>CM031881.1:7607297-7651231 GCA_018691285.1 Cucurbita argyrosperma subsp. sororia | reverse complement strand
AGATGGTAATCGTGGCCGTTTGTACCATATACTTCTAAAACAGACACATACGTGTGAGTATGGGCTCACAACAACTAGTTCGCACACCGCTGGGCCATTTTGCTTATCCGGTGGGCATACTCGAGGAGCGCCTTTGTGCCAGGACCCGTTTAAACTAGTAACCGTCACGGCAGCGCTATGCACAGCATAATTGCCCTGCCATTGGATGTACGCGTTTCCGTACCCTCGTGATGCGGATAGGGGTGTTCCCACCCAGATGCATGAACACACAATATGCATGAGGTCCCCACTAATCCTACATTTAACATTAATGGACATAAACCCCTTGTCACGTTTCATGCTTACATGTCATTCTCATTTTCACTTTCTTGACGTACATTCTACATTATTGCTATGCGGGGTTCTGTTTCCATGCAGTTTACCCATATTTCATTGTCATACAAATTCATACGGTTTACATTCAAATATTTCGTACAATCATGCCATAATCATTCTAGGCACTAAATATCGTCACATGCATATCATATCACTAAAAAACAAAGCCGCATACATAGCATACGTTCACGTTCACATGAGTTCGTTACTTAAGCATATTAACTGGACATACAATTCAATGGACACGTTGCAAATCCACGGGGCACGCTAGGCCAACATACAACAATTAACGCGTAAACCTACGACGGGTGAGCCACTTACTTGGTTAGTTTAAGTCGTTGTCACGTATATATCCTTAATGAAAGTTTGATTCCATCCTTTGAAATCCAAGTCTACCTATGTGAGTCCATAACATCAATTTTCAAGTTTAAACTCTATACAATTATTTCTCTCATTTACATGTTAAAATTGTGATATTTACTGTTAGACAAAAATTTAATGGAGTTTTCATGCCCTCCTTCTCCCTCTTTGTAATATTTTAAATAGATTTTGTAAACATTTTAAATTCTATAAATAAGATATTTCTCTAATTCTATATTTTTATTTCATTCTGTAAACATATTGTTGGCCAATTTTAATCGATGTTTGGCTACTATTCTTACCCGATTTATGGATCTGCCAACTAAAATTTTATTGATTCAAACCTTATTTCTAACTTCCCATACTAACAAAAAATCTAATTAATTGAATATGGGATCTGATTAATACATGAGGAAAGAAATTTGATCCTAAATTTCTTATAAACTCTAACTATAAAGAAAAAGGAAATCTGAGATAGGATTTTACGTAATAACAGACCAAAATCTCCCGAAGCAGATCTGCATCATATCCTTGTTGAAACACATTTTACTTTTTTTCTTCGGCATTTTTTCTATTGGGGTTGAGGAAAGAGGATGCTTACTTTTTCCCCTCTACATTTTTTTCCTGTTGGGGGTTGAGAAAAGAGGATACTGTTGTGACCAGAGGTTAGTGGAGAGAGGGGGATAAATTTTATTTTTTTTTATTTTATTTTTAACTAATCCTTTTAATTATTTAATTATGAATTTTTATTTTTTTTATTATTTTGACATATATATTTTTTTTATAAATTATTTTATTTGTTTATTTTATTTATTTATTATTATTATTATTTGGGCTATTACACTCTTCTTGGTGGCTAAAATCCCTCTTAACCCTTCATACAGACATCGAAGGTTGGAAAAAAAAAAGGGATCTGGTCGAGGAATTGGTCATATTAGTTGTAATTGTCCTAACAAGAGAGTCATGATCATCAAGAATGGACAAGTTATCATAGATGGTGAGGAAAGTGACCAAGATGAGCTAGTTGAAGAAGAAGTCCAAGAGGATGAAGAGGAATTGGAAGATGGGAGCCATTTGGCAGTTCTTTCAAGAAGACTTCTTCAAAAACTCAAGTTACAGAGGATGATGTTGATGATCAAAGAGACAACCTATTTCACAAACGGTGTTTAGTCAAGAGGACTAATATTGTTATTAATAGTGGAAGTCACAACCCAACACCATCCTAAACCTTACAAGCTTCAAAGACTCAATGACAGTGGAACAATGAAGGTATAGTTTCTCATGCTTTAATATCTTTTACTTTGGAAATATATAAAGATGAAATTATTTGTGATGTGTTTACAATGCTTGCTGCGAGACATATTGTTTGGTCGATCTTGATAATTTGATAAGAAAGTCATGTATGATGGTTATTTGAATAGGTATTCTTTTATAAAAGATAGCAGAAAAACCACTCTTGTACCTTTGAATTATGTATTTGTATTTGCTCGTCAATTAAAGTTGGAGAATAAGAAAAGAGTTTGAGAAAGAAGAATAGAGAGAAAAACAAGAATTGAGTGAAAAATTAGAGAAAAATCAAAGAGAAAAATTACAAAAAAAAAAAAAAATAAGAATGGAAAAAGATATGAGATTGAAAAAAAAAAGGAAAAAAGTGAATTGTTTGGTTAGAGTTGTAGAAGTGAGAAGGGTAGCGTTTTCACAAACAACCATCTTTGTACTTATGTACAAGAAATGATGTTTGGTCTCTAACGATAACTACTTGTCTTTGCCTAGTATGTTTCAATCTCTTTTACAAGAATTTGAGAGCGTGTTTCAAGATAAAGTACTTAAAAGACTACCTCCCATTAGAGGTATTGAGCATAAAAAAGACTTCATTCCGGGAGCTATTATTCCTAATAGGACAGCTTATAAAATCAATCCAACTGAGACTAAAAAAATTCAGAGGCAAGTGGAGGAGCTCATGAAAAAGTGCTATATACAAGAAAGTTTGAGTTCATATTCGGTACCAGTCTTATTGGTACTAAAGAAAGATGGAATATGACGCATGTTCATGGATTGTAAAGCCATCAACAAAATCATTGTAAAGTATCGACATCCTATTCCTAGACTAGACGATATGTTTGATGAATTGTCTGGTTCATGTCTATTTATAAAGATTGATTTGAAATCTGGATATCATCAAATTAGAATGCATGTATGAGATTAATGTAAAATCGTTTTCAAAACTAAGTTTGGATGGTATGAATGGCTTGTTATGCCTTTTGAATTAAGTAATGCTCCTAGTACATTTATGCACTGAATGAATCATGTTCTGAGAGAATATTTGGAAAACATGGTGTTGTGTATTTTGATGATGTTTAATTTATTCGAAAACTTTGCAAGAGCGTGTGGAGCATGTTAAGTCAGTTTTGATTACACTTAGAAAAGAAACTTTCTTAACTTCGTAGTTGGTAAAAATGGAGTAGAAGTAGATAGAAAGTTAAAGCAATTAGGGATGGACCAATATCAAAAAAAATACAAGTGAAGTTGAGGGTTTTCATGGGTTAGCTAGTTTCAATATGAGATTCATAAAAGATTTTATCAGGATAACTGCACCATTGAATGACTTGGTGAAAAAGAATGTTGTTTTTAAGTGAAAGGAAATGTAAGAGAACGCATTCAATGAGCTTAAGAAGAAATTAACCAATGCACCGTTACTTGTCTTGCCTAACTTTGATAAAACTTTTGAAATTGAGTGTGATGCAAGTGGTTTGGGGATAGGTGTTGTTTAGTGAAAAACTTAATGGGGTAGCATTGAACTATCCTACGTAAATGATAAAGAATTGTTTGCTTTAGTTCTCACATTGCAGGTATGACAACACTACTTATAGCCTAGAGAATTTGTCGGATCATGAAGGCTTGAAGTATCTTAAGGGTCAAAGCAAACTGAATCGTAGACATGCAAAGTAGGTGGAGTTTATTGAAATATTTCCGTATGTCATCAAATATAAGCAAGGTAAGAATAATATGGTAGCTGATACATTATCTAGAAGGTACAATCTTTTTACTTCTCTTAGCAAAAATTCTAGATTTGAGCATATCAAAGAATTATCGAGATAACTAGGACTTTAGAACTATTTAGGTATTTGTCTCGCAAAAAAAGTTAGTGGATGATGATAAGAAACACATGGTGGTAACTTAATGGGACATTTTGAAATTAATAAAACTTATAATATGTTGCATGAACACTTCTTTTGTCTGAAGATGGAGTACGATGTTCATAAGTTTTGTAGTCAATATTTTAAATGTAAATAAGCTAAATCTAGATCACAACCAAATGGATTGTATACATGTTTGAATGTACCTAACGAACCTTGGATTAATATATCTGTGAATTTTGTTCTTGGTTTGCCACACACAAAAAAGGAAAAACTAGTATTCTTGTCGTGGAAGACAGATTTAGTAAAATGATGTTGCTGACTTGAATCATCAAAATTATTGTTAGTGATAGGGATGTTAAATTTTACAACTCTTTTGGAAAGTATTATGTAGCAAATTTGGTACCAAATTGTTGTTTTTAACTACATGTCATCATCATGACGGACAAACTAAGGTGGTTAATAGAACATTATGAGCATTACTTAGGCTAATATTTCTAAGAATATTAAGTTTTGGGACGAATGTTTGTTATTTGTAGAGTTTGCATATAATAGAGCAATTCATAATATCACTCCTTGTTCTTTTGAAGTTACTTATGGATTTAATCCACTTATGCTCTTGATTTGCTCGCTATTCCTTTTAATATTTTTGTGAGTGAAACATCCACAAGTAAGGTATATTTGATCAAAACATTGCACAAAGAGGGGAAGAAGAGAATTGAGAAACAAGATTTCAAAGTTGTTTCAAGAATTAACAAATGACGGGAAGGAAATAATTTTTCAACACTGGGTTTGGATACATCTTCTCAAAGAGTGATTCCCATCTTAAAAGAAAGTCAAAGTTACATCTAAGAGGGGATGACCTTATAAAGTTCTTAAAAGAATTAATAACAATGCTTATAAAATTGATCTTTCTAGAAAATTTTCAATACATTCTACTTTCAATGTTGCTGACTTGAATCCTTTTGATGTAGGTGATGATTTTCCTGATTCGATAACAAATCCTTTTGAAGAGGGGGGAAAATGAAAAGGATCACGGTGTTTCAGCCGAACCTATTACACGATCCAAAGCCAAGAAGATTCAACAAACATTCATTCTTCATCTACAGAATTGGACAAGCTCAGTTCAACCATTATTTCATGTGTTACAAGTTGATTCAATTGAAAAGAGACCCAACAAGCATTCATTCTTCATCAACAAAATTGGAGAGACTCGGTTCAACCATTATTTCATGTGTTACAAGCTGATTCGATTGAAAAAAGACCACGCTTTAAAAGTGAATATTTGTACGGTGAAGATCGGATGAAATTGCTATAAATAGCACTTGATAGATAATTTGTTACAAAACTTAAATAGCACTTCATAGATAATTTGTTACAAAACTTTATATATTATTTTAATTTCATAAGTTCTTGTAGTGGGCAAAAGAGTGGGAAGTTACTGTCAAAATAGTTTTTTAAGATTCAGAGGGTAATGGGAGTAAATCATGGTCGGATCTTTTTTTTTAGGAATGAAATTGAACTCTCAAGTTGAGACTTTCACCCTTAGAATTTTGAGCTTCATCTTTGTCATTTCTAAATTTCAAACAATTCTTGTGGTAGATTGTATCTAAGTCATTCAATCAAGCAGTGATCAAGTTCGATTGTGAAGTGATTCAAATTAAAACAAAATTTCAAATCTTGCTCCTAGATCTTTGATCTTAAGAGGTATTCTAATTCTAGCATTATCTCTTGGTTGATCTGAATTTTGTATAAGGTGTTAATTCTTTTGATCCAAGGGTTTTTGTTTCAACAAAAATTGGAATCATTGGGCTGAGGATTAGCATTGTCTTTTCACGGCTACTATAGCTATTTGATCTTCTAGAAATGTCTTGAAGTTCCAAGTGGTTCTCTTGCATGTCACAAGACCCTATTGGAGACTGAAAGTTGTTCATTGGATTCTAGTGCCGCAGATCTTTCGAATGGCAGATCTCATCTTAGGGTGGACCAACTTTTCTATTCCTGTACTTGGTAAACTTGTATGGCCACAGCAGTAAATGACTGGTATTCTGGATTGAGGCAATACCTATCATACCTATTCAGACCATATGCCGTCATCTCTTTGAACATCATGTGTAAGGTTAGCAGACAACCCTTAATACAGGGTGATAGTGTCACACTTCATATGTGTAATACAGGGTGATAGTGTCACACTTCATATGTGTAAGGTTAGTAGACAACCCTTAATACAGGGTGATAGTGTCACGCGGGAGAGTAAAAAAAAATTATAATTTTCGAAATATAATAAAGAAAAGCTTTGTTAACTTAATATAGATATATATATATATATATATATATATATATATATATAATGGGCGGCATTGTGGAGGCATTCTATATAATCCTTCATCACATTGTCACTGAGATAATGAGGCAGAACTTCACAAAGATTATGAGAGTTTACGTTTTGCCTCACATCGTCATTCCCATGCAAAGTAAAAGACTATACGAGTCTTCATCCCCCCTTCACGAACGCTTTTGCACAATGTAAAAGATCAAACTCCAACAACAAAAAACCATAAACCACACTAAAAGTGAACAACAAAATAACCAACTTTAATATAGTTTGTGCTCTTATTTGTAGGACCTGCTAGATCAAGCATACATTTATGTAGAAGCTTGAAGGCATATTCACTTATTGTGCAATTCGTGTACTTATTTGAAACTCTTTATATTCTGTTCTTGATGTTTATGTTCCTTTTACTTCTAAAAGGCTGTTGAACTTGAGCAGGAAATATGGCTGAAGGGTGCTGTAAAACAAATAACATGCCCATATCCTCTTCCTCTGCATCAGAGTGGAGGGACCTGGAGGACTCCTTTACTAATTGCAGATGAAGGGCAGTTCCATCACTTTGCTTGAACCTAGACTAAGCCTTCACCAACTAGCCTTGCTTCAACTGTCCCTGCTTCATCAATTCGTTTAATTTTGCATCTTACAACCTCAAACTCGACAAAGAATCTCCAAAAACCATTTTGCAAGCTACATTGTTTCGTTAGAATTTTCAGACTCAGGTTTTCCTTTTCAATTAGCAGCGGGAGTATGCACCATGTTTCTTGATGTCATTCTACCTCCTCTTTCCCAAAACAAGAATACTTTTCTTTATGTTTAAATCTCATGACACCCGAGTAAAGGAAGGGTACATAAATGAACTGAAACTACATTCAAATGAGAACGATCCTAAGGATAAAATGACTAAGAAAGGTTTAAAAGAATAGAAAGTCACTACCTATACTAACAAGGTACATCTTTTTTGGTGGCTCAATTATAAGAACTTCATAATTAAGCGTGATTTTCTTAGAGCAATTCTATGTTGGGTGACCTCCTTGGAATATAAGAACTTCATAATTAAGCGTGATTTTCTTAGAGCAATTCTATGTTGGGTGACCTCCTTGGAATTTTCATAACATGCATGTGAGTGATGACAAAGCATGCTAGAAGAACTCATGTTTGTCTGTGGGGCTAGTCTTCACTCTTAGAAGCGAGATGTAACGACCCTAAATTTCCACATACTCAGAGTCGCTACTAACGTCTCTGCTCATCTATAATGCGGAAAATAACTCTTACAAGAACATAGTTGATAACGTAAACTTCAAAAAAACGTTTAAAACAACTTCTTCTCTGGAAAACACAGCCATGGTCTTACGTGTTTAAATATGAAATACTGAAATTTAGAGAAAACAAAAACAAATACAAAATAATTTAAAACAATGAAATGCAAAACAACCTATTCTAACTTAAGACTAGAAATTTAAATATGAATCTACCCTATGCACGTGCCACAGTCTCTGCTTGCGATGCCGCCGTCCTCCGTACAAGTGCGCCTTGTCTTTACCTGAAAAATGATGTGGCACACGGCCTGAGTATTTCAAAGAATACTCAGTAAGTGACCCCACTATAGGGGCCATGCTAATGCAAACACATGCAATCATGATTTAGGGACCTATCTCTAATCATCTTAGGGGTGGCCTCCAGTCTCGGACAAATTGGATGTGTAGTACTTCCCTACACACGACTCACACGTGCGAGTGTGAGTCCCCAGGGCGCTCGCACACCCCCTGGACCCTCTGGTCAAGCTAATCTGTAGCGACGTCCGGAGGTCAGCGGAACCCCATAGTGTCATGCGCCTCATGAAACACCCTCATCTGTGTGCTTTCGCACCTGTGCGCATTCGCGCTCATCATAAGGTGCGCGTCCGCACTCATCATCTCTAGGGGAAGTAGCCCTATGCTTATGAACATACAAAATGCATGAGGTCCCTCTAGATCCATCGTAATGTCTCTTCTGACACAACCCTCTAGTCTCATCTCTTTGTTACTCTAGGTAACTCATACTCGTGGATATTTATATTAATATCATTTTCATGCTCTTAGGGTTGTGTCCTACGTCGATCTAACGACATGATGCAATATGGCACTCATCATCATCTAGCATGCTCAATATGGAAAACATCATCATATTAAGGTAACAATCATGCAATCCATCATGCTCATCATAATGCCACAACGTGGGTCAAACATATCAAGCGTCACTCAACAAAATATGTATATACCGCACATATCATCAAGCATCATAATCCACACATCATCATAACTCATACAATTATTTAGCCTATCCTATAGTAAGGCCACTTACCTGGTTGGCCTTAGCCGAAGTATTCCCTAATTTAATTAACATAAGCTCCCGTTCCTCGAGAGCTGCTCCAAAGGTTGCTAAGGTTTGATTCTTATCGCATCGTTCGTCACCTTTTGTTAGTATTTCACATTTTAATTAATAATCCAACTAACAGTATAAAATACCAAAACGGCCTCAATAAAAATCGAGTTCCATGTTTTCATTGTTTCTAAATTATATAGAATAATAAAACTTAAAACTTAAATTAAAGATATGTCAAGATTATTAATATTTCAAGCCGCTTGGATAGTTCAACATTTAATTTTATATCATATAGATACAAATATAATAATTTTCTATTCATTTTTTATCTTCTATTCTCATTCTCTAACTTTATGTTATATTTTAATTCTGTTTACAGTGCCACCTGAACAGTACTTGCCATTTTCAAACCGTTCTAATTTTCTGTTCTTTCCTAAAATTTCTCTTTTGTTTTTTTTTTTCTTTTAACTCTAATTGTTTTAAGCCGTTCAATTCTACCTCCCTATCTCGTTATTTTAAGCAATTTAAATTTAACTATTTTTAATCAATTTGAGTTTAATTCTATAATTCTTTTATTACTTTCTTCACAGAAGTTTAACTCTACTCCCATATCTAAATCATCTAAATCGTTTAATTCTCTAAATAGTCTACTCCCATATCTAAATCATCTAAATCGTTTAATTCTCTAAATAGTCTACTCCCATATCTAAATCGTTTAATTCTCTAAATCGTTTGATTCAATCCTGTTCAGCAGTTTATTATATTCTCACATATATATATATTTTTTTTTTGGCTTTACTATTTCCAAATCTAATCTTCTCCTCCTTCCATGTATTGTTTTTATCTTCTTCTCTTCCCATGTATTGTTTTTATTATTATTATTATTATTGGATCTGTTTTCCTAATCTTCCCCTCTCTCTTTCTTTTTTTTTTTTTTATCCTGTTTTCCAAATCTTCATTTTTTTTTTTTATTTGGATATGTTTTCCAGATCTTCCTTTTCCCTATCTTCATCTCTTTTTTCTTATCTATCTATTTTTTTTTCGTGACCAGGACTCTTACTAGATAGATAATTTCTAATTCAGATAATTCCAACAGTTAATTTCTAAATTTCTCATCTCTTTTTTCTTATCTATCTATTTTTTTTCGTGACCAGGACTCTTACTCGATAGATAATTTCTAATTCAGATCATTCCAACAGTTAATTTCTAAATTTCTAACCCAGATCTAAATAATTGCTGATATCCTTCGTAAAAGGAAAAAGTAAAACTACTAACCTGAAATGACATCTATCTTCCTTTATCTGCCTACCATCTCTCCATTATCTGCCTTCTTCTGATCTCTTTATTATTGTCTAACCATCTCTCCATCATATGCATTTGTTTCCTCGAGACAATATTTTCTTTCTGTTTCTGTTTTGTTTGATGAAGTATTGATACAGGATGAGAGAGGTAGTTTAGGGGAGGGGATGAGAGATTGAAGGAGAGGTGGACAGTTTTTTTTTTTTTTTTTTTTTTTTCCTTATTTTGTTATTTTTATTTTAATACATATATATTAAACCTAGCGGGGCGTTACATTATCTACCCCTAAAAAGAACTTTCGTCCTCGAAAGTCTCCAACTCTTGTACTAGTTCGGAGAGTTTTTCACTTATTTCAACCTCACTCTCCCACGTGGTCTCTTTGGTGTGGTGATTTCGCCACAACACCTTAAGGAACGCAATGTTTCTGTTGCGCAATGCTTTTACTTCTCTGGTTAAGATTCTTATTGGGGTTTTTTTTTTTTTTTTTTTCCCTCGTGACTCAGATCTTTATTAAGTTGGAGTGGTTCATAGTCTATTACGTGGATAGGGTCCATAATGTACTTCCTCAGCATCGACACGTGAAATACATCATGAACTCCTGAGAGGGCGGGAGGTAGGGCTAACTTATACGCTACTGGACCAACTCGCTCTAGGATCTCGAATGGTCCAATGAATTTAGGACTTAACTTGCCCTTACGTTCGAACCTCAAGACACCTTTCATAGGTGCCACCTTGAGAATACTGGGTCCCCTATCTCAAACTCCAGGCTTCTACACCTTACATCGGCGTAGCTTTTCTGTCTACTTTGAGCAATACGCATCCTTGCTCGAATTTTCTAGACAGCCTCATCGGTGAGTCAAACCAGCTCGGGTCCTACTAACTCTCTCTCACCTACTTCGTCCAAGCATAGTGGGGACCTACACCATTTTTCGTATCAGGCCTCAAACGGTGCCATTCCAATAGTTGCTTGGAAGCTGTTATTATACGAGAATTCCATCCGGTGGAGTTTGGAATCCTAACTTCCCTTAAAATCTAGTATGCAAGCGCGTAGCATGTCCTCTAGAATTTGGTTTATACGCTCCATTTTTCTATCTGTTTAGGGGTTAAAGGCAGTACTAAAGTCGAGGCGGGTACCCAGCGCTTTTTAAAGTCTGCGACAAAATGCTACCGTAAAGTGTGAATCTCGATCCGACACTATAGACACTAGGACTCCACGTAGTCTTACTATTTCTTTCACATACAGTTGTGCCCATTTGTCAACTGTATATGTAGCTTTCCTAGGTAGGAAGTGTGCCGATTTGGTCAACCTATCGACAACTACCCAGATCACTGTATATGCTTTGTGCGTTTTGGGTAATCCTACTATGAACATTGCTATGTTTTCCCACTTCCACTCTAGTATGCTTAGGGGCTACAACAACCCCACTGCCTTTTGTTTAGGAACTTTCACTTGTTGACAAACTAAGCACTCGCTCACAAACTCGGCCATGTCCCTCTTCATGCTCTTCTATCAGAAATGTTGTTTAAAATCTTGGTATATTTTTGTACCTCCTGGGTGCATGGCAAATGGCGAGTTGTGAGCTTCCATTAATATCTCCTTCCTTAACTTCTCTGGGACACATAGGCATCTCTGATACAATAGTCCTTATCTAAGGACTTCGAGAACCTGTCTACTAGACTTTTGTCTAGCTTGCCCAGGACTTTCTGTAGGTTTGGATCCTCTCGTTGGGAGGTAAGCATTCTTTGCCTAAGTGTAGGTTGCACTGTAAGTCGGCCAGCTGTGCCATGACTCTCTCAGTCGCTACACTATGTTGGCTCCCTCGAATTTTTTTTGTACCCTTACTTCCCTTGTAATGAGGGTCGAAGAGTGGGCCATCTTTCTACTCAAAGCGTCTGCGACCACGTTTGCTTTTCTAGGGTGGTACTGGATATCTACATCGTAGTCATTCACCAATTCTAACCACCTTCTCTGTCTCATATTTGACTCTTTCTGGGTGAAGAAATATTTAAAATCTTGTGGTCGGTTAAACTTTGAATTTTCTCTCCATACAGATAGTGTCACCAAATTTCAGCGTGAACACTATAGCGGCCAACTCCAGGTCGTGGGTAGGGTAATTATCTTCGTTTTCTTTTAGTTGACAGGACGCGTATGCAACAACTTTACCGTGTTGCATTAACACACATATCCTAGTCCATTCTTTAACGACGTCACTATAGATTACGTACTCTTCTGAGATCTCGGGTACCGTGAGTACCGAGACGGTTACCAATCTCTCTTTTAGGTTTTGGAAGCTTGCCTCACAAGCATCATTGCATATAAATGGTACCCCTTTTCTCGTTAGCTGTGTCAAAGGCGAGGCTATTCTAGCGAAGTGTTACACGAACCTTCGATAGTATCTCGCTAGTCCCAAGAAACTCTGTACTGGTGTTACCGAAGTTGGGCGTTCCTACTTCGTGACCGCTTTGATCTTAGTAGGATCTACGGATACTCCATCCTTTGTCGCCATGTATCCTAGGAAAGAGACTTATCATAACCAAAATTCACACCGTGAGAATTTGGCATACAACTTGTTCTTTCTTAGGGTGGCTAGGACTTTTCACAGGTGTTTCTAGTGTTCCAAGTCTATTTTCGAGTACACTAGGATGTCATCAATGAGCACGATCACAAAAGTGTCTAGACAGTTCTTGAACACTCGGTTCATTAACTCCGTTAACACAGCTGGAGCATTAGTGAGGCTAAATGACATACCACGAACTTATAGCGATCATACCTTTCCTAAATGCTGTCTTTGGTGCGTATTTTTCTTTACTTTTTTATTCTGATATCCTGACCGCAGATCTATCTTAGAAAATATCGTTGCTTCTCTTAGTTGATCGAATAAGTCTTCTATTCTAGACAGAGGGTATTTGTTCTTTATGGTTCTCTTATTTAACTCTCTGTAATCGATGCACAAACGCATCATTCCATCTTTCTTCTGAACAAACAACACTGGTGCAACCCAGGGGAATATGCTAGGTCGAATGAACCCTTTATCCTGTAAATCTTGTAATTGCGCCTTGAGTTCTTTCAACTCTGCTAGCGCCATGTGATAGGGTGCTTTAGAAATAGGCCCAGTTCCCGGCTCGAGTCCGATGATGAAGTCGACCGCTCGGGAAGGGGGTATTCCAAGTAGGTCATCCGGATACACATCTGAAAACTCGTTTACGATTGACACGTTTTCTAGGGTCTTTTCTTTTCTCTTACGTCTATGGCACATGCTAATATAGTTCAACTACCTTGTTGGACTAATCTCTTTGCTTTCATCATCGAGACTACCTTTGGGGTAGCCCCGGTATTTGTGCCTTTAAAATTTAAAGCTAGGTCCCACCGATGGTGAGAATATCACCCTTTTTTTTTTTTTTTTTTTTTTTTGCGACATTCTATAATAGCATGGTTTGCAACTAGTCAATCCATGCCTAGTACTACGTTGAAGTCGGTCATCTTTACCACTATTAGGACTACGCTTAGAGTTTGGTCGGCTACTATTGCTTGATCATTCTTTACTCTATCCTTAGTTACTACGTCTACCCTCTCCAGGGCTGCTTTCCGACCATACATACAATAAGGGTTCTAATTCAAACCCTGTCTTTGATCCCTCTCGAGGTGGGCTCTCTTCAGCCTCACCTCGTCCTCTATCTCTAATAGAAGGTCGTCCCCTTCCTCGTCTTACTCTTTCGCATGGTCTAGACAGCATGGTTCTAGAAAACAAGATAGCATCTCTTAAGTCTAAGGCTCATTACCTATGAAATTATGCTATGCATCACATCTACTAAGTTCACATCATATTGCAAACAAAATCACTCAGCATGCAACACATCACATCATGCTCTTAAATAAATACGTGAAATATCACAACAATTTCAGTAACATTAACATAAAAATGCATGCAAGTTTGAAAACGTTTCTCTTTTCTTATCTTGTGCAAGGCGTACCTGACGGTGACGGGGCATCGACGTTGGGACCATGGAACGTGCCAAGCCTACATTGTAGGCTAGTCTACAGAATCTAAAACCTAGAGCTCTGATACCAACTGTAACGACCCTACATTTCCACATACTCAGAGTCGCTACTAACGTCTCATGCTCATCTATAATGCGGAAATATAACTCTTACAAGAACATAGTTGATAACGTAAACTTCAAAAAAACGTTTAAAACAACTTCTTCTCTGGAAAACACAGCCATGGTCTTACGTGTTTAAATATGAAATACTGAAATTTAGAGAAAACAAAAACAAATACAAAATAATTTAAAACAATGAAATGCAAAACAACCTATTCTAACTTAAGACTAGAAATTTAAATATGAATCTACCCTATGCACGTGCCACAGTCTCTGCTTGCGATGCCGCCGTCCTCCGTACAAGTGCGCCTTGTCTTTACCTGAAAAATGATGTGGCACACGGCCTGAGTATTTCAAAGAATACTCAGTAAGTGACCCCACTATAGGGGCCATGCTAATGCAAACACATGCAATCATGATTTAGGGACCTATCTCTAATCATCTTAGGGGTGGCCTCCAGTCTCGGACAAATTGGATGTGTAGTACTTCCCTACACACGACTCACACGTGCGAGTGTGAGTCCCCAGGGCGCTCGCACACCCCCTGGACCCTCTGGTCAAGCTAATCTGTAGCGACGTCCGGAGGTCAGCGGAACCCCATAGTGTCATGCGCCTCATGAACACCCTCATCTGTGTGCTTTCGCACCTGTGCGCATTCGCGCTCATCATAAGGTGCGCGTCCGCACTCATCATCTCTAGGGGAAGTAGCCCTATGCTTATGAACATACAAAATGCATGAGGTCCCTCTAGATCCATCGTAATGTCTCTTCTGACACAACCCTCTAGTCTCATCTCTTTGTTACTCTAGGTAACTCATACTCGTGGATATTTATATTAATATCATTTTCATGCTCTTAGGGTTGTGTCCTACGTCGATCTAACGACATGATGCAATATGGCACTCATCATCATCTAGCATGCTCAATATGGAAAACATCATCATATTAAGGTAACAATCATGCAACCATCATGCTCATCATAATGCCACAACGTGGGTCAAACATATCAAGCGTCACTCAACAAAATATGTATATACCGCACATATCATCAAGCATCATAATCCACACATCATCATAACTCATACAATTATTTAGCCTATCCTATAGTAAGGCCACTTACCTGGTTGGCCTTAGCCGAAGTATTCCCTAATTTAATTAACATAAGCTCCCGTTCCTCGAGAGCTGCTCCAAAGGTTGCTAAGGTTTGATTCTTATCGCATCGTTCGTCACCTTTTGTTAGTATTTCACATTTTAATTAATAATCCAACTAACAGTATAAAATACCAAAACGGCCTCAATAAAAATCGAGTTCCATGTTTTCATTGTTTCTAAATTATATAGAATAATAAAACTTAAAACTTAAATTAAAGATATGTCAAGATTATTAATATTTCAAGCCGCTTGGATAGTTCAACATTTAATTTTATATCATATAGATACAAATATAATAATTTCTCATATCTTCTATTCTCATTCTCTAACTTTATGTTATATTTTAATTCTGTTTGCAGTGCCACCTGAACAGTACTTGCCATTTTCAAACCGTTCTAATTTTTCTGTTCTTTCCTAAAATTTCTCTTTTGTTTTTTTTTTTCTTTTAACTCTAATTGTTTTAAGCCGTTCAATTCTACCTCCCTATCTCGTTATTTTAAGCAATTTAAATTTAACTATTTTTAATCAATTTGAGTTTAATTCTATAATTCTTTTATTACTTTCTTCACAGAAGTTTAACTCTACTCCCATATCTAAATCATCTAAATCGTTTAATTCTCTAAATAGTCTACTCCCATATCTAAATCATCTAAATCGTTTAATTCTCTAAATAGTCTACTCCCATATCTAAATCGTTTAATTCTCTAAATCGTTTGATTCAATCCTGTTCAGCAGTTTATTATATTCTCACATATATATATATTTTTTTTTTGCTTTACTATTTCCAAATCTAATCTTCTCCTCCTTCCATGTATTGTTTTTATCTTCTTCTCTTCCCATGTATTGTTTTTATTATTATTATTATTATTGGATCTGTTTTCCTAATCTTCCCCTCTCTCTTTCTTTTTTTTTTTTTTTTTATCCTGTTTTCCAAATCTTCATTTTTTTTTTTTTATTTGGATATGTTTTCCAGATCTTCCTTTTCCCTATCTTCATCTCTTTTTTCTTATCTATCTATTTTTTTTTCGTGACCAGGACTCTTACTAGATAGATAATTTCTAATTCAGATAATTCCAACAGTTAATTTCTAAATTTCTCATCTCTTTTTTCTTATCTATCTATTTTTTTTTTTTTCGTGACCAGGACTCTTACTCGATAGATAATTTCTAATTCAGATCATTCCAACAGTTAATTTCTAAATTTCTAACCCAGATCTAAATAATTGCTGATATCCTTCGTAAAAGGAAAAAGTAAAACTACTAACCTGAAATGACATCTATCTTCCTTTATCTGCCTACCATCTCTCCATTATCTGCCTTCTTCTGATCTCTTTATTATTGTCTAACCATCTCTCCATCATATGCATTTGTTTCCTCGAGACAATATTTTCTTTCTGTTTCTGTTTTGTTTGATGAAGTATTGATACAGGATGAGAGAGGTAGTTTAGGGGAGGGGATGAGAGATTGAAGGAGAGGTGGACAGTTTTTTTTTTTTTTTTTTTTTCTTTTCCTTATTTTGTTATTTTTATTTTAATACATATATATTAAACCTAGTGGGGCGTTACATTATCTACCCCTAACAAGAACTTTCGTCCTCGAAAGTCTCCAACTCTTGTACTAGTTCGGAGAGTTTTTCACTTATTTCAACCTCACTCTCCCACGTGGTCTCTTTGGTGTGGTGATTTCGTCACAGCACCTTAAGGAACGCAATGTTTCTGTTGCGCAATGCTTTTACTTCTCTGGTTAAGATTCTTATTGGGTTTTTTTTTTTTTTTTTTTCCCCTCGTGACTCAGATCTTTATTAAGTTGGAGTGGTTCATAGTCTATTACGTGGATAGGGTCCATAATGTACTTCCTCAGCATCGACACGTGAAATACATCATGAACTCCTGAGAGGGCGGGAGGTAGGGCTAACTTATACGCTACTGGACCAACTCGCTCTAGGATCTCGAATGGTCCAATGAATTTAGGACTTAACTTGCCCTTACGTTCGAACCTCAAGACACCTTTCATAGGTGCCACCTTGAAGAATACTGGGTCCCCTATCTCAAACTCCAGGCTTCTACACCTTACATCGGCGTAGCTTTTCTGTCTACTTTGAGCAATACGCATCCTTGCTCGAATTTTCTAGACAGCCTCATCGGTGAGTCAAACCAGCTCGGGTCCTACTAACTCTCTCTCACCTACTTCGTCCAAGCATAGTGGGGACCTACACCATTTTTCGTATCAGGCCTCAAACGGTGCCATTCCAATAGTTGCTTGGAAGCTGTTATTATACGAGAATTCCATCCGGTGGAGTTTGGAATCCTAACTTCCCTTAAAATCTAGTATGCAAGCGCGTAGCATGTCCTCTAGAATTTGGTTTATACGCTCCATTTTTCTATCTGTTTAGGGGTTAAAGGCAGTACTAAAGTCGAGGCGGGTACCCAGCGCTTTTTAAAGTCTGCGACAAAATGCTACCGTAAAGTGTGAATCTCGATCCGACACTATAGACACTAGGACTCCACGTAGTCTTACTATTTCTTTCACATACAGTTGTGCCCATTTGTCAACTGTATATGTAGCTTTCCTAGGTAGGAAGTGTGCCGATTTGGTCAACCTATCGACAACTACCCAGATCACTGTATATGCTTTGTGCGTTTTGGGTAATCCTACTACGAACATTGCTATGTTTTCCCACTTCCACTCTAGTATGCTTAGGGGCTACAACAACCCCATTGCCTTTTGTTTAGGAACTTTCACTTGTTGACAAACTAAGCACTCGCTCACAAACTCGGCCATGTCCCTCTTCATGCTCTTCTATCAGAAATGTTGTTTAAAATCTTGGTATATTTTTGTACCTCCTGGGTGCATGGCAAATGGCGAGTTGTGAGCTTCCATTAGTATCTCCTTCCTTAACTTCTCTGGGACACATAGGCATCCCTGATACAATAGTCCTTATCTAAGGACTTCGAGAACCTGTCTACTAGACTTTTGTCTAGCTTGCCCCGGACTTTCTGTAGGCTTGGATCCTCTCGTTGGGAGGTAACCATTCTTTGCCTAAGTGTAGGTTGCACTGTAAGTCGGCCAGCTATGCCATGACTCTCTCAGTCGCTACACTATGTTGGCTCCCTCGAATTTTCTTTGTACCCTTACTTCCCTTGTAATGAGGGTCGAAGAGTGGGCCATCTTTCTACTCAAAGCGTCTGCGACCACGTTTGCTTTTCTAGGGTGGTACTGGATATCTACATCGTAGTCATTCACCAATTCTAACCACCTTCTCTGTCTCATATTTGACTCTTTCTGGGTGAAGAAATATTTAAAATCTTGTGGTCGGTTAAACTTTGAATTTTCTCTCCATACAGATAGTGTCACCAAATTTCAGCGTGAACACTATAGCGGCCAACTCCAGGTCGTGGGTAGGGTAATTATCTTCGTTTTCTTTTAGTTGACAGGACGCGTATGCAACAACTTTACCGTGTTGCATTAACACATATCCTAGTCCATTCTTTAACGACGTCACTATAGATTACGTACTCTTCTGAGATCTCGGGTACCGTGAGTACCGAGACGGTTACCAATCTCTCTTTTAGGTTTTGGAAGCTTGCCTCACAAGCATCATTGCATATAAATGGTACCCCTTTTCTCGTTAGCTGTGTCAAAGGCGAGGCTATTCTAGCGAAGTGTTACACGAACCTTCGATAGTATCTCGCTAGTCCCAAGAAACTCTGTACTGGTGTTACCGAAGTTGGGCGTTCCTACTTCGTGACCGCTTTGATCTTAGTAGGATCTACGGATACTCCATCCTTTGTCGCCATGTATCCTAGGAAAGAGACTTATCATAACCAAAATTCACACCGTGAGAATTTGGCATACAACTTGTTCTTTCTTAGGGTGGCTAGGACTTTTCACAGGTGTTTCTAGTGTTCCAAGTCTATTTTCGAGTACACTAGGATGTCATCAATGAGCACGATCACAAAAGTGTCTAGACAGTTCTTGAACACTCGGTTCATTAACTCCGTTAACACAGCTGGAGCATTGGTGAGGCTAAATGACATACCACGAACTTATAGCGATCATACCTTTCCTAAATGCTGTCTTTGGTGCGTATTTTTCTTTACTCTTTATTCTGATATCCTGACCGCAGATCTATCTTAGAAAATATCGTTGCTTCTCTTAGTTGATCGAATAAGTCTTCTATTCTAGACAGAGGGTATTTGTTCTTTATGGTTCTCTTATTTAACTCTCTGTAATCGATGCACAAACGCATCATTCCATCTTTCTTCTGAACAAACAACACTGGTGCAACCCAGGGGAATATGCTAGGTCGAATGAACCCTTTATCCTGTAAATCTTGTAATTGCGCCTTGAGTTCTTTCAACTCTGCTAGCGCCATGTGATAGGGTGCTTTAGAAATAGGCCCAGTTCCCGGCTCGAGTCCGATGATGAAGTCGACCGCTCGGGAAGGGGGTATTCCAAGTAGGTCATCCGGATACACATCTGAAAACTCGTTTACGATTGACACGTTTTCTAGGGTCTTTTCTTTTTCTCTTACGTCTATGGCACATGCTAATATAGTCCAACTACCTTGTTGGACTAATCTCTTTGCTTTCATCATCGGACTACCTTTGGGGGTAGCCCCGGTATTTGTGCCTTTAAAATTAAAGCTAGGTCCCACCGATGGTGAGAATATCACCCTTTTTTTTTTTTTTTTTTTTTTTTTTGCGACATTCTATAATAGCATGGTTTGCAACTAGTCAATCCATGCCTAGTACTACGTTGAAGTCGGTCATCTTTACCACTATTAGGACTACACTTAGAGTTTGGTCGGCTACTATTGCTTGATCATTCCTTACTCTATCCTTAGTTACTACGTCTACCCTCTCCGGGGCTGCTTTCCGACCATACATACAATAAGGGTTCTAATTCAAACCCTGTCTCTGATCCCTCTCGAGGTGGGCTCTCTTCAGCCTCACCTCGTCCTCTATCTCTAATAGAAGGTCGTCCCCTTCCTTGTCTTACTCTTTCGCATGGTCTAGGCAGCATGATTCTAGAAACCAAGATAGCATCTCTTAAGTCTAAGGCTCATTACCTATGAAATTATGCTATGCATCACATCTACTAAGTTCACATCATATTGCAAACAAAATCACTCAGCATGCAACACATCACATCATGCTCTTAAATAAATACGTGAAATATCACAACAATTTTAGTAACATTAACATAAAAATGCACGCAAGTTTGAAAACGTTTCTCTTTTCTTATCTTGTGCAAGGCGTACCTGACGGTGACGGAGCATCGACGTTGGGACCATGGAACGTGCCCAGCCTACATTGTAGGCTAGTCTACAGAATCTAAAACCTAGAGCTCTGATACCAACTGTAACGACCCTAAATTTCCACATACTCAGAGTCGCTACTAACGTCTCATGCTCATCTATAATGCGGAAATATAACTCTTACAAGAACATAGTTGATAACGTAAACTTCAAAAAAACGTTTAAAACAACTTCTTCTCTGGAAAACACAGCCATGGTCTTACGTGTTTAAATATGAAATACTGAAATTTAGAGAAAACAAAAACAAATACAAAATAATTTAAAACAATGAAATGCAAAACAACCTATTCTAACTTAAGACTAGAAATTTAAATATGAATCTACCCTATGCACGTGCCACAGTCTCTGCTTGCGATGCCGCCGTCCTCCGTACAAGTGCGCCTTGTCTTTACCTGAAAAATGATGTGGCACACGGCCTGAGTATTTCAAAGAATACTCAGTAAGTGACCCCACTATAGGGGCCATGCTAATGCAAACACATGCAATCATGATTTAGGGACCTATCTCTAATCATCTTAGGGGTGGCCTCCAGTCTCGGACAAATTGGATGTGTAGTACTTCCCTACACACGACTCACACGTGCGAGTGTGAGTCCCCAGGGCGCTCGCACACCCCCTGGACCCTCTGGTCAAGCTAATCTGTAGCGACGTCCGGAGGTCAGCGGAACCCCATAGTGTCATGCGCCTCATGAACACCCTCATCTGTGTGCTTTCGCACCTGTGCGCATTCGCGCTCATCATAAGGTGCGCGTCCGCACTCATCATCTCTAGGGGAAGTAGCCCTATGCTTATGAACATACAAAATGCATGAGGTCCCTCTAGATCCATCGTAATGTCTCTTCTGACACAACCCTCTAGTCTCATCTCTTTGTTACTCTAGGTAACTCATACTCGTGGATATTTATATTAATATCATTTTCATGCTCTTAGGGTTGTGTCCTACGTCGATCTAACGACATGATGCAATATGGCACTCATCATCATCTAGCATGCTCAATATGGAAAACATCATCATATTAAGGTAACAATCATGCAACCATCATGCTCATCATAATGCCACAACGTGGGTCAAACATATCAAGCGTCACTCAACAAAATATGTATATACCGCACATATCATCAAGCATCATAATCCACACATCATCATAACTCATACAATTATTTAGCCTATCCTATAGTAAGGCCACTTACCTGGTTGGCCTTAGCCGAAGTATTCCCTAATTTAATTAACATAAGCTCCCGTTCCTCGAGAGCTGCTCCAAAGGTTGCTAAGGTTTGATTCTTATCGCATCGTTCGTCACCTTTTGTTAGTATTTCACATTTTAATTAATAATCCAACTAACAGTATAAAATACCAAAACGGCCTCAATAAAAATCGAGTTCCATGTTTTCATTGTTTCTAAATTATATAGAATAATAAAACTTAAAACTTAAATTAAAGATATGTCAAGATTATTAATATTTCAAGCCGCTTGGATAGTTCAACATTTAATTTTATATCATATAGATACAAATATAATAATTTCTCATATCTTCTATTCTCATTCTCTAACTTTATGTTATATTTTAATTCTGTTTGCAGTGCCACCTGAACAGTACTTGCCATTTTCAAACCGTTCTAATTTTCTGTTCTTTCCTAAAATTTCTCTTTTGTTTTTTTTTTTTTTTTCTTCTTTTAACTCTAATTGTTTTAAGCCGTTCAATTCTACCTCCCTATCTCGTTATTTTAAGCAATTTAAATTTAACTATTTTTAATCAATTTGAGTTTAATTCTATAATTCTTTTATTACTTTCTTCACAGAAGTTTAACTCTACTCCCATATCTAAATCATCTAAATCGTTTAATTCTCTAAATAGTCTACTCCCATATCTAAATCATCTAAATCGTTTAATTCTCTAAATAGTCTACTCCCATATCTAAATCGTTTAATTCTCTAAATCGTTTGATTCAATCCTGTTCAGCAGTTTATTATATTCTCACATATATATATTTTTTTTTTGCTTTACTATTTCCAAATCTAATCTTCTCCTCCTTCCATGTATTGTTTTTATCTTCTTCTCTTCCCATGTATTGTTTTTATTATTATTATTATTATTGGATCTGTTTTCCTAATCTTCCCCTCTCTCTTTCTTTTTTTTTTTTTTTTTTTTTTTAATCCTGTTTTCCAAATGTTCATTTTTTTTTTATTTGGATATGTTTTCCAGATCTTCCTTTTCCCTATCTTCATCTCTTTTTTCTTATCTATCTATTTATTTTTTTTTCGTGACCAAGACTCTTACTAGATAGATAATTTCTAATTCAGATCATTCCAACAGTTAATTTCTAAATTTCTCATCTCTTTTTTCTTATCTATCTATTTTTTTTCGTGACCAGGACTCTTACTAGATAGATAATTTCTAATTCAGATCATTCCAACAGTTAATTTCTAAATTTCTAACCCAGATCTAAATAATTGCTGATATCCTTCGTAAAAGGAAAAAGTAAAACTACTAACCTGAAATGACATCTATCTTCCTTTATCTGCCTACCATCTCTCTATTATCTGCCTTCTTCTGATCTCTTTATTATTGTCTAACCATCTCTCCATCATATGCATTTGTTTCCTCGAGACAATATTTTCTTTCTGTTTCTGTTTTGTTTGATGAAGTATTGGGATGAGAGATTGAAGGAGAGGTGGACAGTTTTTTTTTTTTTTTTTTTTTTTTTTTTCTTTTCCTTATTTTGTTATTTTTATTTTAATACATATATATTAAACCTAGTGGGGCGTTACACGAGAGATAAGTAGCATGACCATGTTGCATGGGATGCAAGGGAATGTCATGGCCATTAGGTGCCAAATTCGTATTCCAAATCTTGGGCATGGAACATTCCAAATGGTATTAAAGTCCTTGTAAATTGTTGTTCGAGGACGAACTAAACAGGAAGCTAGTGGGCATGTGACACCCAAGTAAATGAGGGTACATGAATGAACTGTGACCACATCCGAATGAGAGTGATGTTGAGGATAAAATGACTAAGGAACGCTTAAAAGAATTGAAAATTACTACCTATACCAATAACGTGCACCTTCCTTTTCGAAGGCTCAATTACAAAAACTCTATAGTTAAGTGTGCTCTGTTTTGAATAATTTCATATTGGATAGCCACTTGGAAATTTTCAAAAAATGCATGAGTGAGGACAAAGCATGTCGAAAGAACTCATGTTGGTCTGTGAGTCTTCACTCTTAAAAGTGAGAAGTACATGAACATGTCATAAAGGAATGTTAGGGTCACCAGGTGTCGAATTTGAATTCTGAATGTTTGGCATGGGTCATTACAAATGGTATCAAAATCATACCTCTCCCAGTAAGATGCGGTTCGGGGACGAACTTCGGAGAATGTTGGTGGGCATATTATTGACCTTCAAACCACCCATTAAAAGTCCGCCATCAGTGGCTTTTAGAACCAAATTTCATTTAACAAGATGCTTGGGCTTGCCATCTTCATTGCCCTCCCATAGAAAATCCAATCTTTTTCTCAATCACAGAAATAAATTTGGCAAGTTAAACTTAGAAAGAACGGAATTGGGTAAGGTTCATCTCCCTCTAGAAAGCTGTCCAGTTTCTTCATCACCTTTTCAGAAGTGATTAAGGAATTTATAATTTTGAAATTTGGAATATGAAACCCTTTCAAATGACTACCCGCATAAGTGCTTGGCTTTACTAATGGATAGAGTTGAAAACCCTCCAATAACTCCAACACCTAATACTGTGGCAGAGATCAGGAAGTTATTGTAAAATTAGAACCTATAAGCATCTAGGAACATTGGCACTATATAGAATAGTATGCCATTGTCAATCTAGGGGTACACTGATGGTGATACCAGTTGCCATTGAAGAAGATATGTCCTTCCGGTACAAAAAAAATTGGGCACAATATCGCTGATCTTTGGAAGTTTTCTGATATCTCTTCAACTGAAGATCACAATATGTTAAATACACACAGAAGAAGAATGAAAAAAAAAAAAAAAAAAAAAAAAAAGGTAAACTAACTAATCAACCCCTAAACTTTAAGGATCAAAACCGTGATCAGAAACATATAATAAATCCAAAAATCCTAATAGGCTATTGACAAAGATGTCCAAATTTGTGACAGAATCCAAACAATTGAAATAATATTGACATATGAAAGATTAAAAAAACTATAAGGTAACTAAAATAATTCAAGTTACGTGAATCCTCCCTCTCATGCAATCCCACTCAGGCCCTAAGCTGACTAAATGTGTTAATAATTTTATAAAAAAAAAAATACTTGTATGCATTTTTAAATCTAAACATCATATAATTCAGTATGTTTGAAAACATTAAAATAAGAGGAATACAATTTTTCCCCCAAAATATAATTAATTTCATTTATTATGAATCTGTAGCGTCTGTATCCTAAATTGTTTAGATGTCACTATGCTGTGTTTTGTTTTTTTGACTACTTAATTACCTGGAAAGAGATGAGGTACGTTTAAAAAAATGTATAATGAGCATAATTGGACAGAAAGGACAAGGGTTTAATGATTTTTTCACATATCATCTAAACCTGGTAGGATGGAACTTCAACCATGCACATTCCATATAGCCAATTAGAAGTGTTTAAAAATTCAAGCACACGAGAAAACACATGCTCTGTTTCAATTCTCAATCAAGTCATGCGCTGGACAAATGTAACGTAAATAAAGTAATACAATTGTGCTCTCACCCCTTGAATTGCCATTCTCTGCGGCACATGGGGCAATGAGCCTGAGAAGTCTGTGCATTCACCCATTTAAGGATGCAATGAAGATGGAAAGCATGGTTGCATGCACCCCAAACTGCATTTAAAGAAAAACTGAATGAGGGGTCTTTACCATCTTGTTCTAAGAAAAAGAAACGTTTAAAGGGAAATGAGATAACTAATCCAAACATGATTACCAATCTAGAATTAGAACAGGGTGCAGCCTCATTTTCTTGTTAATTAAAGAGCCAACTAAATGGTATTTTGAGGTCACTAGCATGTATGTGAGTTAAATACACACACACTCACACATGATATTAAGCATCACAAATCATCTGTGCTAAACTGTGCGGTGCAATTATTTATGGCAGGAAAGAAAGTATATGAGGTTAGAAAGACAAAGCTAGTTAACTCACTCAATGGGCAATCATCCCCGGGGAGTTTGCAATCAGGGCAACAACCATCAAAAGCCATCCTACAAATTCCACATGTTTCATCTTGAGCATTCCAAGTCCATGATGCAACAGCATGCCACCTATATTTTACAGAAGGGAATGGTTAATTTAATTATACTCAACAGAAGGAAATGTGAGAAAAGAAAAAAGGGAGCGTACTCTTTTTAGACACCAAACACGTTTGCAGAGGAGTCTGGGTCAAGGAAAATGTAATTGCATATATGGCATATTAAAAGATACCAGTTCTAATGTGTTGATGCAGACAGGATATTGTGCAACAGCTAGCAGAGATATGGTACTAACATGTACATAGTTGGAATGGGGTAATTATAGTTGATCCAGAATGATGATAAAAAGGAGATCCAAAAGCACATGTTAAGACGACATCAACAAAATAAGTCAGGGAGAAAACAGAAAATTCCTCAGTGGTAAGAATAAAAAGATACCTAAAACTACGAAAGAGAGTAATTGGGCAATCACAACATTATTGCAACCATTAGGTTGAATGAGTAATTGAACAATCACAACATTATTGCAACCATTAAGTTGAATGAACTGAAGGCCTTGTTTTGTAAACCTTTTCTTCTTCCTATCCAAAATAGGGGCTTCATCACCAACCCCAACCTATTAAGATTAAAAAGGATTAAGATGAACATGAAGTTGTTAATAATATCCACGTCCAACTTTCATATTTGATCTTTAAGCTTGAAAAATGAGAGAGTGAAAACATATGGATCAATCAATTAATCAAGGGGCACAAACTAATACGAAAACATAATTACTGATTTCTCAACATTAAAGGAGGACAAAAACCAAAAGCCCAATAGTCAGATTCTGCTTGCCTTTCAATTAGGAATAAGTACGATAGAGTCAATCAATATACAACAGATATTTAGAGAATGGACATGAAAACAGATATGCAAATGGATACTCAAATTTTTACTTTCATCTCCACTCCAGGTAAGCCAAAAATCTGTCATCAATAAGGGTAATTGTAACGATACGAGTTTCAAAAGAAAAAAAAACGCCTGAAATCTCGCCGGAATTCGCGAGATTTTCCGGCGAGGCACTCCTTTCCTTTTGAGTCGCTGTTGTACCTGTGGGAGAGGAGCAGAAAGATTGAGGTGAGGAATCGAAAACGTCGCGAGGCTTCGGACCTTTGTGAGTTCTTAGGTAGGAGCGAACCAACGCCGGGGTTCTTCGTAATAAGAGGGGACAGACGCACCGCAAGGACGAACGGAAGACGGCGGTCTCCAGCAACGGCAGTCGAGTTCCGCGATTAGGGGTCTGTCGAGATTCTCCGGTGAGGATGACAAAAGCAGCTGATCGCGGATCGGGTTCTTCGGGTACCCGCGAGCTCGCTTCAGCCAACATGCGGCCCGCTGTTTCGGGCCCGTGCCTTGCAGTCCGCGTTCAGACACTGATTCTGGGCCGCGACCCATTCCGGCCCAAGACCAGCGATACCAGCCCGCGTCCAGAAGCCGTGCGCGCCAGTGACCTTCTCGACTTGTCGGCTCGGTACTTCGGCTGCGTCGGCTCGGCTCCGTCTGTATTCTGCGGCTCGGCTCGGTGGCGTGTTCGGCGGCTCGACATACCAATAATATATCGATTCCCCACGTTTTTTGACCTCTTTGGAGCAGTTTTCGCCTTAGTCATTTGAAGTCATTGTAACTCTTAATTACTAAAAATGTTTTTATTATAGGAACTAACTTGATACTAGACATAAGGTCTAATTGGGTTACATTATGAAAAAGTTTTTTATGATAGGAACTTACCTTGATACTAGACATAAGGTCTAGTTGGGTTTACATTATGAAAAAGTCGATGCATGTATATAATGTGGTTTTATTGGAAGTAGTTAGGTGTTGTAGTTAAACATTGGAGTTTTAGCTTATTGCAAGTGACTTCGGCCAAGGCCAGTGTTAAGGATAGTTGACCGTTCATTATAAGGCAAATATCTTAAATTTACGGGTTACCATATTTGCCCTTTTATTAAAGGCAAATATATTGCATTCATTTATTATTCTTTCTCTTATTACTATTTCCATATTATTTGTAATTTACCTCATTTCTGTATCCTGTAAATGATTATAAATAAGAGAACTCTCACCCCCCTGCTATTTAGGTGTGGTGATTCAGCAAACATTCACATGGTATCAAAGCCCTTTCGGTTTAACAACCCTGATCCTTTTTTTCTCTATGGCTTCCGAATCTTCTTATCATCTTCTTCCTTTCAATACTCTAATCCATATGATCACCATAACTTTCTTCCTCCAATTATCTTCTTTGGAAAAGCCCCCAATTTCTCCCCTATCCTTGAGAGTCAAGACATGCTGGGCTATGTCGATGGAACTATGGTTTCACCACCTCACTTTGAACCAGAAACCTCTTCAACACTCAACCCCAAATATTTGGCATGGAGAGCAGCCGATCAACGACTTCTCTGTCTCCTGCTCTCCTCTCTCACTGAGGAAGCCATGGCTGTTGTCGTTGGTCTCTCTACTGCACGTGATGTTTGGCTTGCGTTGGAAACTACGTTCAGCCATCAGTCGAAAGCTCGTGAACTAAGTATGCCCGTGCCTTCAAAAACATTTGTGACCAACTTCATGCCATTGGCAGACCGGTCGAGGACATTGATAAAGTGCACTGGTTCCTTCGTGCACTCGGCACTGAATTTTCAGCTTTTTCTACTGCTCAGATGGCTCTCACCTCTATCCCCTGTTTTGCAGATTTAGTCTCTAAAGCTGAAAGTTTTGAGTTGTTCCAGCTCTCCCTTGAGTCCCCTAACTCCACTCCTACAGCATTCACAATCACTAATCGTGGTCGCACCCATGGAAGCCACCCTGCTTCCTTTACCAACCAGCGAGGTCGTTCTTACTCTTACAAAAACAACTCTTCTAATCAAGGATGAACCCACTCAAGTCAAGGTCGTCGTCCACTTCACTACCAAATATGCCGCAAAGAGGGCCATTATGCTGACCGCTGCAACCAACGGTATGTTCGACCTGATTCTTCTCATGCTCACCTTGCTGAAGCCTTTAAAACGTCATGTTCTATTGCTGGACCCGATGCTGCTGATTGGTTTCTGGACACTGGAGCTTCGGCCCATATGACTGCCGACCCATCTATTCTAGATCAGTCTAAAAATTACACGGGTAAGGACTCTGTGATTGTAGGAAACGGTGCATCCCTACCCATTACCCACACCGGTACTCTTTCTCCTGTTCCAAATATTCACTTGTTAGATGTCTTGGTTGTCCCTCACCTCACTAAAAATCTTCTTTCCATAAGTAAATTAACGTCTGATTTTCCTCTCTCCGTTACATTTACTAATAATCTTATTACTATCCAGAATCGTCAAACAGGAAGGGTGGTGGCAACCGGTAAAAGAGATGGAGGGCTATATGTGCTGGAGCGCGGCAACTCTGCTTTTATTTCAGCCCTTAGAAACAAATCGATTGTCTTATTCCCGCAATGAACGTAGGTCGTCTCATGTGTTAGATCTTATTCATTGTGATCTTTGGGGTCCTTCTCCCGTCAAATCAAATTCGGGTTTTCTTTATTATGTTATTTTTATTGATGATTATTCTCGATTCACTTGGTTTTACCCTTTAAAATTTAAATCTGATTTTTTTTATATTTCTCTTCAATTTCAAAAAATTTGTGGAAAATCAATATTCTTCTCGTATCAAGGTATTTCAAAACGATGGTGGTACCGAATTTACTAGTACTTGTTTTAAAACTCATTTTACGTAATTCTGGCATCCACCATCAACTCTCTTGTCCATATACATCTGCTCAAAATGGTCGTGCTGAGAGAAAACATCGTCATGTGACTGAGACTGGCTTGACCCTTCTCTTTCACTCTCATCTTTCTCCTCGTTTTTGGGTTGACGCCTTCAGCACTACAGCTTATATTATCAACCGGTTGCCTACTCCACTTCTTGGAGGTAAGTCACCCTTTGAACTCCTTTATGGCTACACTCCACATTATGACAATTTTCATCCCTTTGGTTGTCGTGTTTATCCTTATTTGCGTGATTATATGCCTAACAAGTTTTCTCCCCGCAGCATTCCTTGTATTTTTTTGGGTTATAGTCCTGCCCATAAAGGGTTCCGCTGTCTTGATCCCGCCACCGCTAAGCTATATATCACCTGTCATGCTCAATTTGATGAAACTCACTTTCCTGCTATCCCTAGCTCCCAGACCCAACCTCTTTCCTCTATTCCTATTTCAAATTTCTTGGAACCACATCTTCATCATATTGATTCATCCCCCCCCTACCACTTACATCACCGCAAACTCCTCGATCCAGTTCATCCCCGTGTGATATTTGTTCTGATCTTGTAGACGAGTCTGTGCAAGTTGATACTTCTCTTGCAGGTTCCACTTTGCCACCCTCAACTTCTAATTCGACCTCTATTGAACCTCCTGTTGATTTCTCTTCTTTGGGCACTCATCCTATGATCACACGAGCCAAAGCTGGTATATTCAAGACTCGTCATCCAGCAAATCTTGGGTATTTTGGGGCTCATCTAGACTTCTTTCTGCTCTTCTTGCATCCATTGAGCCAAAAGGATTTCCAAATCTGCGGCTAAGAATCCTGCTTGGGTGGCTGCCATGGATGAAGAAATTCGAGCATTACAACAAAATGATACTTGGACTTTGGTTCCTTGCCCTGCCAACACCAAAAAAAAGTACTCCTCGAAAAATGATACCCTATAGAGTACTAATCATATTTCAGACCCTCAATTACACACAAAAACACAAAACAGGGCTCTTAAATGGGTGTTTTGTATTAAATATTTGCCTGATGGATCCGTCGAGCGTTTCAAGACTCGTCTTGTTGCCAAAGGTTATACTCAGGTTTTCCTGGTCTTGACTACACTGACACTTTCAGTCCGGTTGTCAAAGCTACCACTGTTCGTGTTGTGCTTTCTATTGCAGTCACAAATAAATGGCCTCTTCGACAACTTGATGTCAAGAATGCTTTTCTCAATGGAATTCTTATTGAACGTGTTCATATGGAACAACCTCCTGGGTATATTGATCCTCGATTTTTCCCACTCATGTTTGTCTATTAAAGAAAGCCCTCTATGGTTTAAAAGCAAGCTCCTCGTGCTTGGTTTCAACGTTTTAGCTCATTTCTTCTCACACTTGGGTTTTCTTGTAGTCGCACTGACATGTCCCTTTTTTTTTGTGTCTTTCATCAGCAAATCTAACATTATCTATTTGCTTCTTTATGTTGATGACATTATTGTTACCGGCAACAACTCATCTCTTATTGACAGCTTTACTCGCAATCTTCATTCTGAGTTTGCTACCAAAGATTTTGGGTTCTCTCAGTTACTTTTTTTGGTCTTGAAGCTTCACCCACTCCTGATGGTCTCTTTATTAGTCAGTTAAAATATGCTCGAGATATTCTTACTCGTGCTCAGTTGCTCGATGCAAACCAGTTCACACTCCCATGGTTGTTTCTCAACACCTGACTGCCGATGGTTCTCCTTTCTCTGATCCTACTCTCTACAGATCTCTTGTTGGCGCCCTTCAGTACTTGACTATTACGCGTCCAGATATTGCCTATGCTGTCAATTCTGTCAGTCAATTCTTGCATGCCCCTACTGCAGATCACTTTCTTGCTGTCAAACGTATTCTTCGCTATGTCAAAGGAACACTCCACTTTGGTCTTACCTTTCGTCCATCCATTGTTCCTAGTACGCTAGTCGCTTATTCGGATGCTGACTGGGCTGGTTTGGTCTCGATACTCGTCGTTCTACATCCGGCTATTCTATTTATCTTGGTAACAATCTCGTTCTTCTTGGAGTACCAAAAAAGCAACCTACTGTCTCACGCTCCAGCTGTGAATCTGAGTATCGTGCTCTTGCCACAACTGCTGTTGAACTTCTTTGAGTTACGCATCTTTTGCATGACCTCAAAGTCCCTATTTCACAGCAGCCCTTACTCTTATGTGACAACAAAAGTGCTATTTTTTTGAGCTCTAATCCCGTTTCTCACAAGCGGACCAAACATGTTGAACTAGATTATCATTTCCTTCGAGAACTTGTTACCGCTGGCAAACTTCGCACACAATATGTACCCTCTCATCTCCAAGTTGCTGACATCTTCACAAAGAGTATTTCTCGACCTCTCTTTGAATTTTTCAAATCCAAGCTTCACGTTCGTTCAAATCCGACGCTCAGCTTGCGGGGGGGTGTTAAGGATAGTTGACCGTTCATTATAAGGCAAATATCTAGATATTTGCCTTACATTACGGGTTACCATATTTGCCCTTTTATTAAAGGCAAATATATTGCATTCATTTATTATTCTTTCCTTTTATTACTATTTCCATATTATTTGTAATTTACCATATTTCTGTATCCTGTAAATGATTATAAATAAGAGAACTCTCACCCCATTTAGGTGTGGTGATTCAGCAAACATTCACAGCCAGAGATGTAACTTACTGTTGGAGTTACTTTATGTATGATGGTGTGTGCCCTGTGGCCTTTACATGCACCATATTTGTTGTGAAACGTTGATGTATACCATGCCATGTATTTTTGCTATGAAATGTCAATGTATACCATGTCATGTATTTTTGCTGTGAAATGTCGATGTATGTCGTCCCTGTGTGTTTTTGTTCTTGCCATGAATTGTTTACTTCGTATGGGTGAAATGAGTTGACATGTCATGAATATGATGAGAGCTTTGCATGCTATGAATGCAGTGACTGAAGAGATACGATATGTTTACATATTGCTTAACTAAGTCATGCTATGAAACACGGAAAGGAATGAAATATACTATGTATTAATGTTTGAAACATGGTAAGGGAATGAAACGAACGTAGTATGTATTATGCCATGAAAGGTAAGACTTAGGGACCTCATGCATGTTATGTGCCACGTGCATAGGGATACTTCCCCATTATATTATGATGGCATAGACGTGTATGTTCGATATTATACTTGTTATGATATCATGCAAACCTTTCCTTTTTCGTGGTGTCCGGTAACGTGTATCACGTTGTACCTAACCAACCCAGACCTAGGAGGTTTGTATACGAACCTGCCTGGTGGGGGCCCACGTTAAGTACGTGAGCCGTGTGTGGAGAAGTACCAAACATCCACCTTACCCCAATAAAGTAGGGGCTTAAGGCCATGTAAGGGAATGGAAGACAGGTTCCCCTCATGTTGTTGCATGTGTGTGTGCTGGACCGTGATTTGCATGTGTTCTGTATATGTATTGTATGCGTTTATGATTAAGTGTGCATGGGTTAACGTCTCTACTTAGGTTATGAAAATTAGAGGCGTTACAATAACTGTTAAATGAAAATGGAGAAGAAGAGAGCAAAAGTTGCTAATATGTCATCAGATAAACCAGAAGTCTAAACCTTGACGCAAGAAATACCAATCGTAAGACCTATAGACACAACAGCAAAGTGTCAACACTCGAGAAGCTTATCATCTTCACACTACACAAATCGGTACTTGCATTATAAAAGGTACGTAATATCGAAAGAACGAGGGCATAAAATTCCAAGACAAATTCGAACACAATTTCAAAGATCCACAATATTCTTTAAGCCCTAATTTGAATTATTGTGAAGAAAGGCATAGATGGTTAGATGGGGTTTGAGAGACTACTGTTAGGAAGGAGGCAACGGCGTTCGCACTGGACTAGAACGGCGAGATGTGAAGAATGAGAGATAGAAATAGAAATAGAATTGGGAAAGTGTGTATTGTCATTGATATTGATATTCTTTAAATAGAATACAAGCTAGTACAAATGAGAAATAATTAAATACTGAGAATAAAATAAAATATACGGTAAATCAAATCATAAAGAAAAGAATATTAAGATATAATATCTAATATATATTCCATAAATAATATATCTCAACGTGAGAAGAAGAATCTTGGGCGTGTGTACTTCCTTCGTGTTTTTCCCCCTTTTAAATTTGTGTTATTTAAATAATTTCATTTATAGTGGCATCTTAATTTAATTATTAGCTTTTAGTTTAATATTTAGTTTTGAATTTAGTTTTAGTTTTAGTTTTAATTTAATATTTAGTTTTAAAACAAATGATTATGCGCGGGTCCATGGCTTTGAATTTAAAATGTTTTTATGAATTTAAGCGTTTAAAATAAAACTCAATTAAAACATTTGTTGTCCTATAATGCCCTCGTATCAACTTCTATGGTCTTCACAGCATTCGTCATCAACCGAGCATGGGAGCCTTGCATTTACCTGAAAAATTTAGGTAGCACGTGGTTTGAGTATTTTATGAAATACTCAATAAGTCACTCCACTGTTGGAGTTAGATATGCAAACACATGTAACACATAGGTGGGACCTATCTTTCATAAACTTTACATATCTTGGGCTCTTTTCTTTTTGGAACAGGGTTGGATGTATGATACTCCTCCACACACGGCCCACGTATGCGCACATGGGCCCACCAGGCGGGCTGATATATGTACCCTCTGGGTCTAGCTGGTCGAACACAACATATTACACGTCCCCCTGATGCCAAAATAGAAAAAGGTCCGCATGATATCATGGCGAACAAAATATTGAATCTTTACTTTCATAACATAAGGGGAACTATCTTGATGCACATGACATACAAACATGAAATCTCATGACTTAAATTACATGACATGATACTATTTACTTTTCGTTTCCTTTATACATTTCATAACATAAGCTCAATTATGCAACGTGTATGCATGACAACATTCTTTCGTCCATCACATTTATAGCATAAAAGACTCACATACATTCATATCATTTTATTTTATTTCATGAAAATAGCGTGATGGATTGTTTGCATTCATAGTAAACATTTGATTACAATGCAAGAAAATATAATCAATGCAGCACGTAAACATATCGCATAACATATGGTGTATCCAAAAGCCACAGGGCATGCACCATGATACAACATATAATAAGCTAGCTCCAATAGTGAAGACAATTACCTTGTTGGTCTTGGTCGAAGTTTACTCACAATAAACTAACTCCAATGTCTAACTACTTCTTATAAAAAACCATATAACATGTTTTTGAGCCTTTTCATAACATAACCAAGCTGCCAAGCCGAGTTGCGGGAACTGACGGAGTCGAGCCGACGTACACGCTAAGCTGAAGCTGCCGTACACGCCAAGCCAAATCAAGAGGAGTCATGGCTGATGCTCGATCATGCGGGGTCATGTGGAAAACTGAGAAACGCAACATAGGCTATTGGTCTTCACGCGAGTCCAAAGGGGGTTGGGCCTGGACCTTCGTTCTGGGCTTAAACAGAAAAGTTGTGAGTTGAGGTGGCTGTGCGTGTTCGCGGGTATACAAAGAAATTCGACTCGAATCTTTGCCTCGACTTCCTTACCTGAGAAACCCTAATCGTGAACTCCCCTTTCAGTTTTATCGACGAGACCTGATGTCTCAGGCTTGATTCTGGTGTGGTTTATCTCCCCTCGTCGATACAAAACCGAACACGATACTTCTCCATTCCTATACTTTTAAAGTTCTTCACGATAAACCTACAAACTTTGCGAACAAAAACCCACAAAATCCCCCAAAAAGCCTATCGGTTTGGGTTTACAGAGCACACAAGCACAAAATGATTGATGAATGCGAAAATGAGTCTAGTGCTGCGAAGAAAACTTAAGAAAATTGGAAGTATTTTCAATAAGGAAATAATTGTCTCGCTGGAAACCACGTGATTTCAGCGAGGTTTAATGCTATTATTATTAGGTTTGATTTCATCGTTATTGTTATTTCTTTCTAGAAGTCTTGATCGTATAACAAATTAGAAGATGACAATGGATTCTATAAATTTAGAAGAAGACATTAGGGATGCTTTAATCCTTAGTGTGGTACAATTTGATTGAATCCTAGATTTTGGATTCAAGTGCATCTTTTCATTAATCTCCAAGTAAAGAGTTGTTCCCCGAAATTTCAAGCTGAAAATTTCGAGAAGACATATTCCTTGCCGACAATAAAGCTTTGGGAGATGGAAGGAACCATAAAAAAACTCTCACAGGAAATCCAGTGGAAAAAACTAAAGAATGTTAGAAGATATTCCTAGAGTCTCAGTGAAAAAAACATGATCTCTATTGGTTAGTTGGACAGCATAGGTTAGCAACAGAGTTTGGGGAAGAGTTCGTGGAAGATTGTGAAGGGGTTATAGGTTGGTAGCCTCGTGGCACAAAAATCTGGAACCTTATTACACAACTATAGGATATATGAACATGATTTTGTTGCTAAGAGGCTTCAAATTCAAGTTATGCTACAATAGACTTGAATATATAATTGGAATGAAGATGTTGGCTGCATAAAGAGTTTATAAGGTCTGGAATCTGTTGATATGTGTCTTTGTGAGAAAACTGCAGTTATGAGCAAAACAGAAAACGAATTAGCTTCAAAAGGCTGCTAGAGAAATCAGAAGAAAGTGCGATTGGAAAATGATCCATACAGACGTTTGAGGACCGATCTCTAGTTCCACTCACTTGACGGATCAAAGTTCTACATCACCTTCATCGATGATTTCAATAGGAAGAGAGTGGATTTATTCCCTGAAACACAAGCAGATGTGTTTGCCACCTTAAAAGAAGTGGGAAAGATGAAGGTTGAAAAAATCAGATCGATTTGAAGATCAAAATGTCATGAAGTTGACAATAGAGGAGAGTACGAACAAGTTCAGAATTCGAAGCATTTGTGCAACTGAGGGGAATTAGATTAATAAGGATGGTTCCATGGTGAAAACAAGACAAAAATGGGTGTTGCTGAAAGGGGTTACAAAACATTTGAATGAGTTGGCAGAGAGTATGAAGATTCATTTGAATTGTCAAATACATTATGGTTCAATGCTATAAAATTACAGCAGTCTACTTGATCAATATAGGATCATCAATACCATTGGAGTTCAAGTTGCTTAGAACAAGTAGAGGAAAGGAAACCGAAAACTCAAGTACTCTCAATTGAGAACTTTTGGTTGTACTGCATATATTCATGTTATCCAGAGAAGAGTGACAAGCTTGACGCTGAGCTTTATGAAGTGCTACCTCGTAAGTTATGATTTGACATGTTCAGGTACACAGTTTTGGGATGTGAAGAACAAAAGAATCTTGAGGACATTGTGACGTTTACTTTTTTGATGAAAATGTTAATATATAAGGACAAAGAGAAAAACGGTTCAGGGACCAATGAAACAAGTTTTGGGAGTGCAGAAATGATTCATTTAGTGATTGTCTTAGCCAAGATATTTCAAGGAAAAGACTATTGTTGAGGAACCAGAAATGGAGGCGAGTGGGACACTTGAACATGAGTTGAAAATATCATCCAGAGTTATCAGAGTACCAGATAGGTAGTACCTTCATTACACTATTTGTTGTTGACTGATGAAGGAGAACTAGAGCCCTTTGATGATACTCTATAGTTGGAGGATACAACCAAGTGGGAGCACGCCATGGATGATGGGATGTTTAGACTTCAAAAATGCGTTTCTCGTTCATCTACAAAGCTAAGTAAGTTGGCAATAGTTGAAGCAGAAAGAGGATGATATAAACGACAGACTATCTAGAAGAAATTGGACAAGAAGCAGCATGAGAGAATTTTTATAAAGATAGTTAGAGTGTCATACAATTGGTGCAGGAACTTGTCTATCATTCAAAGACACAAAAACACAGAAGGTGATAACATTGTCACTTTGTAGGTCAGTGAAGATGGTGATGTGTTGGATAAGATAGAGAGTGTAAAGAATCTAGCAAAATGTTAATAAAAATGTGGTGATGTTGGAACATGAGTTTGTGCAAAGCTCAATGGTATGGTAGAGGAAGACACTATATAGGAGAACTCAACCAAGCAATAGGTGGTTCACTGAGGGTTCCATTTTTGAGAGAAAACAAGGAGAGTGGGCAAAAATAGGTCATCCCTACAAAGGAATCACTAAATTTGATTAAATTTTATAAAGAAATTGATCGAGGATGTGGGCAAAAAAGGTTCTCCGAGGCATCTATCTCCAATTCAAAAAATGATACTTATTTTCGATCGTAATTTGACTCATCTTCGTTTTCAAGCTTGAGTAAAAACCCTTACTTACAAAAAAATTATTGTTGATATGTTCACAATTTTTTTATTTCTTAAAATTTTACCTTTTAATAATATATGTGCATTGATTTAATTAAAAAACTAGTTAGCATTTTAAAAGGGATGGTTTCAACTGGTATTTATTTTTTTAACTCCACAAAATAAATAATAAATTTAGGAGTCAAAAAAAAAGAAGAAAAAAAAAAAAGAAAATAAAAAAAAAAAAAAGGAAAAACTATTTTTGTATTTTTCACATTGAGACGCAATTATTACAGTACCAATCAATGAGGGTCTTTATATTACAAATACGTGTAGAGGCCACGTAAACATACGTGTATAGACCACGTGTCCCCCCGGTGGTATGGGTGCTTCGGATCTTGCATCATCTTCCATTTTCTCACTCAATTTCAGTTGACTGTTCACACTCAATTCTCAGTTCCCAAAAATTTCAATGCATTTTGAGGCTTTTACCACTGATTCTTTCAGATATAACTCTCAATTTCTCAATCTCCCGTCGCTTCAGAATCAGAATCATCCACAAAAATGTCGAGCGGCAGCGACGAGGAACGAGCTTGCTGCAGATGGCTCCCAAGGACCAAGAACAAGCGCGCATGTCAATGATACTTCCCTAATAATCTCGCAAGCCCCAGTTGCTAATTAACAGGAAAACCGCCGTCTCAGACACAGGAAAACCTCGCTTTCTTGGCAGCGCCATTCTAAAAACCCAGTCGGCAGTAATGCGCAGGCCCTAAGGGATGGTCGGACAGCGTATGTCGAACGATGATGACGATCGGAAGCGTCGAGATGCCTGAGCATTTCCCCAGTGGCGATGAGGATTCACGAAGGAATCAAACGAGAGTCCGCCGGGTGGAGGACGCGGTGTGGTTAGGGCGGCTAGGTCCTCTGGAAGGGACGATGCATCCGGGCTGGGACGGCGAGCAAGCCTCATTGCTGGAAGCACGTTGATGAAGGACGAGGCTTTTCTCTAGTCTTCATTTTAGAAATTTACGGCAATGTTTCTTCCACTTATACGGTCTTATCTTCAAGTTTTTGTTGTGTTAGGAGAGTTATTGCTTTTCATGTTCCTCCTCTTCCGTTTACAACTATTTTGTGAAGTATAGTTAGATGGCATGCGTTTCTTTTGTTCAGTCACCATTTTCTGGAAATGTAAAAACTGGGGGATTCAGTAACCAGTAGTTTAAAGCCTTTTTAGAGGTGATGCCATCAAGGTGTTATCAATCGTTTATAACCCTCCACTCGCCCAAAGACTTCCAAATAAATCATATCTAGATAAAACCAATCAGCAACTGAGGATAAAATACTATTTGTTTTCACAGCTCGCTAGAAGAGTACGTGAAATGCGGGAGACAAGAACAGCGCCCGCTACCCAGAAAGGTTCGGACCGAAAGGTATCATGCAAGTAAGTAGACCGGGGATCTCAGTCAATTTGACGTCGATGCCTCGTGGTAGGGAATATATAGATCCACTATGGGTTAGCGGGTAAGTTTGATTTATGGGCTTTGAAATTTTGTAATTGATTCATGATCTTATCAACTATTCCTCGTCATAAACTTTATTTTGTAATAAACGTTTACAACACTGGACTTCTGTTTATTTATTTTTTTGGTGATAGCTAAGTAATTATGTATACTTCCTGCGAGGCTTCTAAGTTATCAGATCCTTGCAATAATAATTCCGTGCACCCAAAACACATAAGTGCCCTTTTTTCTTAAAAATTAACCTTTGCATTTCCAGAACGTGTTTTTGCAACCTCTTATGGTGGTTCGTGGTGGGATATTCTCATTTTTTAGTACCTTTATCCTGAATGAAACTATTTTTACTTCCTAAACTAAAACACTGGTGGTGTGTGGGCTTGCGGTCTGTGCGGATTTGTTTTTTTTTGGGAAAAAAAAAAAAAAAAATAGGAAAATCCCCTTTATGGTGAAAGTATGCTTACCTTTAGCTTCCACCATTCCCCAAAATTTCGATGAAGTGAAAACTAGGAAAATATCCACTTGTAGCACGAACATATTTCTGGGAGTGGTATTAAACCCTACAAATCTATTGCTTTTTTGGATGGTAAACGCGCGATTTAAGCTTTTAATATTTTTCTTACAAGGTGGAAGAGTTTATATTTATTTTTTTATGTTGTTTTGGATTTTAGTGATAATCCACCTTGTGTGGCCCCTAGAAAAGATCTAAGGTGAAATAGGGATTCATTCCTCACCCTACTTCTAGGGGGATTTCTTCTCATCATTAGTTATCGACACAATGTATATTAGAGCTTCCAAAGGGACTTTTAGATATTATTGAGGTTGTTTCTTAAGTTTCCAAGTAAACGGCCTGACGTTTTAAAACTGCACCCTAGGCGCATAAATGGGCTGTTGGAAACAAAGCAGACTCTCCAAAGTAAAACAAAAGAGAGGATTTAAAACGTAACTACAACTGACAAAAATTTAATGATAAGAAAACAAAACTTGGCGATCCCAAATAAAAACATACAATGGCGACATGTCTAGCAGAACCAAACATTTTCTAGCTAATGCCTCGTGAAAAAACATACAAAGGAAAATAAAAACATGTAGGGGAATGTAAATGTCATAACATTCTCATAACTTTGGCAGTGACATACATTACTTGATGCCCTTAAATGATTGGTGAAACCATAAGATGCCACACCAATCATTGTGCAATGAGACCCCTCTACAAGAAAGCTTGACTATAATTAAACAAACCACATACGTAACGAAATCATAGTATATTCTAAACAGATCACCTAATAACATCAAATCACATACAACCAGCCAAACATGCATTCCAAATATGTTGTACTTCTTACCAAGGATTTCAAGGAGTTGATCCAATCGTAACCTTAAAGAGAGTTTCAGGTAAAACTAGCTTCTCCTAAAAAAGTATCATTGTCCAATTTGAACAAGTTTCAGTAACAATTCAATTAAGCACCTAAGGAATCCAAAATTAAAAAATCAAATTCTATAGGACTGCTAGCTACCCAAGAGTGACCAAAAGAGTCATCCAAAAGATTCCTCACTAAATGCCAACCTTAACCTTAGATAGCACATTCAAGTCTACACAAATCAAATGTCAGAGTTTAATTCAGCATTATTCAAGGATCCGATTGAACATAGAACAAATTCGACCCTACAAAATTTAACAGATCAGCTTGAAACCTTGCTGGTATTTGGCTTCGATTTTGATCCAATTTCGTAGATTCAAGCTCCAAATGCTATGGTTATTATGAAACAGCGTCAGAAAATTATTGGTCAACTCAAATCTCACCCAAAATCAAACACAAATCTTACTGGAAACAAACCCTACCTAGCCATCATCGGTGCCCTAGCTTCTGTCCAGGTCGAACGGCATTAGGAAAGTTACATTGGAGAATATGCCGATGACATGAAGGAGAAGGAAAATAGGGATGGCGCTGGTAAAGATGAGAGCGTATGAGAGAAGCAAAGCCTTGCCAGAAGTTGTGAACTTGCCAGACGAATCACAAAAATGGCAATCAATCGTACGAACACCCATGCTGAATGCTCAATCTTACAATAGTCATTCATGCTCAGACATGGGTGAAATTGGATGGAGACCGCGGAGGAGGGGAGATGGGGGCATGAGGTGATAAAAAATGAGAGAATTAGTGAGAGACACGAGAGATATTCGTGAAGGAGGCTGAAAAAACGAGAGGGAGATTGGGGAAGAAGGAGAGAAATGAAGGATAAGGGAGCCATGTTGCCGAGCCTATGAGAATGAGAGTGAAGCCGGCTCCTAGGGTTGCATGCTGCTTAAATAGATATTTTATTTTATTTTTTCCTCGAGTGTTACATTCAGTATGTTGCAGGTTTCTCATTTGATTGGAGGGTTTGTTTTTTCAATATTTCTTTGTGGTATTTAACAACTTTGAAGGTGGTTGGATCAGTCTCTCTTGTTGGAATCTTCATGGTTCTCTCTTCCAAAACTTTGTCTGTCAGATAGTTTGCTGTTTTTTGATGGGATTATGTGAGGGAAGAAAAATAATAGGCCTTCAAAAGGGTTGAGAGGGATCCTAGTATGTGTGGTCCTGAGTTAGGTTTTATGTTTCTCTTTGGGTGTCGGCGATGAAGGGTAACTATACTCTATGTTTTATTTTACTTGATTGAATTCCCTTTCTTTAGGCATAGAGTATTTGGCTTGGTTTTTTTTTTCCTTTTTTTTTTTTTTTGAATGCCCTTGTATTCATTAATTTTTTTTTTTCTCAATGAAAGTTTGGTTTCTTCATTATAAAAAAAAAATGAAAATTTTTGTTCCTTGTTAATAAAAGAAAAAATTATAGAATGCTTATATAAACGTCATTCCTGCTAATTTGGGTTTGTGTTGGTTTACAGAGTAATAGACAGTAAATCATTAAGATTGATCACAGAGGAATCCGAGAATTCTCCTTCTAGGTCTGAGAAAGATTACATTGATGGTACCCTACGAGGTATATCTTCTTTATTGGTTTTGGTGTACAGGTGCCTGTTGAACTTGTTTTTTTGGTTTTTTATTTTCTCGAATAAGGACATATTTTATTGAGGAAAAATATTGCATTCCTTCTCTGATCATTATTGGCAACTACTTCAATCAATGAAATTGTTTTCATTTTTTTTTTTGTAATCCTTAGTGATAGCTCAATTGATAATGCCCATTGACTTAACATTTCTATTCAAGGTTCACATCCTCCCAACTACTCAAACTACTTGCAAAATATTCATTTGAGTTGATGATAGTCACTATTAGCTGTAATAGTATACTTACAGAAGTTCTACAGAGAGGTAATAACATGAGTCCCGACCAAGCAACAACCCCAACCATTGACCAATAACCAACTTTCAGCCAATAAAGACCCATGCAAACATAGCTTCTGCTGAGTCGTAGCAGCTTTTTTGGTTGCTTTTCTTGACACCACGACACATTCCACTCTCTCTTGGTCGGAGATCCATCAGGCGTCTAATTGAAATTAGAGAATGGCTTTCTCCCCTCTTGTTTTCAATTGCGGGCCCCAGCCATTTCATGTTTGTGCTTCTCCCCTAGATGCCTAACGATCTACCTGACCACTGCCCACACAACCACACTTTTTGGCCAATAGAGACCCATGCAAATAGAAGCCATTTTTTTCTCATGGTGAAATCAACAATGCAGCCTTTCTAGTGCGAGCCATGACACTCGATAGTCTCCCAAGCACACAAACAGCTTTTGTTAGTGTAAAGCAAATTATATCCGTGTATATGCTCGTAATTGGCTGTATCGGGCCGAGCCCCGTGTGACTCACATTTTTTTAATAGACAATTAAAAGATATATTCAAATCGCCAACTATTAAGGCATCGAACCATGTCATAGGTAACAATACCATCAAATCATGCACCAGACGATAAACAGTCAAGGAAGATGTAGAAGAAAAATGTTTGTTATAAATGATCCCGAAAGAACTGTTGCAATTCATGCCACATTAAAGAAAGATCAAGCTTCACATTGTTAACATCTTGACATCATTACAAATTTTGGGTGGATGATAATCTAAAGTTATGTGTTTACTTTAATGTTATTATTATAGACTATATCATTTAAATTACAAATTACAGGTTAACATCAATAACACATTAAGGATAAGTTACACCGCTCTTCAAGAGTTAAGGGGTTTCATTGGGCTAGACAAAGACATGTGTATGTTACTACTCTCTACAGGGCCTGGACTGACTGAAAAGAGCTTGTGCTTCTTTGTAGCCAAGGTTAGTTTTTTTTTTTTTTGCACTTAGCGGTAATGCATGTCAGATCATTCAAGTGAATGATGATCTGCTGGGGTGATCGACTCTCAAAACAAGTGATATTGCAAGAAGTCATATCAACAAGGTATCGAATCGACTTTCCTGGGGTGATTCCTTTTCAGGCCAATATTTGCTCCAGTAGGGATTCCAATAGGGTTTTTTTCGTAGTGGTTCCGACACAAGGGATATTGCGACCAACCGCACGTCGGCACCTCAACCTGCAGAATGTATCCGTTGTCAAACAGGGCTTTTTAGTTGTGTTTCGTAAACCGGTTTTGTAGGGGGATCCCGTAGTGATATGGTCTAAATGATGGCAAGTATAGCGCATCAAATGAAAACCAATGTACTTACAGGAAGTGTATGAATCACATCCACCACTCTCTCAGGAAAAAGTCCCAGGCATAAAATCCTCC
>CM031881.1:7527522-7604697 GCA_018691285.1 Cucurbita argyrosperma subsp. sororia | reverse complement strand
TTCTTCATATCCATCTGCTATAATTTTCAATCTTTATTTACCACAAGTACGGGAGAAACCTGTATGATAGTTATCTTTGCCACTGTACAAAACGTTTCATCATAGTCTAGTCCATATTCTTGAGAGAACCCTCGAGCTATATATTGCGTCTTGTATCTTTCGATTGATCCATCCGAGAGACACATTATTTCGTAAGCCCACTTGTAATTGATGGATTTGACATCTTCTGGTCTTGGTATTAGTTCCCAAGTTTGATTTTGCTCTAGGGCTATAATTTCTTCCTCTATTGCCTGCTGCCCAGCAGTATTTTATGATGCTTCTACGTACGTCTATGACTCTTTAACTTCGTTCTCTATAATAGCTATATCGACATACTTTGCATTTGGTTTCTGGATTCTTTCTAACTGTCTTAGTTGTTGAGGTGCCCTTTGTTTTTCACTAGGTTCGCTTAGTTGAGTCACTTCTTGCTCACCAACACTAGTGTCACTTGAATCTTCGGGCACATCAGCACTTAAGCAAATATGTACATCTTGCTCCCCCGTCTTCTATGGAAGAATCTCTTCAGTTTGCTCTCCCGTCAGAAGAATTTCTTCAATTTGCTAAAGGCCTGGTAATACTTCCTTCTCTGAGGGTCACCCATCTTCCATTGTACCACTTTGATCGTCAATCATGTGGTTTGAGTGTCCTGAATCAATGATCCAATCATTCTCATAATTGATATGGTCTCCCATCATCGCCATGAGTGCTATCTCATCTTGTTCTATGGCATACAATACCTCTGCATCCCATTCCTCCTCCATCTCCATGTTGGAGGATGCCACATTGCTTTCGACAGATTTTTTATTTGACCAACAATCTCTCGACATGTGGCCCTTCTTCCCGCAATTGTAGCAAATGCCTTCAAATATTTTCCCTTAAGAGTTATTGTTATAGTTTTCCTAAGTTCTCCCTGGTTGAACAGTTCCTTGGTGACTTCTTTTTTTGTCACCATTGTATCCACGTTTGGTAGACGACCTATTATTGCTTCAACTTTCACTTGTGTAGAGTACTCCTTCTTCACCTTTCAATGCGATGCCTCCTATTTGTTTAGCCATGGCTTCTTGGTTGGCTAACAAATTTTCGAACTCTACAAGTGATGGTTGAGTGGGCCATCCTTGTACAGCAATAATAAAGCTTCTATATTCTGGTCGTAATCCATAGATTATAATCCTCTTCATTCGAGATTCATATAGTGGCAAACTTCGGGCCTAGTTCTGTAATCTTCAGACAGATCGACTTGACCTTGTGAAAGTACTGAGCAATTGTCATGTCACATTGTGAAATTGACAACAACTCATTCTCCAAAAGTTGTAGCCTCGTATCGTTCTTCTTTGAGAACAACATCACGAACGTGTCCCATGCTTCTTTCGATGTCTTGTCATCCCAAATATGCTCTAACATCTCTTCTCCGATTGTGGTCTTCAAGACAAACATTGTTTTACCTGCTTTGATTCTCCATTTGTGCAAGGCACCGTTAGAATCATCCTCTGGCGGCGTAGTTTCGCACCTGCCAACGATCTCCCAAAGATCATGTCCTTGTAAATAGAATATCATGCATGTTGCCCACGTGTTGTAGTTGTTATTGTTAAGTTTATTGATTCCTCCAACGATTTGGAAATCACCCATCGTGTTGGCTATACCTCAATAATATCAAACAAGCTTTTTCGACACAAGACTTGCAGAGTCACAGACTACTCACGACACAAACGAAACTCACACGTTAATAATCTCAAGAGATCATTTTTTATGTGGAAGATCAGACAGAGCTGCAACCACAGAGCATATTAAGAATTCCAAGAGATCAGATAACCTACACTAACCTCGCTCTGATACCAACACTTTATTAAGACCAATCGAGAAAAGATTTACAAAACACTCTGTAGAAACTACTCTTTGTATTACTTGGGATTTCTTGGGATGATAAACTAAGTGGGGTAGAGAGGTATTTATACTAGATGATAGATAATCAATTCCTAAAATTTCTCAACGTTTTTTCTTAAAGTATCTAAATCATTTTCTTAACATAAATATAGTCACTCATGCCATGGTTGTGCTTAACCCTATTGGACTAGTGATGATATTTTAACATAATAACCATCCAATAAGCAATAATGTTACTTTCCAGCAAGCCTATCAATCATTTGATCAATAAATGGTAAGGAAAAATGGTTCTTACATGTCGCTTTATTCGGTCTTCTATAATACATATAGACTCTCCATCCATTTACTATTCTAGTGCGAATCAACTCATTTTTCTCGTTTTCCATTACTGTTATCCCTCCTTTCTTGGGAACACATTGAATAGGACTAACACAACTGTTGTTTCTAATTGGATATATTATTCTAGCATCCAGTCATTTGTTAATCTCTTTTCTAACAACCTCTTTCATAATGAGATTTAATCGTTTTTCTTGCCCAATCGATTTAAATTGTACTTCATCCAATTGTATCTTATGCATGCATAGTGAAAGACTAATTCCCTTTATATCCTCCAATGTCCAACCTATCACCCCTTGTACTTCCTCAATATTTTTAAGAGCATATCCTCTTGAGCTGATGATAATGTTGCTGAGATGATGATAGGTAGTTTCTCTTTGTCACCTAAATATATTTAAAGTTAGAAGGTAGTGGTTTCAAGTCCAACTGTAGTGCTTCCTAGAAAGTTGGCGTCATCGGTAAACTTTTTCTTCCCTCAAATTCTAGTAATTCAAAAACTCTGCCGAATTCACCTAAAACTGTTAACTATTTTGTTATTCCAGTTGTCTTCTTCCTGCTCACATTCTCAACTATTTTATTCCTCTAGTACTGGTTGCTTTGTCAACTCATAACTATTGACAATTCCTATGCTAATGTTAGATATTTCATGTTATCATTGATATTAAATTCGACTTTTTGGTCACTCGTGTTAGGCTATGGAGTCTGATACTTATTTATAGGTTGGTCAACGGTTATATCCGGTAGAGCTATATTTGGTAAAGCTATATATAGTAAAGCTATATATGATAAAGCTATATCCGGTAAAGCTATATATGGTAAATAGCTATATATAGTAGATGGCTAAATCTGGTAAAGCTATATATAGTAAATTATATCATATATATATATATATATATATATATATATATATATATATATATATATATATATATATATATATATATATATATATATATATATATATATATATATATATATATATATATATATATATATATATATATATATATATATATATATATCTGGTGCGGTAGAGCTTTGAAAAGGTACTTTTCTATTCTCTGTACTCTCTCTTGTTGTACATACCTAAAGTCATCAATAAAAAGAAAAATCCTTTTAGCCAGAGTTCTCCTTGCAATTTTCACTATCTCATTCTTTGTGTTCATCTAGATCGAGCGTGTGCGTTGTTGTGCGATCCTAACAACTAGTATCAGAGCTAACGACTGATATCGATCCTAACAACTCGTTCTTAATGTTATGGTTCCTTTGTAGACATCAACAACGTTCTTCTAATCTTTAAAAATGGTCTCCCCAAGATAAGTGGTACATCATATTATTCTTCATAGTTTAAAATAGTAAAATCTACTGAAAATATGAATTTATCCACTAGAATTAAAATGTCTTTGATATTTCATTCGGGATAAGTGATGGACCTATCGGCTAGTTGAAGGGTAACTGTAGCTGATTTAGCCTCTCCAATCCCTAACTTCTTCTAAATGGAGAGACATTAAGTTGATACTTGCCCCCAAGTTACATAATGTTCTACCTAGCTCCTTACCTTCAAGTGATACGGGAATAGTGAATGAACCTAGGTCTTTTTTTAGTGGGATCTAATTTTTCAATATTGCACTACATTCTTCATTTAGTGCCACCCCTTGAATTCTTCAAACTTTCTTCTATTAGTGTTCTATTAGTGAGTATATATCCTTTAAGAATTTCACATAATTTGGCATTTGCTTCAAAGCCTCCACTAGTGATATGTTTATATGAATTTACTCCCAAATATCCATGAACTTCTTAAAATGGGCTTCCTCATTCTTTCTTTTTATTCTTTGTGTAAAATGAGGTGTTGATGTATATGTTGTGCTCTCTTGTTCACTACTGATTGTTGTTTGCATCTTAGGAGACAACAATTTCTGCATAATTTTTGCTCTGTTTTTTTTGTTTATCAGTTTTCTTCTTTCTCTGTTGTGCATCAGTAGTTTCTTGAGAATGCCTGTCACCGTGTTCTTCAATTTTTCTCTCCTGGGTATTTCTTTCCCAAATCTCAACTCTATTGCTTGACATTGCTCGTTGCCTTCTCTTTTTGGTGTTTCAATATTTATTGGTAGCTTCCCAAGAGATCTATTTCGTGACTCAATTGCTAATTGACCTACTCGAAATTTTCTGTTGTCACAAGTTTTGGCCTGTGTGTTTGAGTCGTACCAACAAAGACTTTATATCTAATAGCCCAAAAATAAATAAACAAATAAACAAATAAAAAAAATATAAAAAAATAGTTAAAATAATAATAATAATGATAATAATAATAAATTAATTAATTAATTAATTAAAATTTAAAAAAAAAAAAAAAAATCTTTCCCCACCTCTCTCCACTAACCTCTCATCCCTTCCCACAATTATCTCTCCTTCACCATCTTAAGCCAATTGCAGAAAAAAAAACATAAAAACAACAATGGTCAAATTTGAGGAGTAAAATGGCTTTCAATAGATTGCAGATTCAAAGTTTTTCAGTTATTACGGTAAAATCCGATTTTCTTTTCCTTCATAGTTATGGTTATAATAAATTAATTGAGCTATGTTATAACAAATTAATTTAGGATCAAATCTTCTTTCCTATCTTACAGTCTGTAATAATCAGATCCCATGTCCTATCTTACAACAATCAGATCCCATATACAATTATTAAATTTTCGTTAGCATTTTAGTTATACGAAATAAAGTTAAAAGATCCTAGCCTGTACTTAAAATTGACTAGTAATATTTGTCTACACAATTGAAAAACCTATTTACATAATGAAAAAAAAAAAGAGAGAGAGAGGGAGAAATTTAGGTTCAAATTTTCTTTCCTATCCTATCGTCTATAATAATCAGATCCCGTATACAATTATTAAATTTTTGTTAGCATTTTAGTTATACGAAATAAAGTTATAAGGTTAGATTCAATAAAAACTAAAAGATCTTAGCTTGTACTTCAAATTGGCCAGTAATATTTGTCTACACAATCGAAAAACCAATTTACATAATGAAAAAAAAAAGAGAGAGAGAGAGAGAGGGAGATTGAGGAAAGATTGAACAATAAAAGAAATATCAGAGGGCAGTAAGCTCCTTAGCTTCTTTAAATTTTGTCTAACACAAGAGATCAGAATTCTTATCAGAGGGAAGTGAGCTTCTTTAAATTTTGTCTAACAGAAAAAAAAAATCAGAATTTTAAGATGGCCAATCTAAATTAGGGAAATAATTTTATAGAGTTCAAACTTGAAACTGATGTCATGAGCTCATATAGGTTGACTTGGATTTCAAAGGACGGAATCGAACTTTCATTAAAGATATATTTGTGACAATGACTTAAGCGAGCCAGGTAAGTGACCTTACTATCGGCATGGTTATATTTGATGTTGACACGTGCCCTGTGGTTCTGCACGTGTCATATATTGATATGTGTGAATTGTCTGTGGATCGATATGTTTCCTATATGTTATGTTATGTTATAATATGTGGTTTGTATGATAATAATTATGGTATGATGTGCTCAAGGATATGTTTGAGATAGGATACGAGAAGGATGCACAAAACGAAATGTAACGATAGGAGTAAGATACATTCATGAAACGTTAGAGTTAGGTTACATACCGAAGTGCTATGGATAGGAGAGATTGATGAAAGAATACGGTTAGGTTATGGGTAGAAAGGGATAGGTTTGTGATAGATTGATAAGAACGATAGCGTTAGGGTACGTTCTTGTGACGATATGACTAAGGTACATCACGTAATGATATGTCTGTGATAGGTATAAGAACATTAAGGCTATGGTAAGTTAGAGAACGATATGACTATGAAGTGGTTACGTTATGATTTGGTTATGATATGATACATTGTATGCTAGATTATTGTGCTTAAGTACGTAGTTATGTGAACGTGAATGTATGTTATGTATGCTACTTAGTTGAGGTGATATGTTATGCATGTGACGATATGTGACCCTTGAACGATTATGGCTTGTTTGTATGAATATTTGAATGTAACTACATGAATTGTATGACATGAAATACGGTAAATTGCACGAAACATAACCCCACTAGGAATATGTATGATATGTAACGAAAGGAGAATGAGAATGACATGTAAGCATGAAAATGTGACACGGGGTTATGTTCATTAATGATAACTGTAGGACTAGTGGGACCTCATGCATATTGTGTGTTCATGCATTTGGGGGGATACCCCTATCCCACCACGAGGGTACGGACGCGTACATCCAATGGCAGGACAACGATCGTTATGCCCTGCATAGCGCTACCGTGACGGTTCTAGTTTTAACGGGTCCCGGTAGGCTCCCAGAGCATGCCCACCGGCTAGGGACAGTGGCCCAGCGGTATGCGAACTAGCTGGTGAGCCCATACTCACACGTATGGGCTGCGTGTAGAGTATATGGTACACATCCACGATTACCTGTTAGGATTACACCGTAGGGAAAACAAAACGAAACGAAACGAAAGATAGGTCCCATCATTTCATTGCATGTGATTGTTGCATTTAACCCCAATAGTGGGGTCACTTACTGAGTATTTCTTTAAATACTCAAGCCATGTGCTACTACATTTTTCAGGTTAAGGCAAGGCATTCCTGTACGGCTGACGACAGCATCGCAACTCGAGATCACGGCACATGCATAGGATAGTGGCATTTATTTTCTTAAACTTAGGATAGAATAGGATGTTTTAAACTTAAATGCTTATTTATTTTATTTGAAGTCTTTTGTTGTGTCATTTTAAAGATGTTTTCGAAACACGTAAGTCCGTGACTGTGTTTTAAGTTAAAGGTTATATTTTATGGAATTTAAATGAAGTGTTCCGCATTCAATGTTTATGGTACGTATACAGTAGCGACCTTAAATTAAGTAGAAAATTTTGGGTCGTTACATTATAGAATAGATTTAAGTGGAGGAGAAATTGGAACAAGAAGATTAAAGACATGTTTTATTAAGAGTTTTAGGAACTCTATTTCATAGAGAGAAATAAGATAAAAGTTCCTAATATTAACTCAGGAACACAAGAAAAGGATATAAAGTAAAATAATTTTTAAAAGTCAAAGTCTATTTTTATCTCTCTCGTTTTTATTTGAGATTGGGTAACTATTTAACGACTATTCTAGAAAATTAAAAGAAAATAAAGAAAAAAAAAAGTAAAGAAAGAAAAAGAAGAGAGGGTTTGGGAAAGAAAAGGGTTGAAATCCTATTTCAACTCTATATTTGGCAAGATCAATTCATTTTTCTGAGCATCCTTCACAAAATCTATTCACGAAATCATTGATCAATATATCTATGCCTTTGAATCACAAAAATAAGTCAAGAAATGAGTAAGTTTTGAAGGTACATTTTATGGATTTTGAATTGCGATTTTTGTCCATAGATGCATGCTCATAGATAGATGCATGCTCATAGACAGATGCATGCTCATAGACAGTTGCTTTCCACTCCAAATGATTTATACGACTATAAGGGAACATTTTTAGAAATTCTTGCGAAGAAACATGAGAAAGAAAATGAGTGGAAGGCCGAGTTCCATATAGCCCTCAAAATAATAAGGTTCGAAAAACGCTAATTTTGATCATGAATATCGTTTTCCATAATTGGTAAAATTACATGATATTAATTTTTGTTGGATTTCTAGATTAAAATTCTTCAACTTTCATGAAGGAAAAAGTTGAATTGAGGTTTGTATAAGATTTATGAAAAAACAAAAGAAAATAGAAAAAAAATTACAAAATCGATTCAAATTTTGGGTTCTAAAAAATTAAAGGAAAATTAATTGGCAGCGGCGGAGGCTCAAATTTTGGGTTCTAAAAAATTAAAGGAAAATTAATTGGCAGGCGCTGAGGCTCAAAGGTGCCGCTCAAAGTAGGTGTCACAACCTCACTAAAAGAAAGTAAGTTGTGACCTCTGCACACAAGACAGACAATCGAGTGGAGTCATTTGGCTACATGAGTGCCATGATTGAGAAGTGCCACGATGTAATCGAGGAAGGCGATGCATCATCTAGTACACAAAAATTGTGCATTTGAGCAAAGCTGAGGCATATTGTAACGACCCGAAATTTTCTACTTAATTTAAGGTCGCTACTGTACATACCATAAACATTAAATGCGGAAGACTTCATTTAAATTCCATAAAACATAACCTTTATCTTAAAACACAGCCATGGACTTACGTGTTTCAAAAACATCTTTAAAACGACACAACAAAAGACTCGAAATAAAATAAATATACGTTTAAGTTTAAAACATCCTATTCTATCCTAAGTCTAAGAAAATAAATGCCACTATCCTATGCATGTGCCATGATCTCGAGTTGCGATGCCGTCGTCAGCCGTACAAGAGTGCCTTGCCTTAACCTGAAAAATGTAGTAGCACATGGCTTGACTATTTAAAGAAATACTAAGTAACTGACCCCACTGTTGGGGTTAAATGCAACAATAACATGCAATAATATGATGGGACCTATCTTTCGTTTCGTTTCATTTCATTTTGTTTTGTTTCGTTTCTTTTTCGTTTTGTTTCGTTTCGTTTTTCCTACGGTGTAATCCTAACAGGTAATCGTGGACGTGTACCATATACTCTACACGCAGCCCATACGTGCGAGTATGGGCTCACCAGCTAGTTCGCACACGGCTAGGCCACTGTCCCTAGCCGGTGGGCATGCTTTGGGGGCCCACCAGGACCCGTTAAAACTAAAACCATCACGACAGAGCTATGCAGGGCATAACGATCGTTGTCCTGCCATTTGGATGTACGCGTCCGTACCCTCCTGATGGGATATGGGTATCCCCCCAAATGCATGATCACACAATATGCATGAGGTCCCACTAGTCCTACAGTCATCATTTAATGAACATAACCCCGTGTCACGTTTTCATGCTTACATGTCATTCTCATTCTCATTTCGTTACATATCATACATATTCCTAGCGGGGTTATATATCATGCAATTTACCGTATTTCATGTCATACAATTCATTCAGTTACATTCCAATACTCATAAAACAAGTCATAATCGTACAAGGGCCACACATCGTCACATGCATTCATATCACATCAACTAACCAGCATAAATAACATACATTCACGTTCACATGATTTCGTACTTAAGCACAATAATCTAGCATACAATGTATCATATCATAACCAAGTCATAACGTAAACACTTCATAGTAATATCGTTCTCTAACTTACATAGCCTTAACGTTCTTATACCTATTACAGACATTACGTGACGTACCTTAGTCATATCGTCACAAGAACATACCATAACGCTATCGTTCTATCAATCTATCACAAACCTATCCCTTTCTACCCATAACCTAACCGTATTCTTTCATCAATCTCTCCTATTCATAGCACTCCGGTATGTAACCTAACTCTAACGTTTCATGAACGTATCTTACTCCTATCGTTACATTTCGTTTTGTGCATCCTTCTCGTATCCTATCTCAAACATATCCTTGAGCACATCGTACCATAATTATTATCATACAGACCACATATTATAACATAACATAACATATAGGAAGCATATCGATCCACAGACAATTCACACATATCAATATATATGACACGTGCAGAACCACAGGGCTCGTGTCAACATCAAATATAACCATGCCGATAGTAGTGTCACTTACCTGGCTAGCTTAAGTCGTTGTCACGTATATATCCTTACTGAAAGTTCGATTCCGTCCTTTGAAATCCAAGTCAACCTATGTGAGCCCATAACATCAGTTTCAAGTTTGAACTCTATACAATTATTTCTCTAATTTACCTTGTTAAAATTCTGATATTTACTGTTAGACAGAATTTAATGGAGTTTCATGCCCTCTGATATCTCCGATTATATTTTAAAATTCTGTTTAACAAATCTTCCCTCAATCTTCCCTCCTCCCTCATGGTAATTATTTTCATTCCCATTCTGTAAATAGATTCTCAGTTTTGTAAACATCTATAAATAAGATATTACTCTAATTCTATATTTATTTTGATTCTGTAAACAGATATTATTGGCCAATTTTAATTTGGTTATTATCTTACAGATTTATGGATCTGCCAGGTAAAATTTTATTGATTCTAACCTTATTTCCTCTAACTTCCCATGCTAACAAGATTATTACAGACAGATTACAGACGATAAGATAGGAAAGAAGATTTGATCCTAAATTAATTTCTTATAACAATAACTATAAAGGAAAAGGAAATCTGAGATAGAATTTTACCGTAATAACTGACCAAAATCTCTGAATCTTCAATCTCTTCAAAGCCCATTTTACTTCTTCTCAAATCTAACCATGGTTGTTTTCTGTTTCCGTCTTTTTTTGTGCAGGTTTTCTGTTTTTTGTTTTTTGTTGCAAGCCTAGATGGGTAGAGGAGAGATAATTGTGGGAAGGGATGAGAGGTGGGGTAAGGTTTATTTTTTTATTTTTTTATTATTTTTTATTTTTTATAATTAATTAATTCATTTTTTTTTATTATTATAATTTTAACTATTTTTATTCGTTTATTTCTTTATTTATTTTTGGGCTATTACACATATGCAAGGTTCAAAAGAACGAGGTGACACGAGTGTCGAAGACAAGCTTAAAGAGGGTCAAGTAAGGCTCTGGGCCATAACAAAAGTCCAGGTTTTTATATGAGTTTCGACATGTGGTTCTAGAGTTAAGTTTGTCTATATGAAAGATGAAATCTCACTAAATTTGACACTAAATTTGGTGTCAATCGGATACTCAATGGACGTTGCACGAGGTCGTATGACTACTTGCCAAAATGACTATACTTGAGAAAGATTGGAAATGCCTCAAAATATACTACAGGGGGAGGCATGGTGTCAGCTCCCCACCACTTCTTGGCCCTGTGACCTAATCGAAATACTCTATGGGACATATTGTATCACAGGGTGGGTGAGCATTGCAGGACAAGCATCTTAGGCATTTTCCTTTGAAAAGGGTCTTTTAAGGAAAGTGTCGGATAGCACGAGTATGCTGACATTACATCCCAACGCATGTGTCGGAGGTTTGTTATGCCCCCGCTATTTGGAATGGATTTCATAAATGATTTAACATGGACAATGGATGGTCCAATGCTTTGATAGAACCTAGATGAAAGGATGTTCGAAATGCCCCAATGAAATGAATGCACGTGAGTCAATTTCAATTGATATGTCCAAGCAAGCCAAGATGGTCGAGTTGCCCTTAGACATGGGACAGCCTCACAATGCATGGTCGTTCAAAGACAACCTAGAGGATGGTGAGATATGACATTGCTTATTAGAGTTCTTGGCCTAGAGTAGAGGTAAGGTTGAGTTGGATGACTTGGCCTAGTGTAGAGGCAAATCGGTTAGGGTTGTTGATAATTGAACATGCATGCACAAGCGATGTGTGTGGTCAAACAAACTTGGATCCTGCATAAGTTGTGTTCGTTGGCGAAGGCAAACCTCACCTAAGGTCCAACGAACCCCCAAAATTAGGAAAAAATGTGAATGGCGCTTGAGTTCTTCCTCAAGGCTTGTCGTAAGCATGTCAAGATCACGATGTCACACAATTAAAAAAGTAGGACCATGACAATTAGCATCAGAGCCACACTTTGTGTGTCTTTTTATACAAGATAGAGAACCCGAGAGCTATATGAAGACTTTGCAAGTGTGTCACGAGTGTCTATTTGGGCAGGACATCTGTGAGTCAGAATCAAGAATTGCTTTGGGGTCAAAGCACTCGAGGAAAACTCTTATTCATCAGTGAAGCATGAACCAAGCTCATTTGCCAAGGGCTTGAGAGTTTATGTAACGACCCAAAATTTTCTACTTAATTTAAGGTCGCTATTGTATACGTGCCATAAACATTGAATGTGGAAGACTTCATTTAAATTCCGTAAAACATAACATTTATCTTAAAACACAACCATGGACTTACGTGTTTCGAAAACATCTTTAAAATGACACAACAAAAGAATAAATAAAATGAATAAGAGTTTAAGTTAAAAACATCCTATTCTAGCCTAAGTCTAAGAAAATAAATACCACTATCCTATGCATGTGCCATAGTCTCGAGTTGCGATGCCGTCGTTGGCCGTACAGCAACAATGTCTTGCCTTAACTTGAAAAATGTAATAGCACATGGGTTGAGTATTTAAAGAAATACTCAGTAACTGAGCCCACTGTTGGGGTTAAATGCAACAATCACATGCAATGAGATGATGGGACCTATCTTTCATTCCATTTTTCCTACGGTGCTGTCCTAACGGGTAATCTTGGACGTGTACCATATACTCACCAGCTAGTTCGCACACCGCTTGGCCACTTTCCTTATTCGGTGGGCATACTCTGGGAGCCCCTTAGGCCAGACACCCACTAGAACTAGTAACCATCACGGCAGCACTATGTAAAGCATAACGATCGTTGTCCTGCCATTGGATGTACGCGTCCGTACCCTCGTGATGAGATAGGGGTATCCCCCAAATGCATGAGCATACATAATGCATGAGGTCCCAAAACTTTTCCATTTTCATTATCCTTTAATACAACCCCGTTAGCATTATGTACATATCATATCATTTTTCATATCGTTTCAGATATCGTTCATCATTCATGTCGTATCGTTTCTCATTCTTCATTTCTCAAATCATACATAATTCTAACGGGGCTTAATTTTCATGCCATTTATCGTAATTTCATGTCATTCATATCATGCTGTATACAGACAATTTAATAGATCTAACATAACGTTCTATGCTTTTAACATAACATTTCGTCATATACACATCATACCATGACATATTGCATCACAATGTATCATATCATAAACAAATCATAACGTAAACACTTCGTAGTCATATCGTTCTCTAGCTTATCATAGCCTTAACGTTCTTATACTATCACAGACATATCATTATGTGAACGTACCTTAGTCATATCATCACAAGAACTTAACGTAACGTTATCGTTCTATCAATCTATCACAAACCTATCCCTCTCTACCCGTAACCTAACCGTATTCTTCCATCAATCTCTCTTATTCATATCACTCCAGTATGTAACCTAACCTTAACGTTTCATGAACGTATTTTACTCCTATCGTTACATTTCATTTTGTTCATCCTTCTTGTATCCTATCTCAAACATATCCTTGAACACATCGTACCATAATTATTATCATACAATTCACATATTATAAAATATACATAATATATAGGAAGCATATCGATCCACAGACAATTCACACATATCAATATATATGACATGTGCAGAACCATAAGGCACGTGTCAACATCAAATATAACCATGCCGATAGTAAGGTCACTTACCTGGTTAGCTTAGACTGATGTTTTGTCGTTATCCTTAATGAAAGTTCATTGAAATCCAAGTCAACCTATGTGAGCTTATGACATCAGTTTCAAGTTTGAATTTCTACAAAATTGTTTCTCTAATTTATGTTGACCCATGTGTTACAAATGTTAGAGTCTTTGCCTGAGTTAGGTCTTAAAATATTTATATATGTTTGTTAGAGTATTATTTTCATACAAACCATTTAATACTTATTAAAATTTTTCAAATATTCTATTTTCTCTTACGGTGCTTAATACCCCTAACATTTTCCATATAATTTCAATTATATTCACAATCTTCCCTCCCTGTTTCTTACTATGTTTCCCTTCTTTTAATTATCTCTCTGTTTGAGGATGGCTTTTGATATCATTAAATAAAATAAAATAAAAGGAATACTATTAACCGCTCGGAATGCAATAACTATTAACCTCTCCGAATGCAATATCTCTTTCTAGCAAAATATCTAAACTTAATCAGAACCTTTTTGTGTTTGTTTTTGCAGGAGAAAAGAAATTTTGATAAGTTAAATTTGTTTAATCCCTTCTTTTTTATTTTTTGTTTGTTACCTTTTCAATTTTTCAATTAGGTTACTAATTACTTTTGGACAATTTAATCCATTCTATTTTGTTTCTACTATTGATCCTGACCTATCTTTCTAACAGGTAAATTACTAAATAAAACTAAATAATTGGAGAAAAGAAAAGGAGATCTGAGATATAACTTACCCAAAAATCTCAAATCTCTCTCACACGTAAATATTGATAATCTCTATAAACCCATCTCCTATAAATTTGATATGAGGCATTTCTGTTTTCTCAGATGTGACATTTTTCATTTCTGTTTCGAATTGTGAGATGTCTGGAGGAAGATTATTGGAGAAAGTGACTACCGTTAATAGAGTGAGATGAGGGAATAATTGTTTTTAGTTACTTCTTTATTATTTATTTATTATTATTTTTTTTTTTTTACCTAATAATAATTTTTATTTGTTTATTTGGGCGGTTACAGTTTAAATGGACAAACAGTGAATCAGAAGCATATCGGGTTGGTGCCTTTGAAAGAGTCATCCGTATCAGAGAAATAATGCCAATGGTTGCAAGCAAAGAAGCCAGGGTCAGATCAGACGTGCGCCCGTCAAGTGCTAAATGTGCACAATGCAATCCATATGGGTGGACAAAGTCACTACAAGATGAGTTAAGTGGGGGAGAGCCTCAGAGAACTGGTTGCTCACTTCAAAGAAGTGCTTCAAGAAGCAAGTGCACATGTGTCCCTTGAGTCATCTCCTAGTCTCTAATGTTGATGGCTTCATAAGAGTGTCGAGACTAGCATTTGCTCAAGAAAAGAGAATCAGACTGGACACGAGTGATATAGTGATCAAAGCTGTAGTAATACCAAAGAAGTGTTAGTACAGTGTTTGCCATATGAAGGTGGCCAATTGAGAAGTTGGCTCAAGTGTAATGCCAACACGAGACCGAGTTACAAGCTTCTAGAACTTGCCTCCGAAAAGGGTTGTGGTCATGACAAGGGAATGTTGTGGTATACAAGCCCACATTGCCACCGTAAAGGGATGTGGCCATGATGAGAGAATGTAGATGTTAGATTTTTCCATGGTTTATGTGGCGAGTGCATGGTCGAGTCCAAAAAGTCGGTGAAGTTAGGTCCTTGGAAGGATAGCCTACAACTATTGGGTAAGTTGTGTTTTTTCATGTTTATGCTATGAGTCTCAAAGATCGAGAGAAGGTCCGATAGTGGAATAGCCCATAAGTAGCGTGCATCTTACTGTATTCATTTAAAAAATTGAGAGAAGGTTGGTTGTGACCCCACATGCAAGACAGATAAGGGGAGATTAGGTTGTGACCCCACACGCAAGATAGATAAGGGGAGATCATCAAGTAGCGCCTATCCGTCCACATGAGAGTCAAGATTGAGAAGTGCCATTATGCGATCGAGGAGGGCATTACGGCAACCAACACACCAAAAATGTTCATTCAAGCAAAGTTGAAGCATAGCAAGAGTCAAGAGAACAAGGCGACACAAGTATTGAAGACAAGTGCAAAGAGGGCCAAGTAGGACCCCGGGCCATAACCTTAGAAGTTTTAGTTTCGAAATGAGTTTCAACATATGCGACTCTGGAGCTAAGTCACTTTCTTACCCAGTTCACTCAAAGATCTCTGACAACTTTCTCTCTCTTCCTGAAACCATCATTGACGTTAGTTTCTCGCCGTTTTCCTTCAGTTCTTCGTCGTTTATCCTTCCTCTTCACCTCCCACATATTATGGTTTGTAATACCCTAAAATGAACAGATCCGTGAGGTTCTAAACTTAAAAAAAACCAATTCTCCTTTTCGACGACGAATAACACGTCTAAGGTGCGAAAGCTTACCCTTTACGTACGTGTAGTAGTTAATGATCCCTTTTCCAGCGTGAGATGGACATTTCGACATTAGATATGTGGGATTCGTCTTGCTGGAGAAGTTATCAAGCTTCCTCTCTCTTTCTCTCGTTCTCCCTCTTGCTTATTCTCTCTGTTTTTCCTTGCAGGTAGGCTTTGGGTCTATCGACGACTTCGCAAATTTTTTTTATTATTTTTATATTGGTGTCATTATTACTGTCCTTTTGACTTTTGAAGATTACATTAATGACCTAAAATTTTCTTACCATGATAATATTAAATGGTAAATAAAATAATAAAAATTAAGTAATTAATTAGGTGTCTTTTTAGCCTAAGATTAGGTGTCTTTTTAGCCTAAGTTCCAACATTTATGTACTTGGGTTGTCCATTACTTTGTATTTGGTTTCTTGGTCCTCATTTTGTAATAAACTTATTCGTAAAGTTTTTTTGTTTTAATTTTTTAAATATGTTTTTTTTTTAAGATTGATATAAAATTTTATCGTACTTTTCATTTTTGTCGGTCTATCAGTCCATGTCACGATACATGGTCTTAACTTTGAAAGTTTAGTCATGACATTTTATATGTATATGCAAGACATGTGTTACATTTGTCACGTAAGATCAAGAGGTTGTAGAAATGGTTGTTAGTCTCATGAGATACGTTATGTATGAATAACATGGGTCATGGCTGGTGGGACTTAATTTTTTTATGATTATTCATTATACTCTTTTTTTTTTTCTTTCTAGTTAGAATTGAATGCATAGTATTCTTTACGCACGATCTCCATACATGCAAATAGACCTACTAAATGGGTTTGTTAATGTACTTACTAGGGCTGATTATGGGCTATCACGCTCACGCCACAAAAAATCAAAGAAAATGAAAACAATGCGAATAATATTATATAACCTACAAAATTATATTTTAATCAATTAAATAATAAACAACTAACCACTAAGTTTATATAGCTAAACAAGTTAAATATAAATTTTAATTTTATTTAAAAAACATATGAAAAACAAAAATTATTATAATATAACTTTTTGTTAATAAAATAATTGATTAAATAAGTTGCCCACTATTTTCATAATTAGATTATTTGAGAAAAAAAAATTTGAGATTAATTTAAATAATTGAATTTTACCTATAAATCCATTCATTTTCGAAATAGATGTTAATAAAAATATCGGTATCTAGAAATGTTAATAAATAATAATAAAATAAAAATGTTGATTACTCCGGCCATTATTGTCTAAGCCGCCGCCGCCGTCGGCCCAATAAAAGCCCAAATCGGAAGAACCGAACCGATCGAATTGTTTGTAGATCGGTTTTCTTCGGTTTTAAATTGGTTCGGTTGTCTTCGAAGCCGAGAACATTATTGACTGTACCGGGACATTAGATTTAAACCTATTTTCAAAGTTCTTCCTTCGAATCCTGCCCAAACGCCCATCGCGGGCACTTCTGAAACCATTGAGAATTTTCTACTGCACTCCAAGAAGTTGATTCTCTTCGGATCGGGGGCTCTGGAGGTTTGTGATTCTGTTTTTCTCTTTTCACTTCATTGGTTTATCGGTCAATGTTCCATTATATGATTCTGTTTATTCCAATGTAGGATCATTCGGATGATTTAAATTCTTTTAGGGTTCTTTTTTCTTCTTTCCCTACAGGTTGTTTCTGCTTCTACGAGTCTGCTCCGTATTCTTGAAGATGGTATGTGTTTTGTTTTTCTTTTTGGTCCACTTGTGTTTTGAACACCGTTTCTAAATTTTGATGGTTGTAACTTATGAGCGTGTATTTATTCACTCAATGCCTCGGATCAATTGAATTGATTCCTTCAAATGCTTCGTTGTTATTTGTTTTGTTCGTTCTTTTCTCTTTTCGGATGAACTCTGAAAGATTTTTTTTCCACTTCTCAGCTTCCACTTTCGCTCCTAAAGACTGCTCAAGGGCATCCAATGGTAAGGGCCGCATTTCAATTTTCTTATTTGAATCTTTAAGTATACGGGTAGAGACAGACTCACATTTTATTGTCAATGAACTTTACAAATTTTATATCGAGAGAGATGGCACCATATGTTTTGAACCCTCCATTCCCCGGAGCTCCAATTATGATTATCATTATTAATATTTTCACGTGCCTAAAATGCCACTTTGCGAATTCATTTTAGTTGTAACTTATAAGGCTGTGCTTTGTCTGTGCGATTGCGGCTGCTATGCCAATTACTTTCATCTTAGGAATTTGTTTGTGAATGTATTTTATGAATGTGTAGTTTCTGTGTTGAACAGTTGGTGGAACTGAAAAATGGTGAGACGTACAACGGCCATTTGGTTAATTGTGATACGTGGATGAACATTCATCTCCGGGAAGTCATCTGCACTTCTAAAGTAAATGCACTTTTATTTTAGGGATGAATTTCGCTCTTTTACATTTGTTTTTATTTCTTTTTCTTGATGGTTGTTTGCACTGACTAAGTTTTATAATTATCAAATTTAGGATGGTGACCGGTTTTGGCGAATGCCTGAATGTTATATCCGTGGTAATACAATCAAGTATTTGCGAGTTCCTGATGAGGTAAATCATGGAAGCTGTTTCCATTTTTTAACGTTTAATTATGACTTTTGAGGTTTCGGAGGACCAATTAATATTATGCTTTTAGAACAAAAAACCCATATGCCTTAAGATTTAGTTCTTTGCCCATTTCTGTCAAATGCTTGCCAGCCACATCTCATTTTCATTTCTGGTTTCTAATATTATTTCCTCTCTTCTTTTACTTTTACAACTTTGTGTTCAATTATTTATTTATTATTGTTATTATTATTTTTTTGGTGGCTAGAAACAATTTCATTGATGTATGAGATTACAAATAGTGAGGGTGAGAAAGCCCCAAACCAAAAGAGTTACACAAGACTTCTCAAATGGGTCAAAAGTATAGAAAAGCTAGAGTAAAACATAGAGTTCAACTTACACCAAGTAATAGTAAGGTAAACAACACTACCAAAGAAAGCCAAGTAATCGTTTTTCTTTTTACTGAAGGTCCTATTGTTTCTAACCAACCACTAAAAAGAAAACAAAAGTCTTCCAAAGAAACTCCTTATCCTTGAAGGGATGGCCCAAAAAGAGGATGTTGAGGAGAGAGTAAGGGCCATTGGAGAGCACCACCAACCAGTCAAATATAAGTTGAATGTCAATTCTGAAGCTTTGAGCAAAGAGTAGTGATTAAATAAGTGATTGATTTTCCATACTGCTCATGCTAAGGATGCACTGCGACTAGGAGAGATGGCCATGTAAGGAAGATGCCTCTAAAGGCTATCATGAGTGTTTATACCCTTGTGTGATAGCTCCCAAGTGAAGAATTTTACCTTCTTTGGGTATTCATCATGCCGAATCACTTTGTAAAAAGATGGGAGGAACTAACAGCTGAGAGGTCAAGGGTTTTAATTTTAAGCAAGGATTTGACAGAAAAATCATCATTAGCCTTGTGTGGTCGAACTCAATCATCACCATCAAAACTCAAACTAAAGTTGGAGAAGAGGAGGCTTAGGTTAGCCCATTATGTGATTGAATCATCCTTCAATAATCTTCTGAAATCCTAGCCCCAAAGAGCTATATATTCATGCCACATATCTTTGACTGAAGCTGTCTTCTTATTAGTAACCCGAAAGAGCTTGGGAAAATAAAGATCCAAGGTCTATTACACAACCAGGAATCATTCCAAAAACCAATGGATAACCCATTTCCCACTGTGGACCAAATATAGCCATGAATTAATGTTTCTCCTTTTTGTAGTGCCAAAGCCACTTGGCTAGAGAGCACGGCTTTATCTTTGATATAATGGAGGCCCAAACCGCCTTTTCAATGAGGAGAAGAACTGTTTCCCATTTAATTGTTTGTGGTTCACCAGTGGAGCCTTTCCCAAAAGAAATTCCTGAATAGTTCAATCAATTTAGCACCCTTTGTGGGAAATTTTCGAAGGGTATGGTAGTAAATAGGAAGGTTGGATAGAATGGCTTGGACGAGAGTTAATCTTCCTCCCTTTGATACATTTGCTCTTTATGAGTCAGATACACTTTATCCGAAGCTCTTCTCATTACAAGATATCTGTTGATATTGTAATACTTTGTTCGCACGTAATTGTTTCTTGGTTTCTTTTATTTCTTGTTTTTATTTATTTATTTATTATTATTATTATTTCTCTTTTCACTCCTTTATGGAGCTTGTATCATTTGAACCTTAGTCTCTCTTAATTTTTTCAATGAACAATTTTGTTTATTGTTAAAAAAAAAAAAAAAAGACATTATAGAGCTTGATGTGATAACATTTATTTTTTATTTCTTTTCATTCATCCACTAGCTCATTAGCAATGTATGATGCATCAAGATTTTGGCGAACTAAAGTAAAAGCTGATTGATAGTTTTTAATTGCGGGTTCTTCCCAAGTCTTTCAGAGGGAACTTTAGAAATGAGAATACCTTGTAAAGGCTAAAGTAAGTCCGGTTGGTCTATTGTCATTGACTGTATGTGAGTCCACTCTCTTAGGGATGAGACAAATGACGATCTCATTTAAGGAGGCATTGTTAATTCCATCCTTAAAATGTCTTGGAACACACCTCATGACGTCACCTTTAAGGATGTTCAATTTTTTTAAAAAATAATTCAGCAGTAAAACCATTGGGATCGGGAGATTTGTTAGTGCCCAAATAAAAAACAGCATGTTTTATTTCTTTCTCAGTGAAGTCTGCTTCCAATTGGGATGCATGTGTAGCTAAAATAGGGTACCCATTGAGTAAGTTGAGGGAGGGAACGATTGCCTGTGCAGCTTCCAATTGTTTTTTCAATGAAATAATTATTTGTTCAATTTCACCATCTGTTAGGCAGCTTCGGTTCTGTTCAGAAAGATACTCTGTTATAGTACTTTTTCTTCTTTTTGAATCCATGATACGGTGAATGAAATAGAGTTAATATCACCATCTTTCAAAGTCTCCTTTTTGGCGGTGAAATAGTGCAACTGTCCTTTCATAGAAATCCTTTGGATTTTGTAGTTAGGGAGCATTTCACCTGACTCCTCCATACTGTCAATAATGGAAATCTCAGATACAACTTGGTTTTTTTTCGGCTGTTAAACAGCCGTAAGTGTCATGATTCTTATCCTTTAGAATAACCTTTAGACCTTTAAGTTTTTTCATAAAACCAGGGACCAGCCATCCTCAAAGAGGGGTGTTAATTCACCAATATTCCAATGAAGGTAGAAAAGTATACAATGATGATGCATCCACCTATTTTCAAAATGGAAGGGGGTGTACTCCAATTTGTGATAATTTTTAACTTTTTTATTTGATTTTACCCTTCGTCATCCACCAATTCAGTTTTAGTTACTTGTTAAAACTGTTCTTTTTCTGATTATAGAAGTTATCATTCCCATCATTTTACTTGTCATAACCATAGCAAAGTTTTTGTGCAAACTGTTGCAATATTTGCTAGCTCAAATACCTTCCTCATCCATACACACATGCACACGTAAAACATTCTCATTCACTAATTTTGTATTGTTTCCCAGGTTATTGATAAAGTACAGGAAGAAACCAAAACTCGTGCAGGTATGGTGTCAAAGCATTTTATGATATAATCAATTGGAGTAAAATATATTTTGCTTATAGGGAACTGTAAAATAAATTTCATTGATTATTCATCTGGCCTTACTAAATTTTTTGACAAAATCCATGTACTAAAAGATGGACATTTGATAACACTCCATAAAACACCAAAGACATTTGCTGACGTTTCGATGTATTTTTCTCTTGATAATCCGTACACATCAAATGAGTCTAAATAAACAACGCCATTAAGATTAAGATTCAATTCTCTTTTGCCCTTGATTTTGACAAGTTATAGCTTTTGTATTAAGGAAACTGATGCTTGGTCACTGAATTTTCAGATAGGAAACCTCCAGGTGTGGGACGTGGAAGAGGAAGAGGGCGCGAGGATGGTCCTGGTGGAAGACCAGCAAAAGGAATGGGGCGAGGCTTTGATGATGGTGCTAAAGCTGCTTCTGGAGGACGTGGAAAGGGTGGCCCTGGTGGAAAACCGGGTGCCAACAGAGGTAAATTCAACTGAATCATTATTATTTATGGAACATAAATTTGTTGTTTTAGCTTGCCATTGCATAAGAATTCTGTTTTTACCGTCTGCCTTGTGTGGAAGTTGAGAGTAGATACAAACAGTTATGCCATGCTCGTGTTTTTTTTTGATATAGTTGGAGGCAGAGGCCGAGGGTGATCTGAGTGCCCATATGGGTAACAGATGAGATGGACTAACTACATATGCAAGCCCTGCCCCATTTTCTGGTCAGTGGCCGTGTGTTTTTCATTTTTTATGCATTTTCTCTTGGTTTGGATTCTGAAGTGAATATTTATGCGAGCTTAGTCCGCCCTCTACCAAAGTTGTACACGAGATGACTATGGTTTTATTGGTGTAATTGAATGCAAATTGGTTCATGGAATTGTTATGTAGCAGATGATCTCATGTTTCCAGATGTTTCTTAGGGGGTTGGAGGCGCTAGCTATTATATGTCATAAATTTAGCTTCACTCAACATTTGAAAGCAACTGAGACAGTTCAAAAAATATACAAAATGGCCACTAACAACTAATTACAAAAACGGCCGTAATCTAAAAGAATGATGCCAAGTTGGTAGTTACCTGATTTATGGGTAAAGTTTACTTTTTAGTAGATAAAAATATGAAAAAATATAATAAATATATGTAGAAAATAAAATATGTTATTTTTAAAATTTTAATATAAAATAAATATAAATATGAAGACAACTAGGAGCTATTTTCTTTTTTTTTAATATATAATAAAATTTTATTTTTAATTTTTGTGATTTTAAATGAATTTATAGAAAGGAAAAAAGAGTTATCTAAGTACTTTAAGCAAATGACTCAACAAGTGAAAAAAATAAAAATAAAAAATGTGCATGCTTGTGATTGAGTTGATAAATATTGATGGTCGGGGGTAGAAAGATGATAGGAAGATTTGGGTGTCATCAAAGAGTGAAAAATCCAAATGTCTAGAATGGTGGAGTTGTCAATTGAGATGTTCACTATAACATAATATCAACATTCTTTTGACTCCCAATTTCTGAAACACAAGTTTAAGTTTGGGGTGTCTCCACCCCATTTGAGGCGGGCGATCTCCAAAGGATCTTAGTCTAACAGGGTAAATGGACATCTCTAGTTGTTAGTCTTACACAACTATGCTTCCACAATAATCAAAGAATGACCTGCAAAATAACCTTTAGAAATTAAAAAATGATTGGTGGGTACATCTATTTGTGAGCTGGGTGGCTTGAAATTGTGGGAGTAAACATCAAACGTGGGTTTAAGTGAGAGAATTAGAGTTATCCGTTAAACACAAAAATGAATTTTTACGTAGTTGTTAAACTCTTTTTGTACGCCACCTATCAAACAAATCATATAAAACTATTTTTTTAATATGTCGTTTCGTCATGTACAAGTCATTTTAATATTCCTGTTCTTGCCTCGAGATTAAATGGGCATGGCTACCCATCTTCCTATTCTACCGTATTATATGAGTGAGAGTATAGATAGAATTAGTGTAACACTACTTTTTGGAACACTTGATCCATGAAATCGTTATGCAGTGACATGAGATATTTGAAAAAAAAAACTCAATAATTATTTTTTCTCGATGTAAAACAATGAGATGGGAGACTTATAGGTCTCTTATAAATCAATCCTAACTTGTAGCTGTCGAGGCTAATGGAGGATAGCCCCTAAATGTGATGGCTTATCTAAGCCTTTGTTGGGTCCTAACCACTCTAACCCAAAATTATCTCATGTTTAGATCCTATATGGGCTTATTGTTTCACTTAGTCTAGCTTCAGTAGCCTCTCAAGTTTGGCCCGATCAAGGCTCTCAGCTCGGTTGACATCTCATCACTCGATTTCTCACATTTGGGGTTTAGTATGGGATCTTGTATGGGATATTTGAGTGAGTTGATTAGCTCTTTACAATTGTATGTGTCGTAATCACGTATCATGATCTGTGAGGCATGACCTCTTTCTAGTTCCAACTAACTGGTCTTGTTGGATACATTATGGAAAGTTTTAGATCCATTACTTAATTTCTCTACTAGAAAATAATTGGCAACCTCCCAAGTAGGTCTCATAATGATATGCTAACCTTGGAGAGAGTATCCTTGTGCTTGCCAACTATTATGTATCTATGTGGTCCATATTGATATTTTATACCCTAAAACCTCGTAAATAATAATTTAATTTTAATAATAATTTTGATTATTTTACTTGCAATTTAATATCAAAAAATTGTGATTATTAATGTAATATTGGATAGTTCGTGGTTCACATACGTGTGAATCATATTCACAAAATAACGTAAAGGATCTACAGTACATGCATAAGTCTAATGGGCTTATCCTAGTAACATCAATGATGCGACTTACTTGGTTATTGTAACAAATGATTTGATCTAAGTCTTTCATGTGTAGATGTATGAGTAGAAGTATCCTATACAATAAAAATTTTATAAGATTGGACTATAAAATATTTAATATCTTCATAAATTCATTAATTGAGAAAATTAATAATTTACAGAATGATCATGACTCGATCTTAATTCTAAGTTAAGCACTCTTACATGTGAGAACTTATCTTTCGATTTGTATGAGCGAACGTGATTTTTGTTAGTCAATCAATAAGCCTACAATTTTGAGGACCTACCAATTAGGGAATTTGAGACATAAATTTATGGGATAGAATTCATTCATTCCCATATATAGATGCACGTAGATGAGTAGTTCCTTTAAATGATAATTTCAAACCTTAACAATGTGGCCCTACTCTCTCACTCGTCTGATTGGGACCTTATGAGACCCGAATAAAGAAGGGGTACATGAATGAACCAAGACCACATCCGAATGAAAGCGATCATGAGAATAGGATGATTAAGAAAGACTTGAAACACATGAAAGTTACTACTTATAATAAAATGCATCTTCCTTTTCGATAGCCTAATCATAGAATCTCTATAGTTAAGCCTGCTTTTCTTGGACTTCAACGATTGGAGGAACTAGAGTAAGAAGAGTAAAGACTCGTCGTAACTTCACATTTAGTTTCGTACCTAAGTCGAAAATTAGCAGGTGCAATGATGTTTTGGCTAGTAGGATATTGACAAAGGGGAAGAGGAAAAGACTAATTTGTGATCGGCTGCTGAAGCGGCAGACTTGTTTCTACCTTCGTTGAGCTCCAAAATGACCCTGCTACCTAATTATGACTATGATTGATATGTTCCTACAATTGGGATTAGAATAAAGGACATATCGAAGACGACCTTCTAAGAGTCGCTGTAGGCACGACGAGTTCATTGTTATGTTTTTTTGGTCTAACCAATGTTTTTATAGAGTATTTATAGAGTTAGATGAACTAGTGTTGGAGAACTTTCTCCATATTTTCCTCATTGTCTTAATTGACTATTCTAGTGGTAAGATAGAGGTGAATCTCGAGCATCACCTAAAAAATTTTTTTATTGGTTATGAGACTATACTAATTGCACGTCAAGTTCTCAAAGTATGAGTTGTGGCTTTAGGAAGTGGCTTTCCTAGACATGTGGTATCGAGTTAGGGAATTACAATAGACCCAACTAAAATAAAAGATAATAATGAGATGACCCAGGTCAACTGATAAAATTCTTTTTGATTCCTGAAAATATACTCGAATGAAAATTAGGAGCCATTTGGTATTGGAAGTTCAAGAACCGAGGACTCGAATGTGAGCAATAAAGATAAGTATTAATTCTGAACTTTTCGTAAGTTATACTTATAAGAATCATTTGGATTATAATATGAACCTTAATTCAAGTAATAACTTAAGAATTATACCAGAACTAAGCCAAGAACCACAAGTTAAAGATCTAGCTTGAGTGTTTTACTCAAGATTTAAGTAACGTTAAAATAACTCATTAAATGAAGTCCGCTACTCATTACTTTTTACTAGGAGGTTTAAGATGGCATAATAAGGATATGTATAAAGTTTGATGGTCATTGGAATTTATTTAGGTGATAAACCAAAGATAAGTGCAAAATGACCAAAATACCTCTACATGCCTAAGTGTTGGTCGTGACCAAATGAACTTCAATTAACCTAAAATTTTATATATGGTCTACTTTAAAGGATATAAGAGGTTATGCAATGTTTCAAAGTCATAGGAGTACATTTAGGAGATAAACCAAGAATTGAGGGTAAAATGAACAAATGCCCCATCAAATAATAGTAAGCTATTTCTAGGTCCAAACAACCTCCAATGACTTGAGATTTTAAGTAAGACCTATGTATAAAAACATGAAGGTTTACCAACACTCATACAAGATATTACAACAATATGAACTTTGCTTGGGATATGAACCAAAAGTCAAGTAGTAAAAGATGAAAATACCCCTAATGACTTCCTAATAAGAATTTATGAAGATTTCATGAACGACAAGAGTTATGTTATGACAAGTACGATGCTATGACTAATTTAAGTTAATAAGGATGATATGTTAACACAAATATGACATGTATGCTTACTTTAGAGTCATGAATTCAAAGCATGCCATGAAGTTAGGGGGTGTTACAAGTATGCATTATCTTAGGGTTAGTCCATGCTGATTACTACCCTAAGGATATGGGCAAGACAAGAACATTACACAACCTCACACTCTAAAGTTACCATGACCTCAAAGAAGGCAAGGTAATACTCTAACCATTCCCAAGGTGACCCTCGATCTCCCACCATGTAGTGAATCATGATATCCATGTTTTTCTTCATCTAGATAAGATGCTCTGCACCAGCCTTACCGAGATCATATTTTCCTCATCTAGATGGGATGCCTTACGCCAACTTTAGCAAGATGACATGTTTCATGATTTTCTCACCTAAATAGGATGTCTTATGTCAGTTTTAGTAAGATGTCATGTTTTCTATGTCTAAATGGAATGCCTTGTGTCACAACTTCAGTGAGAGAAAGTAGGTTGTGACCTCCACATGTAAGAAAAACAAGGGGTGACCCTCAAGTGGCACCCATTCAGCCATGTGAGGATCAAAATTGAGAAGTGTCGTGATGTGACCGAGGAGGGTGGTGCATCATCCAACACACCAAGAGTGTGCATTCGTAAGTCGAGGCATACACAAGGTTTGAGAGAACAAGACGACACAAGTGTCAAAGATAAGCTTGAAGAGAGCCGGGTAGGGCCCTGGGCCATAACCCTATAAGTCAAAGTTTTGATATGAGTTTCAACATGCGGCTCGGGAATTAAGTCTGTGTATATGAAAGATGAAAATTCACCAAATTTGGTGTCAATCGGATACTCGATGAACTATGCACGAGGTTGTATGTTCGTTCACCAAAATGGTGTCTACTTGAGAAGGATTGAAAATGCCAAAAAAAATGTACTATAGGGGGAGGTATGGTGTCAACTCTCCACAACCTGGGCCCTGTGGCCTAAGCAAGCTACCTTGTGGCACGTATGTGTGTCACAATGTGGACAAGCGTCACGAGACAAGCATCTCAGGCGTCTTCCTTTGAAAAGGGTATTTCAAAGATAGTACATGACGACATGAGTGTGTCAGTATTGCGCCCTAACCCATGCGTCAAAGGTTAGATTATGCACCCGCTACCCAAAATGTATGTCGTAAATGGTTTAGCGTGGACACGAGAGAATCTAATGCTTGAGAGAACCCAGATGGATGGATGTTTGGGATGTTTCAATGAGATAATCGACACATGGGTCAGTTCCCAATGGATGTGTCCAAGCAAGCCAAGATGACCTATTTGTCTCGAGACATGTGATGTCATCACAATGCATGGGTCGTGTTGTTGGAAACGTAATGATGATGAGATTCAATGTTGTTGTATTGCTGACGATTGAACATACACGTGTAGGCGGCGTGTGTGGCCAGACAAACTTGAATTTTGCAAAAGTGATGTTCGATTTGCAAAGGCGAACCTCGCCTTAGGTTCGACGAAACCACATAGCCGGACAAAAAATGTGAATGAGGCTTGAATTCTCCTTTAAATCTTGTCGTGAGCGTGTCAAGATCACGACATCGCACGATTGAAAAAGTATGATCGTGACACTCTTCACCATGTTTATAGGATGTCTACCCACGCCTACATGTGTAGTATTTGAAAGATGAGAATAATTGGAAGTAGTATTAGTGCATAATGGTGTATAGATAGTGGTGTGACAAAGACCAAAATAGTGAATGCCTTCCCCACAACACACCCAAACAGCACACTAAATTTCAACATATAAACCAATGGAGTTTTGGTATTGAAGGCACCATAGAAGTGAAGTGCATGTCTTCTAGATTTCCACCTCAAATTTGTCTCTCTTTTAGACATTACCCAATGTGCCAAACTTCCATGTCCACCCACAAACCACAAACAACTACTCTTCTTTCTTACTTTTTCAATTTTTTTCTTTACTTTTATGAATATTTTTAGGCCACAAATACTCCCAAACATATCTCTATTTTATTTATTCAATTTTAGTGTATAAATTGATTAAAAAAAAACTTATTTTATACTTATTTTAGTGTACAAAGACAAAGGAAAGAAGAAAGTGGGTAAAGATGCAAATCTTTTGATGGAACTAAGGCAAATGGTGTTTTGGTAGCCCTTTAAATGCCTTCTCTTACATTGTTGCTCCATTGTGCAATTCTTTGAGAGATGAAGCTTTGCCTGCCTCTCTTTTTCGTATTAACGCTTTCTTTTCTCATCTTCTCAGGTATTTAAACTATGTACGTCAATTATAATTGAACTATGCTCACTTTTATTTATGTATATAACTAAATATGAACAGGAATGGTGGTGGAAATGAGGGGAGATGGAGGAGGAAGATGCATGACAGTGATTGATCCAAAGGCATGCGACTTGAGGTCTTGCAAGCAACAATGTCTTGAGCATAAAAATGGAAATGGAGTTTGTTTAAGGAACTTCAAAGTGGGTTACCAATGTGTCTGTTACATTAATTGCTTTTTAACTTGATGGAAATGCATTATCATAGACATACAATCAAAAAACCTTCAGATTACTTTATATTAATTTCTTTCGTGATCTTTTTCAAGGAATTTGAAAAAATAGACCTGATAATCGAAAAATTAAAAAATAGCCCTAAATGTTAGATCTTCAAGAATAGCCCAAAGAGTTAAAAATTGCAAAAATAACCTTACAAATCGTGATCTTGTGCACATACCATAACTCCCTTGTTCCTTTGTGAGACATGGATATGTATATGTGGCATATTTTTCATCATTATCATAGATGACTCATCAGTGTCTTATAGCCTTAACATGAATATATCATAACATTACTTGGGCTAGCATATTAGAAATACATGCCTCACATAATACTCATATCATTACATAATCATAGTAAATATTATATAATCATAGCATAACATTAGAAAACAACACGTAAATGGGCAAGTTGGTACGTGTCATTCATACATTATTGAAATGATCCAACCAAACCTGAAGGCATTTTAACAATAAGTCCACTTACCTTGTTGGTCCAAGTTGTCTAAGTCATGTTCATTTGATCCTGCACACCGAGGTCTAATTCCAAAGTTGATGCTTTCAAGTAGTTTAGGTTTAGAGTAGAGATTTGGTTCCGAGATTAACTCCACATATGTTTCCTCTCTTCATTCATTCCCTTTTTTTTTTTTTTTTTTTTTTTTTTTTTCCCCTCCTCCTCCTTAGTTCTTCATCCTTCCTTTAGGGGAAGAGGAAATTGGAGGAAGTGGAGATTATATATAAACCTTGTAACTTCAAAGTTCTGCATTCTTCTTGCAATCCATAACTTCATTTCTGTGTAACCTTGTAACTCCAGTCTCTTACTTTTGCTTCACAAGAATCACAAACAAAAAAAAAAAAAAAAAAAAAAAAAAAAAAACTACCCTTTCTTACCAACACTTATCATATTAATATACCCCTATTAGTACACTCACTGAATGTCAACTTAAACGAACCCCAACTACCCTGTTGTTCCTTCATTATCTCGCAACGATCCAGAACCAAACATATAAACTAGAATTCTCTGCACAACCTGGAAAGCAAAGAAAGACAAGGAAAAAAAACAACAGAGATGATAACAAAACTTCATTTCTAAGTGACAATGCAAGTCTTTGGCAGGCATTGCGTGATCACGGGGCTAGGAGCTACAGTCACACAAAGGCGATCCGTAGCTCCTCCCCAATATCAGTATATGTACATAAACAACATATTTGATAACTTAATGGGAATAGAGTTTCAGATCATTTTATTAGTTTTGTAATTAGAAGACAATAATTCCGAGGGACGAGCGTTTTTTTTTATTCTAAACTGGCTGTCCAGGTCGAACGGATTAATTGGCAAACTCTATCCCTGTCAAGGGAGATCCAGCATGAAGTTCAAGGGCAACATCTCCTATAACCTGCAGTTCATTGCAGAGACATATCAATTCTCTGTTGAGTATAACTCAGAAGGCTAATGAGTTGCAAAACCAAGGTTTCCAACAACATTCACCATTCGTGACGGTATCGTCTTCATAAAAAAAAAAAAAAAAATACTGATACAATCCATAAAGTCTTGTAAAAGCCAATAATGAGCTGTTATGGTTACGACCTAATGACTATGAAATTAGAAATATGGTATATAAGAGATGACAACTTGTATCAGTATCGGAGTTTAAGATACCATTATGATATTTCACCCATTTCTTAAAACCAAAACCAAAACCTTGACCTTGAAGCAGTTCACCAAAATATCACATTGAATTCCCATCATAATTAAACGGAACTAACAGTCTGAATTAATAAAACCATTTCCTCTGAGAAAACTTACAAAATCCTAAACAATAAAAGATATATGGGATGTTTTTATGCTATAATATATATTTACTCTGGGTTATATCTATAATTTAGTCCTTAATGTTTGAAAAAGTTTTCAATTTTGTCTCTTATCTTTTCAACATTTTAGTTTCATTGTTTATATATTGATTTGTTATTTCAATCAAGTTATCATTGTCACACAATTAAAATTTATCAGTGACAAACAGAATCAAGTACTACTTCAGCTTTATATATTGACTATAGGGATCTAATGGAAAGGATTAAATACTGCATTACGGAAGAGACGATAAACAGAACCAATGTCGCCATGAAATTAAGAAAAAAAAACCAATAGAATACCTTAGCCATGGACCGATAAGAGTGTTCGGTAACTCCAGCAACATGAGGAGTGATGAGCACATTATTGAACTTCAAAATGGGATCATTGGGGTCAAATGGCTCAGTCCAAGCAACATCAATGCCCAAGCCTCCTAAGTGACCAGACTCAAGGGAATGTAAAGTGGACTGGTAATTCAGGAGACCACCTCTAGCAACATTTACCAAAAGTGAACCCTGTAATTGACACTAAATTAAAGCACAAAGCATAGGAAAAAAAATATAAAGCAAAAATTCCAACAATATTTTTCAATACTTCATTCAGTTTACTACTAGAACCACAAACCTTTTTCATGGAAGATAAGAACGACTCGTTCACGATGCCGACCTGAAAGTAAAATCACAAATCATGTTCAGAGAATAAGTCTGAACGAATGACTGAACTAACACTGCTAGAAAATCGACTTTCCAAGAAACTACTTCACTTCTCACAATGGTTTAGTTTAGCAAAACAACAAAATAGAGAACACAAAATTGCAGTAACGAAACTTAAAGAAAATAAAAAGTTTAAGATATTTTTTGAAGTTCAGTGGCATTGTCAACAGAAGGATTTTAGAATTGTAGCTATGAGTATTCAATCAACAGGGATAGGCAACAAAATTAAGAAGATTGACAATCTATTTTTAGTGATACATAAAACATAATCTGCAATGATCATTCCTGAAGAGGCAAGAAGAAAGTAACCAAGGGGGCAGTCTTACAGTTTCTCTATTAAGACACAAGCAACAAACAACGATGTCTGCAATGCACGCAAACTTGTGAATATCCTCGTGAGCACCTTTCTCATCAACAAGATCATCACTTGCACCTTTATGAAATGGTATTGACACCAATGAGTAAGAGATTAAACATTAAAAGTATCATCTTCTGGTCGCTTTTATTACCATTCAACTGGCTAGAATTTTGCGCCCATTTTCGTTTTGTAGCAATAATTCTTACACCAAATGGGCGCAAGCGCTTTGCCAATTCCAGACCAATGTTCCCGAAGCCCATGATGAAAACCTAAAAAGGTAGAAAATTACGTCTCTTAAAAACTGACAAAGAAAATTGTGTCCGAGAATATTAGATCAAACTGTCTAGGTGGGAGGATTCAAACCTACAACTTCTTGAAGAAAATAAGTATGACTTAACCACTGAGTTATAATTAGATTGGCAATGCATATTCATAGAAAGTCAGTGACTAGTTCCTGTGGGTGGGACAATTCATGTTGACCGATTGGAGAGGGCTATTAACGAGGATAATTTCACTTAATCAGATGGTTCGAAAATCACTCCCTTTAAATGAAGTTTAGAATAGTAAAAACTTCAAGTCAAAGGCTGCCCTGTGAAATTCTGAAATGCAGAAAATTGTTAAAAATATGAACAATTTTATTTTCATTTTGTAGTAGCTAGTACCTCAGTTTAACAACCCCCTCATTTGCAAGGTTTTTTTAAGTAAAGATATTGTGTCAATGTGTTTACTTAGCCATGCAAAAAAGGTTTTTCTGAAAACTTGATTGTTGAATTGTTATACAATAAATGACAGTGACTTCTTCAAGATCAATGTGTATAACTCTTCAAGAATCTTTTTCAACTAAATGGTTTACTGCTTCTTAAGAAACCATGAAATAGCTCCTAAACTTAGCATGAAATCTTAACTCAAAGCACTTTCCCAATCATCTCGCTCTCCTGCAAAAATCACTCACTAAAGCCTATCAAACTTTTTTTTTCCTTTCTCGTGAAGTAAAACGAAACTCCATAATTCCCTTCAAATTGCCCAATTCTCTTTTCAACAAGAATATGTATCTTCTTTGATTTCTCCATCTACTTAAAAAGCATTTTTTTCGTACATTATAAAACCTTGTCACTAATAAATACATAATACTTCCAACAATTTGTTCATAAAAAAGTAAAAACATTCAAAATTGCAATTCAAGGAGGAACTCTCTGGCTGTACGAAATATTTCTTGAAATATATAATTTTAAACATACATGTTCATCTAATTCATGGTTATAAGCATATTGAACCATTGTTTCAGAAAAAATGTTTCATCATTCTTAAAAGTTGTAGTGTCCTCTTAACATGTAATTTTTGTTTTCCTTCAAACAAATTCTATGTATAAATATCACTCACTCGGCTTATCAGCTAATTATTTCCCTTATTTTTCCTATTAGGCAGCACTTGAATTTCGCATAGACGAGCCTATTGCACAGACCATCACCTATAATTATTTCTAGTAGTTGTGTGCCATCTTGTACGTACATATATTTTGGTTCTGTTTGCTCTTTAACTAGTATGGCTAATATTTTTTACTTGCACTATAATGTTTTTGAGGAGTTATAAATATTCTAGTTACAGAGTAAATGGTTTATTATCGATAAAAACATATGATTAGAATCATTAGAGAATTTGGGAACTAAGTGACATACCTATACAATGTAGCTACAAGTTGGGTTATCCAAATTTAAATGAATCAATGTAAGCTTATTTGGAGTATCATTGAGTTTTCCTTCTATTTTTGTGAAGGTGAATTGATGTAAAATTATTAGGAGTATCATTGTGATTATTCTATAATTTAGTTAATGAGTTAGTTTGGGCTACGTAGCCAGTCAGTCAGCTTGATTAGTTAATTTTGTTGTGTGACTAATCATTGTAACATACTTTCGATATCCTAAACCTAGGCTATAAGTATAAAGACTTTGGTTTCCCAAACGTAACAGCATAAAGGCTCTACCACTGATCATTTTAGATTATTTAGCAAATTTCTGAAATTGTAGCTTCTCTGACTGTGCAAAGAGTGAGAGAGAGAGAGAGTTACTGTTTTTCCAAGGAGTGTATCCCCAGTTGGCTCTCCAAGCCTTCTTTGGTCAATTGCAATCTGCATCTCTTTCTGAAAATGCATAACATACGGTAAAATATCCATTTGAATTGAACAGAATAATTGTCTATTCTTTCATATTCACAATAGATACAAGGGTGAGACCTTTTTTAAGCAGAAGAAAGCCCTAATACATAAAGGGAAAAGATTTACACAAATAATTACAATCTAATCACTGTTAGTAAATATAATTAAAGAAAATATCAAAAACATAAACAACATTCCCCCTCAAGCTGGTTTGAAGATATCTTCCATTGTTAACTTGTCAATGAACTTTGCAAATTGTCACTTTGGAAGTCCTTTAGTTAACACATCAGCAATTGCTCCGTTGTAGGAAGATACGGAATACATATCACTCCAATATCAATCTTACTGTTTATAAAGTGTTTATCAACTTGGATATGTTTTGTTCTATCATGGAGGATTCGATTGTGAGCTATTAAGATGGCTGTCTTATTATCACAATAAACACGCATAGACGTCATCTGGAAAAATTTCAATTCTTCCACTAGTCTTTTTTATCCAAATACCTTCACAAATGTCATGAGCTGAAAGCTTGAATTCTACGGCAACCTACATCTAACTACGACATTTTGTTTTTTTTTTTTTACTTAGTTGGGTAACTAAATATTCCCTCCTACAAAAGAGCAATAACTAGAAGTAGATCGTTATTTTGTGGTGCTGCCTGCCTAATCAACATTTGTGTAAATTTCAACATGTAAGTGATCATGTTGGTTAGCAAGTATGCCCTTTCAGGAGTTCCTTGCAAATATCTTAGGATCATGTAAATTGCCTCAAAGTAGCATATGCATGAATTAGCTTACTATACTAACTATAGTAATATCCTAACGAGTGTGAGATAAGTAAATAAGTATTCCCACAAGTCTTTGGTATCTTTCCTTATCTTTTACCTCTTCCTTCTACTCCTAGCAATTTTTAATTTGAATCGATAGGAGTTTATGTTGTCCTACGACCTAGCAAATCTATCTCTTCAAGCAAGTCAATAATATATTTCCTTTGATTAACAAGGATATCTTTTATTGACCTGGAAAATTTCATCCCTAGGAAATACTTCAAAACTCAAGTCTTTGATTTGGATTTCATTTTCTAGTTTTTTCTTCAAACTATTCAATCCAACCCCATCACTACCTATAAGAATGATTTCCTCAACATACAATATTAAAACAACCATCTTGTAATTTCCAGTGTGTTTATGAAAATGATATGATTGGTTGGATTCTGAAGAAAACCATAGCTTGTAATTGCTTTCCCAGAACGTTCAAACCATGCATAGGAAACTGTTAAGGCTAAACAGAGATTTATCTAGCATGCATACTTTTTTGACTCCAAGATCCACTTCAAAACCTGTTGATAAGTTTGCAAATATCTCCTCTTCAAGATCACCATTGAAGAATGCACTTTGACATCGAGCTGATCAAGTGGGCACTCTGAATTAACAACAATAGATAAGCGCACTCTAGCGAATCAATCTTAGCAAAAGAAGCAAATGGTTTTTGATAATCAATTTCATAGGTCTAAAGCCTTAAGCAACTAATCTAGCTTTGTAAAGTTCAATGTTGCCGTCATCTTTGCACTTTATATTGAACACTTATTTGCACCCTACTGATTACTTATCTTTCAGTAGTTCTACTATATTTCATGTGCAATTTTGTTTAAGAGCATTTATCTCTTCAATAACTACTAAATTCTAATTCGAATAATTTTTTGGTCTCTTGTATATTCCTTGGAATAAATTGGTTGGTTATCTAGAAGGATTTACGATTATCAGAAAGGTAGTATGCAAAAGAATATTTGTTTGTTCTGAATATCTTTCCAAGGCCTTTTAACTTTCTTCCCCAATCTTTACTCCTCCAGACACACTGTCCACCAAACAAACCCAAGGGATTAAAGTTTTCCCCTTTACTATGCTTTGACAGAGCTGAACTTCTTGGCAAATTTTTTACAAAATCCATGAAATCCTTCTAAAGTATATCTCCCCAGTCCTCTCTTATACAAGGATTTCTCCAATCAAAGTATATAATCTTTTTTTTTTTTTTCTTTTTAATGAAAAACCATACTTCTATAGTGGAAGAGAAAAAATATACAAAGGGTATTGACTAAATAGCTTAAGGTACCTAATCACCACATCTTTTTGATATCAGATGTTCAGCTTGCCCATCCAAGCCAAAACAAATTGGACAGAGATTGAAACCACAAATCTCCCCTTTTCCTAACTTCTAATCCTTCCACCCCCGTACTCCACATCGAAAGGATTCCTAAAATACTTGAATTCAACTTTGATGTGCTCTGGTTGGACTTATCATCATTTATCATTCCCATCTTCAAAATTGGCGCTCATCCGATTCCTCTCTAAATAGCAGACTATAACTATAACTTAGCTTAAAACAAAATGAATAAATGAGAAACAGTTTATACAGTTTATTGACATGCTTTGAGAGAAGTTGAGGTCAATGACAAAAATACAAGGGCTTTTCATATTACACCAAGCAATTCCCCCAGACTCTAACTAATAACATCAAGGAGAAGCAATGTACGAGGATAAATTTAGTTTTACCTGCCTCCGAAGAAGCCCTAAAATCAGGTATATAGCCATTTCTGCGCATGACATTGCATTTCCAGTTACCCCACTCGGTATCCTGGCAACTTTGATTCCAAACTTTGTGGCAGCATCAATGTCCACACCTTCAATTATTAAGTTCAAAAATATATATTTCTTTAAAAGGAAAAAAAAAAAAAAAAAAAAAAGGCAAAAATACACGTTGAAAAGTAAAGAACATGGTAACAACCTTCAAGGCCAACGCCGTACTGCACTATGAGTTTCATCTGGCTTGCGCGAGATATCAAATCAAAATCAAATTTCATCATTTTAGGAATACACATGTGGTAGTTGGTTATAACTTTAGGTACATCCACCATTGGAACGACATCAACCTACAAATTTTAAATAAATGAACCTGATTAACAAAAGATTAGAGCAGCATTCACATATCTACAAATTATAATACATACATCATAATAAATCTAATTATCTCATCATCTAAATGTTGGTGCAACTAGGTCTTTTCTTTTCAATTCTAAAAACTAAAATGGTCCGTTTACCACCCCCCCCCCCCCCCCCCCAAAAAAAAAGCCGGTAAAGACTAAGCGTGTATTTTCACTCACACTTTCAATCTAATATTCAAACCTTTCCACATATTTTGTATGATAAGTGAACAATATGATATACAATCCGGGTGCAACTACATATCAAAATGATTTTCTACACAAAAATAAGTAAGATATACCAAAAAAAAAAAAACAGAGGGCTTGCAAGAGAATCGATTTGAAAATAGTTCTCTTTTTTATAGAACAAACATCTTATGAAAACATTTTTTGAATAACTATTTTTTTTAAAAAAAAAAAAATTCAAGTATTTTCAAAATGAACTTTTTTTCAAAAAAAAAAAAGAAAAAAAAAAAAGAAAAAGAAAAAAGAAACAAGCATTTTCCATTAAGAACTTGATGAGTACAAGAGGACCAAAGAGTTGCATTAAGGGTTTCCCATTGGCTCAGATATCAGAGAGAGAGAGAGAGAAAGAGTAATTACACAGATATTTGAATCTTAAGGGCCCACAAAGCCATAAAATTGTATACTCTTCTCAAATAACATATTACCAAAGGTTCAATTACACTTCTTATAAATGAGTTCAAAAATAAAATTAAGAATTAAAATATATATAATTTTAAAAAATAAATAAATAAACATTTTGAAAAATGAAAATAGCTTTTGAAACAAGCCAACATCTTCTTATACAAAGAATAAAAAAAAAAAAAAAAAAAGGTTCAAGAGAAATGTTCAAACACTATAATTACAAGAAAAACTAAAAAAACAAACAAATCATCTACAGAGAGATTTGTAAAAGGTATATATCCAATCTATCTCAAACACTACGGTTATCCAAAACAAAATCATCTAAAAGAAGTTTACAAAAAACTTACTGCATTGGAGTTCCATTTCTAAAACACTGGAAGATCGCTAAAGCTAATAAACTGTTTGAAGAGCAGATTCAAAATCCAAAAATGAGTTTGTTAAATATGATTTTTACCTCAAGCTCTATTATTCACAAAGAAAGAAAGAAAAAGTATACGATGAAAAATTCTTCAATTTACCTGAATGAACGGATACTTCTGCAAGTATTCTTTAGTATAATTATGAGAACTAGCAAATTGAGACCCACAAAAGAGAACACGGGTTAAACCTTTGCTGCTATCCTCATGTGTTCTTTCCATCTTCCACACTGAGAGAAATGCATTGCACATCAGCTAAAAGTTAATGGATAGAAAAAAAAAAAAAATCATCATTGTAACTTATAACACCACACCAAAAGAAACGGAAAGCACAGCAGCGAACTTTATGACTATTAAGCTTCACTGTCTGCAGAAAAAGACCACACATGAACACATTAGAGCTAACTGGCTTTTGTCTTTGGGTTTGTTAGTAATTTCTACAATAAAACTACTTCTTTTGTAATTACTCCCTTTTTATGATTCAAACCGGTAGGAGGGCCTTCATGCAACTCCTCAGTTTTTCTGTTATCATTTTTCTCAACAACGACATTAACTTCATTTAGTATCCACGAAAAAAAGGGGGGGGGGAAGGTTTTTTCTGCACTCTTAGACAAGTCTTTTTTTCCTTAACATATGAAAATTTAAAATTCTTTAATAAATGAAAGCTTCTGAGTGGTGTTCTTTGTCTAAGTTCTTTGACGATTAATTTTTGTTCAAGTGTGATATAATTAAATTGCTATAATCCATCAGTTTAAGCCGATTGATGATTTATCATGATATCAGAGCATGAGGTTTTGTGTTCAAGTCACTGTAAAAGACATTTCCTACTTACTAATATTGATTTCCATTTTTTGAGCCATTTACAAATTTTCAAACCCACAAGTGAGGAGAGTGTTAAGTGTTGATATAACTAAATTTACTCCACTTTAAGCCTTTGGCTCAACTAAAAATCCAACATTCTTCATAGGTTTCCCAAATCATTGGGTACTATGTATTTTCTTACAATTCTTTTCTACAGTTTTTCAATCTAACATTCTTTTAATGACATTTGTACAATTGGAAGGCGTTTTCTTTTTTCTTCGTAGGTTTTCCAAATCATTGGGTACTATATATTTTCTTACAATTCTTTTCTACATATTCCATTATGCTTTATTTCCATTTATCAGTCTTTACTTTGCAAACTTTGATTTCTTGTACTCTCTTACAGTTTTTCAATCATTAATGAGGAGTTTTGTTTCTTGTTAAGAACATTGGTTATGTTAAATTAACTATATCAACACTCCAACATTCTTTCAATGACATATGTAACAATTGGAGGGCTTTTTCTTTTTTCTTTATAGGTTTTCCAAATCATTGGGTACCATGTATTTTCTTACAGTTCTTTTCTACATATTCCATTATGCTTTATTTCCATCTATCGGTCTACACTTTGCAAACTTTGACTACTTGTACTCTTACAGTTTTTCAATCATTAATGAAGAGTTTTGTTTCTTGTTAAGAAGAACAATATATTAAACCCACTAAAAATTGCATAAAGGAACAAAGAAAAATATAAGGGAGATGAAGAATCCCCGCAAGCCAAAGGGATTTATCAAAAAGGACATCAGTTGGCATAAATTATCAAAATCATCATATGACAACGTAAGTCTTCCGGACAAAGTACACCACTAGAAAAGAAAAATTCAAGTCCCAAAAGTCTTCAAAACTACTACGTCTATCTATGACCAATTTCTATGTCAACCTTGATAGTATGGATATGTTTAAGAATTTCTTTCACAATTCATGTGCGCGTAACATTTTTGCTAAAATATAACCATGAGAACAATCCGAAGCCTCCATAAACCGAAACTGGTTAATCATCCCCAACATATTCATTCCAGAACAGCATGAATGTGTTGAAGTTTTGACTGTGGCAATGATCTAAAGCTCTAATTTAAACCAAAAATTAAATTCTTTTCCAATTGATATGGGATTTTATATTTCGCATGTTCTTCATGAGCTAACCCACATTGTGTTGAGACCTACAGAGATAACTTTACTCGAGTGACTTACAATTACAAGCTCCCCACACGCTCTGATGATGGAGGCGAACTTTGTCCTTGAAAGACTGTAAAGAAAGTGTACCAGAATACCTCGTGAGAGTTGTGAACATTCCAGTTGAAAGTTGAGCAAAATAATCTAACAAAGACCTGTTGATTTATGGAAGGATATGTTAAACTATCAATTTCCATCCTATCTTGTTTTTTAGAAACTGATTTTCATTAACTCATATGAAATTACGAAAATTACAAAAGACAAGGTGTAATGGCCCAAGCCCACCGCTAGCAGATATTGTCCTCTTTGGGCTTTCCCTTTCGGGCTTCCCCTCAAGGCTTTAAACGCTATCTGCTAGGGAAAGGTTTCCACACTCTTATAAAAGGTTTCGTTCTCCTCCTCAACCAACGTGGGATTCTCACACAAGGCCAATAAAAATGTGGAAATATTTTGTTGATAAATATGAGGCTAGTAAGGGAAGATCCAGGTGATGCCATTGCTGTAAATACCTAGGTTTATAAGCTGGTGTGGGCATTAAAAATAATGCTATTCATTTGAGTTCTGCAGCTGTTTGCGATGTTTTTCTGTTTGTTTGCCAAGCTTTCGGTTCGTCTTCTGCTTCAACTGATGTGGTTGCTAAACTAGAAGATGTTAACGACGGTCTAATAGATCATTTTTAACATATGGAGCTGAAGACATAGTTATTTTAGCTTTTGTAAAGTCTTTAAGATGGTGTAGTGTTTGTTCTAGAAACTAAAAGGAACATTCAACTGACTGCTACCATATTCTCAAAGAAAATACATTCATAGAGATGAAATTAAGCGAAAACATAACAGCAATTCACCAAATTTCTACTGACATATACACTAAATGCTGCAAGATGAATGAGATAGGAATGAAATTTAAAAAGGAAATTGGGAATAAAGAGGGAATTGCAGAAAATGGGTGCGTACCAGATGCGAGGCTGATTCTCTTTTGCTTCCAATCAAGAACAGTCCGGCTCCTGTGTTTTCGTATCCTCTTTTAATCTGCCTATGAAATACGACTTTCCAAACGGTCGAAGGATATTTCAGGTGATTCGATATTAGAATTCGAAAAAGAGAAAAAAAAAAAAAAAAAAAAAAAGTGGGGGAGATAGTAAGAAGTTTCGAAAATTAAAAACCCACTTTTAAATTAAACACAAGAATTGCTAAAATCAAATTCCAATATTTATATCAAATTTTGTTTTTCTTAAATTCAGCTTTTTCTTTTTTCTTCCTTCCTAACCGGACCCAGACCAATTTAGACTTGGGTTAATATTTTGAGTTGATTTGGGTTGGGTTATTTTGCTTGAACCCAAATTGACTAGGTTCGATTTTGGATTCATAGGATAAAAACCTCGAATTCCCTCGAACCCAATAAAACTTATAAAATGCATATAGATGTTTAGCATACTGACGGATCTGTTAGAGTGGTAATTCGGACTTACTAGAACTAAATTGTGGATAAAAAAACTCAACTTGAAAATAGAGGGATGGGTCGGGTTCGGTTGGGAAAATTTTTCGATTGGGTCAAAAAAATTCCTCGACCTAATCCAACTCGACCATGTACACTCAGTGAAATTATTTTTTATTTAGTAATTGTTTGCTGAATGTTAACTCAACCCAATAAAAAACGACCCGATTTTTTATGCTTCGAAAAATCAGACCAAAACGGAAGTAAAATGAATAAAAATAAAATAAAAAAACAAATAACAATGTAATAAAATTGCTTGTGATTTAAAATCAAACAATATCATTGACAAAATCTAAAACAATAGGATACAAAACAAGTATTGTTTCAATTATTTACAAATGGAGAACGAGTGCAAAAAAAATTAATATAAACGACAATCCAAAACGAAATACAAAATCACATCAACGTCTCGGGTCAACATTCCTCTTTGAAAGCACAACTCTTGAGCACCTCCTCACCTTGACAATACTTGAAAAAAAAAAGGGAAGAGGGGTGAGTATAAAATACTCAGTAAGCAAACCACGTGTAGGCTCTCATCACATCTATAACCTAATATGTTTCCACGGGCTTGTCATATGGTTTTAAGAAATTTGTCTGGTTCAAGTATCTCCTAAATGTTACCTCACACCACGATGGTGTCTATCACGAGTGTAACGACCCTAAATTTCCACATATCTAGAGTCGCTACTAACGTCTCATGCTCATCTATAATGCGAAAATATAACTCTTACATGAACATCATTTATAACGTAAACTTAAAAAAAACGTTTAAAACAACTTCTTCTCTGGAAAACACAGTCATGGTCTTACGTGTTTAAATATGAAATACTGAATTTAGAGAAAACAAAAACAAATACAAAATAATTTAAAACAATGAAATGTAAAACAACCTATTCTAACTTAAGACTAGAAATTTAAATATGAATCTACCCTATGCACGTGCCACAGTCTCTGCTCGCGATGCTGCCGTCCTCCGTACAAGTGCACCTTGCCTTGACCTGAAAAATGATGTGGCACACGGCCTGAGTATTTCAATACTCAGTGAGTGACCCCACTATAGGGGGGCCATGCAAATGCAAACACATACAATCATAATTTAGGGACCTATCTCTAATCATCTTGGGGGTGGCCTCCAGTCTCGAACAAATTGGATGCGTAGTACTTCCCTACACACGATTCACACGTGCGAGTGTGAATCCCCAGGGCGCTCGCACACCTCCTAGACCCTCTGGTCAAGCTAATCTATAGCGACGTCCGGAGGTCAGCGGAACCCCATAGTGTCATGCGCCTCATGAACACCCTCATCTGTGTGCATTCGCACCCGTGCGCATTCGCGCTCATCATGTAATGACCTGCAAACAAAAAAAAAAGAGTGAGAAAACAGATAATAATAATAGTTTTAAAAAAAATTATCGACTCTCTCTCATCCTTTCCCGAATATCTCTCCAACACCTCCTACAACTGCAAAATGATATGGACAAAAAAGAAACGAAACATAAACAAAAAAAAATGCTCTGAAAACAAAAAAAAAAGAAACTAAAAAGAAAGAAAGAAGAAAAAAAAAAGATTTTGGGAAGGAAAAAAATGGGAGAAAGAAACAAAGGAAAGATAGCAGATTTTGATAGAGAAAAAATGGGAGATGACTTCACTACAAGCAGATTTGATAGAAATGGAAAGAGATAGACAGTAAGTTAGACTCCTCTACTTTTGTCTTTTGCAACCAGTGAAAAGTTAGGTTAGATCTCTCTTTCTATTATTTATATTTAAGATATCTTATAAAAAATCAAACTGGTTGAAAATAGCCAAAATTACGTAATTAAAAAAAAATTAGGAAAGAAAAGGAAAATCAAAATCCTTTGTCCAATCAATTAGAATTAAATCTTCCCTCAGTTACCAAGTTATTTAGATTTTAGTTAGCAGTTAGAAATCATGTCAGATCTTTGAATGAAATCATAGATCTTCTCCTTATACAATTATTTAGAATCAATTATTTAGAATCAGATCTCTTCATCTACTAAATTGCTAACAGAATTAAAGATCTTTGAATGAGATCATAAATCTTTTCTTTTATACAATTATTTAGAATCAGATCTCCTCCTCATTTACTAAACTGCTAACAAATTAAATAGAGAAGTAAAGAATTAAATAGAGAAGTAAAGAACAGAGAGGTTTGAAAATAATTAAACATATAGATCTTCAAAGAATTGAAGGGAGAGAAATATATATATATATATATATATATATATATATATATTTAACTAGGTAAATACGGGAAAGAAAAGAAAAGAGAGAGAGAGTAGAGGAGGAAAATGGAAGATTTGGTGAGCAGAATTAAAATAAATTCAGAAACAATTTGACAGAGCAAATACATAGAGTAAAAAGGAGGATGATATACATACATCTATATATATATATATATATATATATAATACTCATAAAGTCTCTGATGCTCACATGAAGTTTAACGCATGGACCATTGTAAAATTTAGAGAATTGAAATTGAAATTGATGTCATGGTTCATATAGGTTGGCATGCATACAAAGAACAAAACCGAACTTGATAAATTGGTGATACCAGTTTAAGTTAATCAGGTAAGTGGTCTTACTATAGGATAGGCTAAAAATTGTATGAGTTACGATGATGTATGAACTATGTCATACGATGCGGTATATGAGTTATGATGATGAATGACTTATGATGATGTATGAGTTATGATGATGTGTGGGTTACGATACTTGATGAAGTGCTCAGTATATATATATTTTTTGATGAATGTCGTACTTGATATGTTTGATGCACTTTGTGGCAATATGATGAGTATGATGATTGCGTGACGTTTACCTTAATATGATGATGTTTTCCATATTAAGCATGCTATATGATGATGGTGCCATATTGCATCATGTCGTTAGATCGACATAGGACACAACCCTAAGAGTGTGGAAATTATATTAATATAGATATCCACGAGTATGTGTTACCTAGAGTAACAAAGAGATGAGACTAGAGGGTTGTGTCAGAAGAGACATTATGATGGATTTAGAGGGACCTCATGCATATTGTATGTTCATAAGCATAGGACTACTTCCCCTAGAGATGATGAGTGCGGACGCGCACCATAAGATGAGCGCGAATGCGCATAGGTGCGAAAGCACACAGATGAGGGTGTTCATGAGGTGCATGACACTATAGGGTTCCGCTGACCTCTGGACGTCGCTATAGATTAGCTTGACCAGAGGGTCCAGGGGGTGTTCGAGCGCCCTGGGATTCAGACTCGCACGTGTGAATCGTGGGTAGGGAAGTACTACACATCCAATTTGTCCGAGACTGGAGGCCACCCCTAAGATGATTAGAGATAGGTCTCTAAATCATGATTGCATGTGTTTGCATTTGCATGGCCCCTACAGTGGGGTCACTTATTGAGTATTCTTTGAAATACTCAGGTCGTGTGCCACATCATTTTTCAGGTAAAGGCAAGGCGCACTTGTACGGAGGACGGAGGCATCGCGAGCAGAGACTATGGCACGTGCATAGGGTAGACTCATATTTAAATTCTTAGTTTTAAGTTAGAATAGGTTGTTTTGCATTCCATTGTTTTAAATTATTTTGTATTTATTTTTATTTTCTCTAAATTTTAGTATTTTGTATTTAAACACGTAAGACCATGACTGTGTTTTGTTTTTGAAGTTTACGTTATAAATGATGTTCATGTAAGAGTTATATTTCGGCTTTATAGATGAGCATGAGACGTTAGTGGCGACTCTAGATATGTGGAAATTCAGGGTCGTTACACATCATATGGTGCGTGTCCATACTCATCATGTCTAGGGGAAGTAGCCCTATGCTTATGAACATACAATATGCACGAGGTCCCTCTAAATCCATCATAATGTCTCTTCTAACACAACCCTCTAGTCTCATCTCTTTGTTAGTCTAGGTAACACATACTCGTGGATATTTATATTAATATCATTTTCACGCTCGTAGGGTTGTGTCCTATGTCGATCTAACGACATGATGCAATATGGCACTCATCATCATATAGCATGCTCAATTTGGAAAACATCATCATATTAAGGTAAACGTCACGCAATCATCATACTCATCATATTGCCACCATGTGCATCAGACATATCAAGTACGTCATTCATCAAAATATATATATACTGCACACATCATCAAGTATCGTAACCCACACATCATCATAACTCATACATCATTATAACTCATATACCGCATCGTACAACATAGTTCATACATGATCATAACTCATACAATTTTTAGCCTATCCTATAGTAAAACCACACACCTGGTTGGCCTTAGCCGAAGTATTCCCTAATTTCTTTAACGTAAGTTCCTGTTCCTCGAGAACTACACAAAATGTTTCCAAGGTTTGCTTCCTATCGCATCGTTCGTCACCTTTTGTTAGTATTTCACATTTTAATTAATAATTCAACTAACCGTGTAAAATACGGCTCTAAATGGTCCCAATACAAATCGAATTCCATGTTTATTATATAGGATAATAAAACTTAAAACTTAAATTAATAATATGTCAATATTATTAATATTTCAAGTGGTTTGGATAATTCGACATTTAATGTTATATCTTATAGATACATATATAATAATTTCTCATGTCTTCTATTTTCCTTCTCTCACTTATTTCTCTTCTATGTTATATTTTAATTCTGTTTATTTTAATTCTGTTTAGAGTACTTGCCATATGAACGGTACTTCCTATTTTCAAAACGTTCTAATTTTCTTATCTTTTTTTTTCCTAAAATCTTCTTCTTTTTTTTTTTTTACTCTAATTCTTTTGAGCGGTTCAATTCTACTTCCATATCTAATTATTTTAAGCAATTGAAATCTAATTCTTTTAATCAGTTTCTCCAATTTAATTCTATAATTCTAATCTAATTTTTTTAATCAGTTTCTCCTAGTTTAATTATATAATTCTTTTAAGCAGTTTATTACAAGGGGTTTCATTCTCCGTCTAAATGGTTTAATTCTGTTAGCCGTTTAATTCTATTCCCAGATTATTTTTTTGGCTTTACTATTTCCAAATCTTATATTCCTCTCTTTCTATGTATCTACTATATATTGTTTTTCAAAGTTTAATTCTATTCCCAGATTTTATTTGGCTTTACTATTTTCAAATCTAATCTTCCTCTCTTCTCTTCTCATGTATTGTTTTTTATGTGAAAATCTGTTTTGATTATGTTTTCCAAAATTTGTTTTTTTTTTATTGGTTTTCCCATCTTTCTCTCAAAAGTTTTTTTTCCCTTTTTTCATCTGGTTTTCCAAATCTTAGTTTTTTTTAATTTTTTTTATTTATTTAAATATGTTTTCCAGATCTTCCTTTTCCTATCTATTTTCCAAATCTGGGTTCTTTTTTTTTTATTTGAATATGTTTTATAGATATTCCTTTTCCCTATCTTCCTTTTCATCCTATTTTTTAAGTCTTCATTATTTTTTTTATTTGAATATGTTTTTCAGATCTTTCTTTTTCCTATCTTTTTTTTTTTCTTTTATCTATGTAGACCAATTTTAATGGACTCTTGCTTTTCCCTATCTTCCTCTCTTCCTCTCTTTCTCATTTTCTTATTCTTACTTTTTTCCATTGAACGACCCTGTTAGAGTCCCCCACAATATATAATTGTAGGTATGAAATACAATTTTCAGTAATGAACGACTCAACTCTTAAAAATTTTTCCTATTTCTTTTCTAGAAATAACTTCACTGCATTTCTTGGTGTCAAAACAGGTTAAGATAGAGAATCTATTCTCTTAAAAAAAAAAAAAAAAATGATCTTGGAGATTGTGTAATGCTTACTCTAAAACTATTTGTTTATACAGTAGTAATATTCTTTGTTTCTCTCTTCATTTTCGGATTCCTATCTAATGACCCGGGACGTAATCCGGGACGTGAAGAATAAAACAAATGATTTTTTTCCTTGCTTGATTTTGAAATGTTCTAAAAATTTTATCTATTCCACATCTTTCCTAAACTATAAAAAAATACCAAGTAATTGACAGAAAAGAGGGATTCGAACCCATCTATTCCTTTTTTTCCTCTGACCAATTTTAATGGAAACTTGCTAATTCAGATCATTGCAACAAATGATTTCTAAATTTCTAACTCAAATCTAAATAATTACTAATTAGAAAGGAAAAGGTAAATCTCACTACTAACCTTTTCAAAGGACATATCTCTTCCTCTGCCTACCCATTATCTGCCTTCCTTCCCGATCTCTCCATTATTGTATAACCATCTCTCCATTCCTCCCCAAAAATATTTTCTTTCTGTTATGTTTTTTATTATTGATAGTGAATGAGGGAGGTATTTTAGGGGATGGACGGAGAGATTAAAGGAGGTGGTCAATTTTTTTTTTCTTTTCTTTATTTTGTTATTTTTATTTTAATACACACATTTATATACTAATATATATATATATTAAACCTAACGGGGCGTTACATTATCTACCCCTAAAAAGAACTTTCTCCTCGAAAGTCTCCAAGTCTTGTACTAGTTCGGAGAATTTTTCACTTATTTCGACCTCACTCTCCCATGTGGCCTCTTTGGTGTGGTGATTTCGCCACAACACCTTAACGAACGCAATGTTTCTGTTGCGTAACGCTTTTACTTCTCTTGTTAAGATTCTTATTATTTTTTTTTTCCTCGTAACTCAGATTTTCATTGAGTTGGAGTGGTTCATAGTCTATTACGTCGATAGGGTCCGTAATGTACTTCCTCAACATCGATACGTGAAATACATCATGAACTCCTGAGAGGGCGGGAGGTAGGGCTAACTTATACGCTACTAGACCGATCTGCTTGAGAATCTCGAATGGTCCAATGAATTTAGGACTTAACTTACCCGTACGTCCGAACCTCCAGACACCTTAAATAGGTGCCACCTTGAGGAATACTAGGCCCCTTGTCTCGAACTCTAAGCTTCTACGCTTTACATCGGCGTAGCTTTCTGTCGACTTTTAGCGATACGCATCCCTGCTCGAATTTTTTCTGAACAACCTCATTGGTGAGTCGAACCAGCTCGGGTCCTACTAACTCTCTTTTGCCTACTTCGTCCCAACATAGTGGGGATCTACACCGTTTCCCATACAAGGCCTCAAACGGTGTCATACCAATAGTGGCTTGGAAGTTGTTATTATACGAGAATTCCATGAGGTGGAGTATGAAATCCCAACTTCCCTTAAAATCTAGTACGCAAGCACGTAATATGTCCTCTAGAATTTTGTTTAAACACTCCGTTTGTCCATCCGTTTGGGGGTGGAAGGTGGTACTAATGTTACACCCAAATAATAATAATAATAATAAATAAATAAATAAAAATTATTATAAAGAACAAAAAAAATTATTATTATGTAAAAAATAATAATAAATTAATAAATAAGTAAATAAAAATAATTATTCCCTCATCTCTCCTAGTCAATCTCTCCTCAACCCACCTCATAGTTCCTGCAAAAATGAAAGAGAAATGAAACCACCTCATAGTTCCTGCAAAAATGAAACAGAAATGAAAAATGTCAGATTTGAGAAAACAGAAATACCTGCTTCAAATTGATAGGAGATGGGTTTGCAGAGATATCAAGATTTACATGGGAGAGAGATTTGAGATTTCTCTATAAGTTATACCTCAGATCTCTTTTTTTTTTTTTTTTTTTATCTAATTATTTAGTTTTATTTAGCAATTTACCTTGTTAGAAAGATCGTCAGGATCAATAGCAGAAAAAATAGAATCCATTAAAGTGGCCAACCTAATTGAAAAGGTAGCAAACAAAACTAAAGAAGAAGGGTTAAACAGGTTTAACGTATCAGAAATTTCTCTCGGCAAAAACAAACACAAAAAAGGGTTCAGATTTAGTTTTGGCAGTGAGAGATATTTTGCTAGAAAAAGATTTTTGCATTTGAATAGGTCAATAGTTTTCCTTTTATTTTATTTAATGATATTAAAAGGATTTTGCAGTAGTTTTCCTTTTATATTATTTAATGATATTAAAAGTCATCCTCAAAAACTGGGGATAATTAAAAGAAGGGAAATACCACAAGAGACAGTGAGGGGAGATTGTGAATATAATTGAAATTATCTGGAAAATGTTAAAGAGTATTAAACACTATAAGAGAAAATAGAATATATGGAAAATTTTAATGGGTATTAAATGGTTTATATGAAAATAATACTATAACAAACGTATATAAATATTTCAAGACCTAACTCAGGCAAAGACTCTAACGTTCGCATGAAGTATAACATATGGATCAATATAAATTAGAGAGACAATTTTGTAGAAATTCAAACTCGGAACTGATGTCATGGGCTCACATAGGTTGACTTGGAGTTCAATGGACTTTCATTAAGGATAACGGCGGAATCGAACTTTCATTAAGGATATATTCGTGACAACGACTTAAGCTAACCAGGTAAGTGATCTTACTATCGGCATGGTTATATTTGATGTTGACACGTGCCCTGTGGTTCTGTACGTGTCATATATATTGATATGTGTGAATTATCTTTTGATCAATATGCTTCCTATATGTTATGTTATGTTATAATATGTGGTTTGTATGATAATAATTATGGTACGATGTGCTCAAGGATATGTTTGAGATAGGGTACGAGAAGGATGCACAAAACGAAATGTAACGATAGGAGTAAGATACGTTCATGAAACGTTAGAGTTAGGTTACATATCGGAGTGCTATGGATAGGAGAGATTGATGAAAGAATACGGTTAGGTTATGGGTAGAAAGGGATAGGTTTGTGATAGATTGATAGAATGATAGCGTTAGGGTATGTTCTTGTGACGATATGACTAAGGTACGTCACGTAATGATATGTCTGTGATAGGTATAAGAACATTAAGGCTATGGTAAGTTAGAGAACGATATGACTATGAAGTGTTTACGTTATGACATGGTTATGATATGATACATTGTATGCTAGGTTATTGTGCTTAAGTACGAAATCATATGAACGTGAATGTATGTTGTTTATGCTGCTTGTTGATGTGATGTGAATGCATGTGACGATGTGTGACCCTTGTACGATTATGGCTTGTTGTATGAGTATTGGAACGTAACTGAATGAATTGTATGACATGAAATACGGTAAATTGCATGATACATAACCCTGCTAAGAATATGTATGATATGTAACGAAATGAGAATAAGAATGACATGTAAGCATGAAAATGTAACATAGGGTTATGTTCATTAAATGATGACTGTAGGACTAGTGGGACCTCATGCATATTGTGTGATCATGCATTTTGGGGGATACCTCTATCCCATCACGAGGGTACGAACGCGTACATGCAAATGGCAGGACAACGATCATTATGCCCTGCATAGCGCTGTCGTGACGGTTTTAGTTTTAACGGGTCCCGGTGGGCCCCCAGAGCATGCCCACCGGCTAGGGACAGTGGCTCAGCGGTGTGCGAACTAGCTGGTGAGCCCATACTCGCACGTATGGGCTGCATGTAGAGTATATGGTACACGTCCACGATTACCTGTTAGGATTACACCGTAGGGAAAACGAAACGAAATGAAACGAAACGAAATGAAATGAAAAGAAAAGAAACGAAACGAAACGAAACGAAATGAAAGATAGGTCCCATCATTTCATTGCATGTGATTGTTGCATTTAACCCCAATAGTGGGGTCATTTACTGAGTATTTCTTTAAATACTCAAGCCATGTGCTACTGCATTTTTCAGGTTAAGGCAAGGCATTCCTGTACGGCTGACGACGGCATCGCAACTCGAGATCATGGCACATGCATAGGATAGTGGTATTCATTTTCTTAGACTTAGGATAGAATAGGATGTTTTAAACTTAAACGCTTATTTATTTTATTTCGGGTCTTTTGTTGTGTCGTTTTAAAGATGTTTTTCGAAATACGTAAGTCCATGGCTGTGTTTTAAGTTAAAGGTTATGTTTTATGGAATTTAAATGAAGTCTTCCGCATTCAATGTTTATGGTACGTATATAGTAGCGACCTTAAATTAAGTAGAAAATTTAGGGTCATTACAGCTAAAGTCAAGGCGGGTACCATGTGCTTTTTGAAGTCCGCGCCAAAACATTGACGTAAAGCATGAATCCCGATCCGACACTATAGACACTGGGACTCCATGTAATCTTACTATTTCTTTCACATACAGTTGTGCCCAATTGTCAACTATATATGTAGCTTTCCCCGGTAGGAAGTGTGCCGACTTGGTCAACCTATCGACAACTACCCAGATCCCTGTATATGCTTCGCGCGTTTTGGGTAATCCTACTATGAAGTCCATTGCTATGTTTTCTCACTTCCACTCTATATTTTCTAAGATAGATCTATGGTCAGGTTATCATTAAATAAAGAGTAAATAAAAAGACGCACCAAAGACAGCATTTAAGACAAGGTATGATTGCTATAAGTTCGTGGTATGTCATTTAGCCTCACCAATGCTCCAGCTGTGTTAACGGAGTTAATGAATTGAGTATTCAAGGACTGTCTAGACACTTTTGTGATCGTGCTCATTGATGACATCCTAGTGTACTCGAAAACATACTTGGAACACCAGGAACACCTCTGAAAAGTCCTAGTCACCCTAAGAGAGAACAAGTTGTATGCCAAGTTCTCAAAGTGTGAATTTTGGTGACGATAAGTCTTTTTCCTAGGATACGTGGCGACAAAGGACGGAGTATCCATAGATCCTACTAAGGTCAAAGCAGTCACGAAGTAAGAACGCCCAACTTCGGTAACATCAGTACAGAGTTTCTTGGGACTAGCGAGATACTATCGAAGGTTCGTGTAGGATTTCGCTAGAATAGCCTTGCCTTTGACACAGTTAACGAGAAAAGGGGTACCATTTATATGAAATGATGTTTGTGAGGGAAGCTTCCAGAACCTAAAAGAGAGATTGGTAACCGTCCCGGTACTCACGGTACCCGAGATCTCAGAAGAGTACGTAATCTATAGTGACGTCTTTAAAGAATGGACTAGGATGTGTGTTAATGCAACACGGTAAAGTTGTTGCATACGCGTCCTGTCAACTAAAAGAATACGAAGAAAATTACCCTACCCATGACCTGGAGTTGGCTGCTGTAGTGTTCGAGCTGAAAATTTGGTGACACTACCTGTATGGAGAGAAAATTCAAAGTTTAACCGACCACAAGATTTTAAATATTTCATCACCTAGAAAGAGTTAAATATGAGACAGAGAAGGTGGTTAGAATTGGTGAAGGACTACGATGTAGATATCCAGTACCACCCTGGAAAAGCAAATGTGGTCGCAGACGCTTTGAGTAGAAAGGCGGCCCACTCTTGGGCCCTCATTACAAGGAAAGTAAGGGTACAAAGAAAATTCGAGGGAGCCAACATAGTTGTAGCGACTGAGAGAGTCATAGCACAACTGGCTCGACTTACAGTGCAACCTACACTTAGGCAAAGAATGGTTACCTCCCAACGAGAGGATACAAACCTACAGAAAGTCCTAAGCCAGCTAGCTGAGAGTCTAGTAAATGGATCCTCGAAGACCTCAGATGAAGGGCTATTGTATCAGAGACGCTTATATGTCTAAACAATAGAGGAGCTAAGGAAAGAAATACTGACGAAGCTCACAACTCGTCATTTGCCATGCACCCAGGAGGTACTAAGATGTATCAAGATTTAAAACAACACTTCTGGTGGAATTGCATGAAGAGGAACGTGGCCGAGTTTGTGAGCAAGTGCTTAATTTGTCAACAAATGAAAGCTCCTAGATAAAAGGCGGCGGGGTATTTGTTCTTTATGGTTCTCTTATTTAACTCTTTGTAATCGATGCACAAACGCATCGATCCATCTTTTTTCTGAACAAATAACATTGGTGCACCCCAAGGGAATATGCTAGGTCAAATGAACCCTTTATCCCGTAAGTCTTGTAATTGTGGCTTGAGTTCTTTCAACTTTGCTAGCGCCATGCGATAGGGTGCTTTAGAAATAGGCCCAGTTCCCGGCTCGAGTTCGATGATGAAGTCGACCGCTTGGGAAGGGGGTATTCCAGGTAGGTCATCCGGATACACATTTGGGAACTTGTTTACAATGGACACATTTTCTAGGGTCTTTTCTTTTCCTCTTACATCTATGGCACATGCTAATATAGTTCAACTACCTTGTCGGACTAATCTCTTTGCTTTCATCATCGAGACTACCTTTAGGGTAGCCCCGGTATTTGTGCCTTTAAATTTAAAGCTAGGTCCCACCGATGGTGAGAATATCACTTTTTTTTTTTTTTGCGACATTCTATAATAGCATGGTTTGCAGCTAGTCAATCCATGCCTAGTACTACGTCGAAGTCGGTCATCCTTACTACTATTAGGACTACGCTTAGAGTTTGGTCGGCTACTATTGCTTGGTCATTCTTTACTCTATCCTTAGTTACTACGTCTACCCTCTCAGGGCTGCTTGCCGACCATACATACAATAAGGGTTCTAACTCAAACCCTGTCTCTGATCCCTCTCGAGCTAGGCTCTCTTCAGCCTCACCTCGTTCTCTATCTCTAATAGGAGGTCATCCCCTTCCTCATCTTACTCTATCGCATGGTCTAGGCAGCATGGTTCTAAAAACCAAGATAGCATCTCTTAAGTCTAAGGCTCATTACCTATGAAATTATGCTATGCATCACAACTACTAAGTTCACATCATAATGCAAACAAAATCACTCAGCATGCAACACATCACATCATGCTCTTAAATAAATACGTGAAATATCACAACAATTTCAGTAACATTAACATAAAAATGCAAGTGAGTTTGAAAACGTTTCTCTTTTCTTATCTTGTGCAAGGCGTACCTGACGGCGACGAGGCATCGACGTTGGGACCATGGAACGTGCCAAGCCTACATTGTAGGCTAGTCTACAGAATCTAAAACCTAGAGCTCTGATACCAACTGTAACGACCATAAATTTCCACATATCTAAAGTCGCCACTAACGTCTCATGCTCATCTATAATGCGGAAATATAACTCTTACATGAACATCATTTATAACGTAAACTTAAAAAAAAAAAACGTTTAAAACAACTTCTTCTCTAAAAAACACAGCCATGGTCTTACGTGTTTAAATATGAAATACTAAAATTTAGAGAAAACAAAAACAAATACAAAATAATTTAAAACAATGAAATGCAAAACAACCTATTCTAACTTAAGACTAGAAATTTAAATATGAATCTACCCTATGCACGTGCCACAGTCTCTGCTCGCGATGCCGCCGTCCTCCGTACAAGTGCGCCTTGCCTTGATCTGAAAAATGATGTGGCACACGACCTGAGTATTTCAAAGAATACTCAGTAAGTGGCCCCACTATAGGGGGCCATGCAAATGCAAACACATGCAATCATGATTTAGGGACCTATCTCTAATCATCTTAGGGCTGCCTCCAGTCTCGGACAAATTGGATGTGTAGTACTTTCCTACACACGACTCACACGTGCGAGTGTGAATCCCTAGGACGCTCGCACACCCCCTAGACCCTCTGATCAAGCTAATCTGTAGCGACGTCCGGAGGTCAACGGAACCCCATAGTTTCATGCGCCTCATGAACACCCTCATCTGTGTGCATTCGCACCTGTGCGTATTTGCGCTCATCATATGGTGCGCGTCTGCACTCATCATCTCTAGGGGAAGTAGCCCTATGCTTATGAACATACAATATGCATGAGGTCCCTCTAAATCCATCATAATGTCTCTTCTGACACAACCCTTTAGTCTCATCTCTTTGTTACTCTAGGTAACACATACTCGTGGATATTTTTATTAATATCATTTTCACGCTCTTAGGATTGTGTCCTATGTCGATCTAACGACATGATGCAATATGGCACTCATCATCATATAGCATGCTCAATAGGGAAAACATCATCATATTAAAGTAACCGTCACGCAGTCATCATACTCATCATATTGCCACAAAGTGCATCAAACATATCAAGTACGTCATTCATAAAAAAATATATATACTGCACACATCATCAAGTATCGTAACCCACACATCATCATAACTCATATACCACATCGTACGACATAGTTCATACATCATCATAACTCATATAATTTTTAGCCTATTCTATAGTAAGACCACTTACCTGGTTTGCCTTAGCCGAAGTATTCCCTAATTTCTTTAACGTAAGCTCCCGTTCCTCGAGAACTACACAAAATGTTCCCAAGGTTTGCTTCTTATCGCATCGTTCGTCACCTTGTGTTAGTATTTCACATTTTAATTAATAATTCAACTAACCGTGTAAAATACGGCTCTAAATGGTCTCAATACAAATCGAATTCCATGTTTTCATTGTTTCTAAAATTATATAGGATAATAAAACTTAAAACTTAAATTAATAATATGTCAATATTATTAATATTTCAAGTGGTTTGGATAATTCAACATTTAATGTTATATCCTAGATACAAATATAATAATTTCTTATGTCTTTTATTTTCCTTCTCTCACTTATTTCTTCTATGTTATATTTTAATTTTGTTTACGGTACTTGTCATATGAACCATATGAACCGTACTTGCCATACGAACAGTACTTCCTATTTACAAACCGTTCTAATTTTATTTTTTTTTTCCTAAAATCGAGTCCCATTCTACTTCCATATCTAATTATTTTAAGCAATTTAAATCTAATTATTTTAATCAGTTTTTCGGGAGTTTAATTCTATAATTCTAATCTAATTCTTTCTCGAAGTAGTTGAATTTATAATTCTTTTAAGCAGTTTATTGGTTTCATTCTACTCCTATGTCTAAATGGTTTAATTAGGTTTGGCAGTTTAATTCTATTCCCAGATTATTATTTTTTGTTTTTGTTTTACTATTTCCAAATCTAATCTTCCTCTCTTTCCATGTACTCGTTTAATTTAGGTTTAATTCTATTCCAAGATTTTATTTTGCTTTACTATTTCCAAATTTAATCTTCCTCTCTTCTCATATATTGTTTTTTATGTGAAAATCTCTTTTGATTATGTTTTCTAAAATTTGGTTTTTTTTTTTAATCGGTTTTCCAATCTTTCTCTCTTGTCTTTCTTACTTTTTTTCCCCTCTTTTCACCCTGTTTTCTAAATGTTAGTTCTTTTGTTTTTTTTATTTAAATATATTTTCTAGATCTTCCTTTTCTCTATCTTCCTTTTCCAAATCTTGGTTCTTTTTTTTTAATATGTTTTACAGATCTTCCTTTCCCCTATCTTCCTTTTCATCCTATTTTCCAAATCTTCATTCTTTCTTTTTATTTGAATATGTTTTCCATATCTTTCTTTTCCCTATCTTCCTCCTTTTTTTTTTTTCTATCTAGACCAATTTTAATGGACACTTGCTTTTTTATTTGAATATGTTTTCCAGATCTGCTTTTCCCTATCTTCCTCTCTTTCTTATCTATCTATTCTTTTTTTCTCTGACCAATTTTAACGGAAACTTGATAGGATAGATAATTTTTAATTCAGATCATTGCAACACATAATTTCTAAATTTGTAACTCAGATCTAAATAATTGTTAATCTGACTATTAACATTTTCAAATGACATCTCTCTTTGTATAACCATCTCTCCATTCCTCCAAAAAAATATTTTCTTTCTGTTCTGTTTTTGCTGAATTATTGATACTGAATGAGAGAGGTATTCTAGGGGACTAAGAGAGGAAAGAAGGTGGTCTGTTTTTTTTTCTTTTCTTTATTTTGTTATTTTTATTTTAATACACACACACATATATATATATATATTAAACTAACGGGGTGTTACAATGAGCTAATCTATTTGTGTAGTCCCTCATCTCCTCTCAAAGTGGGTTTTCCTCCACACACAGTAATAGCTCCTCAATATACTACTTATATAGCCTCTTGTCCATTCTCAATCGAGTTTATTCTACACACAATAGTAGATTCTTAATCAACTACTTGCGTAATCCATTGTCTCCTCTCAAGGTGGTTTACATACACACAATAGTGATTCCTTATGCAACCTACTTCTGTAGTCTTTCGTCTCCTCTCAAGGGGGTTATCGTACATACAGTAGCAATTTCTCATATCACCCACTTATGTGGTCTCGCGTCCCCTCTCAAGGCGGATTATTATACATATAGTGGTAGCTCTTTATATCGTCTACTCACGTAGACCACCTTGGATGTCATGGAGATATATTTTGTTCTAAGGAGTCTGGCGGACTAGGTCACAACAAACGATTCCAGATTGTTTGGGGTTAGCTCCTTGTGGCTAAGCCAAATCTTGAGGTGCACCTAGATCTCTGATGGCCGCTCACGATCCCAGGGTGCTCAACGTACTAGAAACTTTTTGACCTAAGATTTTGCATAACCACTCTGTTCTGCCGCCCTACTTACTCTAAAAAAGATTTATTAGATTATTTTGAATTAAGATAATTTCCTAATTAACTTATATTTTTCATACATATTTGACTATAATGTTTATATTTAGAAAATTAAATTAGTAAATTTGATATCTTAATTGAATCCTATTCTTTTTCTAATTAGTTTAGTGTGAGATTCCACATGGGTTTCCGAGGATAATGAAACATTATTTATAAGTGTGGAAACCTCACTAGAATACACCGAAGGGTGTAGATTTGGAGTCCCACATTGATTGAAGAAGGGAACAATGCGACCGAGGTGTTGGATTTTATGTCCTAAAACTCATAGTTTGTAAACAAAACATATTCTATTTTTAATAAAGTTATTATTGATGTTTATATTGTTATTGAATAAAGTGAATTTTAGGATCATCAATCTAAATCCAATGAACTAAGAAGTGTTCGGGCTATAGTATGATTTTAAATCCAATAAATTAAGAACACTCTAGCTCTAGTATGATTCTAAATCCAATAAACTAAGAACACTCTGACTATAGTATGATTACTTGAACTATATGTAGAGACATAAGAGTGGATTAAGTTCAAGTATATAGTCAAAATGTTCTATATACAGGGATAAGACAGAATACCTTATCCTGGGACACTATAGATGCGACTCACTTTTGTATATGATATAAACAATGTGATCACTAAATTGTACATGTGTAGACATGTGAATGTGGGCATCCTATGCAATGAGTATTGCATAAGATCGGACCATGAAGAAAATCATTCTCACTTTATAATGTCGTTTACTGTTGAGACTGATTTTTTCATTTGATGACCTAGGTAACTCAATCTTAATCCTGAGCTAACTATGAACTCCTGTTTATTTGGAATTATCCTTAGATTTACATGGGTGAGAGTGGGCCGAGTTCGTCCAATCAATAAGCCTTCCCTTTCAGGGGTAAGACTGGGTGAATAGATGGGGACATAGGGTGCAAGATGAAATTTACTCCTAACAATTTAAACAAGCTAAAAGGTAGGCATACTAACTTTAAACGCTTCCAAAGAGTTGAAACTAGAAAAAAAGGGTATGACTGTATCAAATCTAAGCCAGATCAATCGAAATACCGGTCTGAAACCGCCAGAAAGTGTATTCTCGCTTCGAACGATTCAAGTTGGATGATAAAATGAAGTGAGAGATCTTTTTTTATAGTTGAGGTCAACTTCCCACTTCTCAGCTCAAGCAACCTGAGACAATTTCCCTTCCATTTTCCTAATGTTTGGGTTATTACATAATACACATCTAAAAGGTTAATCTTGAAATTACTCGGGGTATTTCTCCCTCATCTCTTCCCTCTGTTTTCACATAGTTTCTTCTACTGGATGGTTTTGTAAAGACCATTTGCCTAGTATAAAAGACCTCCACTTTCCCAAGCTAAAATTCTTATTGGTCTTTTCTTGTAACTTTGACTATCGTCTATCTGTAAGGACTCATAATCTACGACGTGAGTTAGGTCATCCAACTTAAGGACGAGGCAAACAATCTCATGTTTCTTTCATAAATATGAGGTAGGATGCTTACTTTTTGAGTTGCCTTAGTACTCCAATTAGTTATCTCTTCATAACATCATTAAACTTTACTCACCTTCGTATATCATATAACACATCTTTATACTATGGTTGAGGCCAGCAAATTCCTTAACTTTTGAAAGCTCTTCTAAGAAACTATATCATCTAGCACATCTTTATACTAAGGCTGAGGCCAGCAAACTCCTTGACTTCTAAAAGCTCTTCTCACAGACTCATTGTAAGTAAGAATTGTGCTCACATGAATTGACTGAGTCCAACTAGAAACATTTGAGTAGACCTTCTACATTGTCGAGGGAACTTAAAACTTTGTCTCTAAACAAGTCTAGACCAACTACAAATTGTTCTTCATTTAAAAATATTTACTAGAACACATTCTAACATTCAGTATCCAAAGGAATATTTTTGTTCAACAAAGTCACATAATTTGAGAGCTTGGTTTAATGCTCACTTTATAGGGATATTAGGTTGGCTTATGGGTTCATCTTGTTGTCATTTTTATCTCTAATCAACCTCCTGTAATCGATATGAACTATTATAAAATAAGTCTGGAAACTTTCTTGAATATCTGATTCTTGGAAATTACTTAAGCTATGGGGGATTAGTGAGCCCAACGATATCACTCTAACTCACACAACTATGTTGAATTCAGAGAAAAGCTTTTAACATTTCCCTTCTTAGTTCGTATACGTGAGGGAACTTTTGTTTTTACACGAGTGCATGTTTTTTTTTTCTTTTTAATCACTATCCGGATCAACTCTTGATGTTCAATCTATCGTTGCTTGGACCAATTCTTTCATCTTAATGACTAGAGTTACTGGGCTCTCTGTAACAAATGTTAAGGAGTGTGAAGTCTTGACTTAGTAGCTCATGTCTATAGCTCGATCTACCTCAATTCTACTATATTGTCTTGTCTATACTCTTAAGAGTTGCAAGCAGATTCAAGGATCATCCTTTTTATTGAAATTAATATCTCGTTTTGATATTAACGTTGGAATAACTTAGATATAAGATTCAGCTTTAATTCAAACGTTCCAATTTTTTTTTTTTCTAGGTGACTTGTTTTCTTCCTTTAACTAGTTCATGACTTAACCTTGCTGAAGTATCCAATGATTGATCACTTTGCCTATACAACCTCAATTCTTCCTTTGAATATTTTCTTCTACCATCGTAGTGCATAAACATAATACTTCCAAATTAGTTTTCTATACCCATCTTGACACTTGGTATTCATAATAAACTTTGATTTCTTACAAAGGATCTTTAGGGGTAGTTTCGTCCTTTTCCTTATAGTTCATACCTCAAACATGTTCTTCCCGTCATGAGATCTCACATACTTATCCTTAAGGTCATAAATGAGTCCCATAAAAAGTTTCTGAAGACGTGGGTCTCTTTAGAATCTCTAAAATATTTTAAAATTCTTATAGGGATAGGTTGGTCATTTACCACCCAATGCTTGTTTTAAATTCAACCTATTCCAATGACCTTATAACTTTTTATAATCCCTTTAAACCATGACATTAGACTCCTCATCAAATTTTATGTCATTTATAAGTCACTTTAATCATAAGTCAGCAGTACATAATTATAGGGGCATTTTGATCCTTTTACGCCCACCCTTGATTTAGCCTCTTGTCATAATCCAATGGTCACTAAATACCATACATGACCGTATCATGTCATATTGAGCATTCACCTAAACTTTATGAGCAACATATTCATTAGTAGGTTTATGGCTTAGACACTTCATTGAGATCAACATTCATGTGGACAATAATGTTGGAAAACTTTAAATATTAACTCAACCTTAATTCCAACTTTCTCACATGACTTGCTTCCTTCCTTCAATTAGATCAATAACATTACATTGTCTTCCTAGTCAAATTTATTTTAAGCCTCGCTAAAGGTCCAATAATCTACTTCTTTGTCCATACATCCTCAAGGCCTCATTTTAAATTTTCATTTCGTATAATCATAAGGAAAGACAATATAACCCAAGGGGATTTTTTTTAGTGGCTCCTCCCCAAATCATTCCTAAATTTATGATATTTTGAAAATTTTAAACGGTAGCTCGTCTACATTAATACCTATAAAAATTTGGCTATGATCTTAATGTCTCATTCAAACTATGGTTAGATACATTTAAATTACCTTATAACTTTCATATCTGTAATTGTTGTTTTAAAATTTTCCAATTGGTTTCAAGGGAGGGAGGTTTTTTTACATCTCACGTTCCAAAGTTGAGCTCCCATTAAAGGCATTTGTGTCATTCATAGGTCAGTTTTAAGTATATAATGTTTCAAGTTTATGGTGTTGGCCTCTTCTCTTCTTTCTTTTTTTTCTTTTTTTGTTTTTTGTTTTTTTGTTTTGTTCTATTCATATCGATACTTAAATTTATATTTCATAGTGATAAAATTTCCTTTCGACACTACCACTTTTAATATTTATAGTAGACTCTAAAATATTGTCGCCTATCAAGTTTCCTTAGTCATTTACATTTAAAACTATTTACTCTTAGTATATGTTGGTAAATTCTTTTTCATCTCTATAGTCATAACACTGCGTTTTTTTTTTTTTTTTGTTTTTAACTATGTTCAAGACATCTAACTGAAAAATCTAACCTTAGCAAAATCATTTTCATGCATTTGCTACCCTTTACTAGTTTTCAAAACTATAGCTGAATGGCATAGTGCAGATATTGCTAAATCTAAACACCATCAATATATCGATTAACATTCACATTCCATGCCAGGTAAATCATAATATAACAAAACAACAAAATTTATTATCTTTCATAAGGCATACTTGACAATGATAGGGCATCAGCAGTCTACAGAATTTATAGCAGACTCTATGGAACTTGCCAAGCCTACCTTGTAGGCTAGTCTACAGAATCCATAACCTAAAGCTCTGATACCAACTATTAACTTCCAATACCACTACTAGTAGATATTAATAGGCTTATGCTAATGCATTTATATCTTCAATGTATTTGAATATAAATGTTTATTTTAAAATTGATTAATTGGAAAATTGAATTAGGATGTTTTCTTGTAAATTAAATTTGATATTTTATTTATATCATTATCTCCTAATTCTTAATGAGATTAGGGTTTCTTAAAATAAATATATTTTAATTCATATTTTAGTTTAAAATTTTGAATTTAATTTATATTTATTAGTTTCTAATTATCCACCTTTCAACGTACATTTCAACTCACTTAAAAGGTGCTACTATCTTCCTAACATAACCTTTCAGGTGGAAATAATCATTTAAAAATATCTTTATAAAATAATGTCGTGGACTTACATGTTTCAAAGAAATGTTTTTAAAGCGACCCAAACAAAATATTAAATAAAACAACATGCCTTATACTAACCTATAGTCCAATAATTTAAATACCACTATTCTATGCATCTACCATAATCTTTACTTGCGATGCTTTCGTTAGCCATACATGGGTGTCTTGTCTTTACCTGAAAAATAGAAGTAACACAAGACTTGAGTATTTTAAAAAATACTTAGTAAGTGACCCCACTATTGGGGTCAAGAAATACAAACACATGCAACTCATGATTAGGAACCTATCGTTAAAACCATCATAAAGGTGAACTCCAGTTCAGAAAACTTAGATGTGTATTACTTCCCTACACATGATTCACACGTGCGAACATGAGCCCATACAATCGGGCTAGTTATCTATATTCGTACGTATGGAGGTCAACAAACCCTCAAATATCATGCAACTGAGAGGAGAATGTCCATGTGGCTTCATTTCTTGAGATTATTACTTCAGAAAATTCCTCAATTATTAGTTTTCATGATATATATTTTTACCCCAAACATACAAACGGTCAAATTTTAATTAGTTTTTTTGAAAAAAAAAATATTGTTTTTGCAAAACAAATGTTTTATTTTTATAAGAATGTATTTGAACCATTTATTTTATTTTAAAGTGTTCTCACAAATCACAAATAAGATTTTTTTCATAAATAAAGAAAAACATAATAGAATTATTGGATTATTCTTATTCTTGTAAAATTATCACAAAATTATGAGTCCAAGCTTAATCTTTTAAACCCTTATAAAAGTAAAAAAGAAAATGCTAAAAAAATAGAAAAATTGTTGAGAGTGAAATTTAAACTCACGCCCTTTCAAACCAGAACCTTAATCTTGCACCTTAGACCAACTCAACCATCTCAACATTTTTAGAGAAAATTTATAGAGCTGTGTCTTCAGCAAAGACCCGTTTCTATATAGGATTGCAGCTTAATAGCCTCATCGCACTATCCTATATGACCAATTTGGGTCAAGCTCAACTCTATTAGGTTTTGGAATACTTTCCATCCAAGAGGGAAACTACTATCTCCAATCTAGATCACTAATAGTCATGTACTAGAGAAAATAAAAAGTGATCTTGGCCCTTGGGTTATTTTGCACACTACTCATACCGGTAAGCTTTTTTGGTCATTCTTAGATTTTGTGGAGGTTTACTAGGTGTTTACAAAGTCTAGGCTTTTTTAAATCTCAAACTCACTTTCGGGACACTTGGTACTAGATGATCAAGACTAATCCAATTTTTTGGAGCACTATGGTATCATCTTTTATCACTGCTACGATCCTAGAGCGCTCGGTTTACTGAAAAATATACTAATCTAGGTCAACGTTAAACTGCCTTATCTCTGGCATAAACTTAACTTGGTACAGTCATAAATGCCTAGTTAGAGAGACAATCATAAGGAATACATAATCTAAATATTCATGAAAGCTCGATAAGAAGAAAACATTATTCAATTGTGGAGAGCACTAGACACAAAATCCCATCCTACTTTCTAGCAAAATGGAGAATATTTCAAATTTCATGCATCTCAAACTCTCATCTTACCATATTTCAGTAATTATCCCTAACATACATTGCATTCTTATCCAAAATAACACTTCTAAAATACTAATCATTTATATTCTAACAATATAAGGCAAAATATGCTCGCATGCTACCATGTTGTAACGATCCCTACAAGTATTACTTGAGGAAATTAAGAAAAGCTACTTACTTGGGTGTTGCATTCCTTCTCGAGCTCATTGTTTTGCTTACTAGAACCTCAAAAGTTTCTAAAATTTCTCTCGTAGTTCCTCACGCATCCTTAGTCACCGCACATGTAACGATCTTAGATTTTTGCTACCAAGCTCTTATGCGAAATTTAGCTCTTAAAACATCATTATTAAAATCATGATTTCAATATAAGCATAACAACATCATTGAAAATATTGTCATCGTCATGGTCTTATGTGTTCAAAAACATAATTCAGAAACAAAAATTAAAACGATAATAATAAATAATTCCAAAAACATGAAATGCATAAAAACGTATCCAAACGTAAGTCTTGGAACTTAAATATGCTACTAGCCTATGTACATGTCATGGTCTCTGATTGCTATGCCGTCGTCAACCGTACATGGGAGCCTTGCCTTTACCTTAAAATGATGTAGCACACGGCCTGAATATTTTGAAGAATAATTAGTAAGTGACCCACTATAGGGGCCGTGAAAATGCAAACACATGCAAATCGTGCTCTAGGGATCTATTTTTAAAACATCGTAGGGGTGGCCTTCAGCTCGGACTAAATTCGATGCGTAGTGCTTTCCTACACACGACTCACATGTGCGAACGTGAATCCCTAGGCGGTTCGCACCCCTAGCTGTCCACTGTGACGTTGGAGGTCAACAGATCCCTGAGTGTCATGTATGAGATGATCACCATCATCTTCGTAGCATACGCGTCTATACACATCATTGTAAAAGGAGAGGTATCCCGATGTATATGTACACACAAAAAATGCATTAGGTCCTTATGGTTTCTCGATCTTTAAAAATATTTTTATGACACAACCCTAATTTCATCCTTATATTACTATAAGTAATATACATGCATTAGTCTTAGTTCTTTCATATCATTAATATTAACTAGGGTTGTGTCATATGAAAATGATCCTCATAATGCAATATGACATCCATAACATGCTTATTATTTTGATATGGAACGTACGTCATATTAAGATAATAACATCATCTTACATCGTAATATTAACATGCATCGTCATCATAAACACATCATAATCATTGTAAAACATCATCAAATGTCATCATATAACTCATACACATCATCATACATCATATCATATGTTATACATCATAAATAATCATCAAAGCATTATCAGCATAAAGCATAAATGACACGTGTCAGTGCCACAAGACATGTGTTCTTAGACATTAAATAATTGTCTAACTATCTTGTAGTAGTACCACTTACCTTACTTTAGTAGACGTTTTCTAAATTTTGAGTTCGCTTAGCTTTCGTTCATCGAAGTTGCTCCAAATGTTTCCAAGATTCATTTCCTATTAGGTTATCCACTGGTTAGTATTTCAATTCTAAATAAATTTCAAATTTCAAAAACATTTTTAAGACACATCGCCTAAATTTTCAAATTTCTTGAATTGTTTACTAAAATTGAAAAATAGAAAATTGTTGAGAGTGGGATTTGAACCCACGCCCTTTCGGACCAGAACCTTAATCTGGCGCCTTAGACCAACTCGGCCATCTCAACATTTTTGGGACCAATTTATAGAGATGCGACTTCGACAAAGACCCGTTTCTATAGAGGATTGCAGCTTAATAGCCTCTTCACACTATCCTATATGACCAATTTGGGTCAAGCTCGACTATACTAGGTTTCTGAATAATTTCCATTTAAGAGGATAACTACTATCTCCACTTAGATCACTAATAACATTGATCATATGCCAGAGAAAATAGAAAGCAATCTTGTTGTAAGGATCGGGTTGACTCGATTACTCCAAAAAAAAACTGGCAAATTTTTTGTGAACTAAAACAAAAGGAATTTAAATCATAATATACATTATATTTATATTATATCAAAATAAAGTTCATACATTATTATATAAAAACACAACTTAACATTTAAAATACAAAATAAGAAACGGACACAAAAAATTTAAAACAAAAAGGTGTGGAGGACGACTGGTGAAGCTTGTCTATGTTACTTGCTCCAGAGTCCGCTCTCGACCCCAACCAACTCCTTATTTACCTTAAAAACATGGAATGAGCCAGAAATTCTGTATGTAGTAGCCTCTTAACCGTGTCCTTAGGGTATCACACTCTTTCTTTTCTTGTTCTAGTTTTTGTTTTAAGTACTTGGGCTCTTTAGTCATATTCATGACTTGTGGGTTCTTATCATGATCTATCCTGTGGACCTTGGTCTTTGGATTCTAAAATCTTGCTTCTGGTCTAAGGGCTTTAGTACTCTGGTTCTTGGTTCTTTGTTCTTGTTCTTAAAACTCAGATCGTGATCCATGTTCTAGTCCTTGACCATTGTCTTGTTCTTGGTTACTTTCTAGGTTCTTGTTCTATTCTCAGTTCATTCTCCAAGGCACTCCCCCTAGGATATACCGTACAAGTCATGAACCTGACAACCTGTATCCAAGGCTTTATACGTTCCAATCGAAACGGTCTTAACCAATGTCCAAGGCTTCATGCGTTCCGAACGACATATTCTGAACCTGCACCTTAAGGCTTGCCCTTTGGTACGGTCTAAAAACCTATATCCAAGGCTTTTTACGTTTCAAGCGATGCAGTATGATTCTATATCTAGGGATTTCCCTGTGATAGCCTGAATACCTATGCCTAAGCCTTCATGCGTTCCAAATGGCATATTCTAAATACGTATGCTCAAGGCTTCATGCATTCCAAGCAGCGTAATCTGAAATCCTGTATACAGGGCTTGCCCTATGATACCGGTTGAATACCTATGCCCAAAATTTTATGCGTTCCAAGCGGCATAGTCTACATACCCACGCTTAAGGCTTCATACATTTCAAGGAGTGTAGTTTAAGTCTAACGGTGTTACTATAACACGTACGAAAGCAATTTAGATCTTAGGCACTCTAAGTACATTAATTATAGTAAATTAGCTAGCATGTTTCAAAAGCATTAAAACTCAATGAGTTTGAATACTAACCTTTTGTAGTTCAAAATTCTTTTTCCTCATGAACCAGTTCGAACCACCACTAGTGTCTTCCCTACTATTCTCCAACCTTAAAACGGGATTGTGGAATCCGGTGAGTGACTAAACTTGATAGGAATTTAGTATATGTCAAGAGAGAGTTTTGAGAGATTTTCTCAAAGTTTTCAAGAAACATTTACATGTACCTTGATCACTCTATTTATAGGGTCGTATTTGCATGTTCATGCAAATTTAAGATTACAAAATTTTGACACTCAAGATTCCACTCAAATTTGTAGGATTAACACTCAATATCCCACTAACTCAAACATAACATGGATTTTTACCTTGAGTGAAGTCAACATTTTGACTTTCTTTATTTTAATTCAACAATTAATTTAAATAATTAATTTCAAATCAAAATAATATTAAATGATTAATTAAACAATTTAATTAATATTTAACATTAAAAATGTCAATCCCAATTAATTCTGACACATATTGATTATGAATCCCTATTCATATTTAAATTTTATTTAAATATTATTTAAATATCTTTAATTCTCTCTTTTTGTTTAATTCATAATTAAAACAAAATGCGGTTAAATATATTGTATATATTTAGAGTATATTCCCTAATTTGAATTTGAACACTTCGCACTCACTCGTCACACTGTTCTAAGGTTTAATCCGATATTAGCCAGCAGGGGGACCTAATGGACCTGCAGATCATGGGCTCCAACAATCCGAGATTAGTAAGTCGATCCTTCACAGGTTGTTCGTAACTAGAGTTGGGTTAATTTACTGTTTTTACCCCTAAAGTTACTTCTTGTTCCTTAAGTCCCACTCATCCTCTTGGTTTGTGGTCCAACCACCAAACCGAATCCTTTTCTGGCCAATGAGAGGGTGGGCCCCTTGTTAAAGACCTGGAGTCAGTACTGAAGGGAACAACTTCTCTACTATCCCTAAAAGCGGGTAGGAGTGAATTCTATCTTGCACCCTATGTCCCCAGCTATTTACCCAGTCTTACCCTTGAAATGGGAGGTTTATTGAGTCGGCGAACTCGGGCCACTCTCACCCATGCAAATCTAAGCATAATTCTGAATAAAGAGAAGTTCATAGTTAGCTCAGGATTAAGGTCGAGTTACCTAGGTCATCGAGTGAAAAAATCAGTCTCAACAGTAAACTGCATTATAAAGTGAGAGTGATTTTCTTTATGGTCCGATCTTGTGCAATACTCATTGCATAGGACGCCCCCACTCACATGTCTCCACATGTACAATTTAGGGATCACATTGTTTATATCATATACAAAAGTGGGCCGTATCCATAGTGTCCCTAGGATAAAGTACTCAGCCTTATCCCTGTACTATAGATCGTTTTGACTACATACTTGAACTTGATCCATTGTTATGTCTCTACATATAGTTCAAGTAATCATACTATAGCCAGAGTATTCTTAGTTTATTGGATTTAGATTAATGATCGTAAAATTCACTTTATTCAATGACGATCTTTACCGAATAAACATCAATAATAACTTTATTGAAAATAGAATATGTTTTTGTTTACAAACTATGAGTTTTAGGACATAAAACCCAACAAGGGGTAAGTATAAAATACTCAGTAAGTAGCCCACTTGCAAGCTCTCATCACATCCTTAACCTAATATGTTTCCACGAGCTTGTCATATGGTTTTAAGAAGTTCGCCTAGTTCAGGTATCTTCTAAATGTTACCTCACACCATGATGGTGTCTATCATGAGCTAATCTATTTGTGTAGTCCCTTGTCTCCTCTCAGAGTGGATTTTTCTCCACACACAGTAGCTTCTCAATATACTACTTATGTAGTCCCTTGTCCACTCTCAGTCGGGTTTATTCTACACACAATAGATATCCTTAATTAGCTACTTGTGTAATCCATCGTCCCCTCTCAAGTCGGGTTATCATACACACAATAGTGATTTCTTATGCAACCTACTTATGTAGTCTCTTGTCCCCTCTCAAGGCGGGTTATCGTACATAAGGTAGCAATTTCTCATATCACCCACTTATGCGGTCTGGCGTCCCCTCTCAAGGCATGTTATTATACATACAGTGGTAGCTCTTTATATTGTCTACTCGCATAGACCACCTTGGGTGTCATGGAGATATATTTTGTTTTAGGGCGTCTGGCAAACTAGGTCACAACAAACGATTCCAGATCGTTGGGGGTTAGCTTCTCGTAGCTAAGCTAAATCTCAGGGTACACCTAAATCTCTGATCGCCACTCACGATCCCAGGGTGCTCAGCGTACTAGAAACTTTTTGACCTAAGATGTTGCATAACCACTCCAGTTTGTGGCCCTACTTTAAAAAAAAAATTTTGTTAGGTTATTTAAATTTAATATAATTTCCTAATTAACTTATATTTTTCATATATATTTGAATATAAGGGTTATATTTAGAAATAAATTAGAAAACTAAATTAGTAAATTTGATATCTTAATTCAATCCTATTCTTTTTGTAAATAGTTTAATGTGAAATCCCACGTTGGTTGGAGAGGATAACGAAACATTATTTATAGGGGTGTGGGGAGGGGGTGGATTGGTGGTCCCACATTGATTGAAGAAGGGAACAATGATAGCGAGGATGTTGAGCCCCAAAGAGAGATAGATTGTGATATCCCACATTGGTTGGGGGTGCCACATCGATTGGAGAAGATAATAATGCCTTCGAAGACGTTGAGCCCCAAAAGGGAGTGGATTGTGAGATCCCACATTGGTTGGGGAGGAGAACGAAGCATTCTTTAAACCTCTCCCTAGCAGACGCGTTTTAAGAACATTGAGGGAAGCCCAAAAGGTGATTCTGAGGTCCCACATTGGTTGGAGGTGGCTGGGGGGGGGGGCGTTTTAAGAACATTGAGGGAAGCCCAAAAGGTGATTCTGAGGTCCCACATTGGTTGGAGGTGGCTTGGGGGGGGGGGGGGGGTCCCACATCGATTGGAGAAGGGAACAATGTCAGCAAGGATGTTGAACCTCGAAAGGGCTGGATTATGAGATCCCACATTGGTTGGGAAGGAGAAGGAAGAATTCTTTATAAGGGTGTAGAAACCTCTTTCTAGCAAATGCGTCTTAAAAACCTTGACGGGAAGCCCGAAAGATGGATTGTGAGATCCCACATTGGTTGGGGAGGAGAACAATACATTTTTTAAACCTCTCCTTAGCAAACACGTTTTAAGAACTGTAAGAGGAAGCCCGAAATGTGGAAAGGGAACAATACCTGCAAGGACGTTGAGCCTCAAAGGGGGGTGGATTGTGAGACGTTGAGCCTCAAAGGGGGGTGGATTGTGAGATCCCACATTGGTTGGGGAGAAGAACAAAGGATTCTTTCAATCTCTCATAGCTGATGTGTTTTAAGAATCCTGAGGTGAAGCCCGAAAGGTGGATTGTGAGATCCCACATTAGTTTCACCCGAAAGGTGGATTGTGAGATCCCACATTAGTTGGAGGTGGATTAGGGGGTCCCACGTTGATTGGAGAAGGGAACAATGCCAGCGAGGACATTGAGCCCCAAAGGGAGGTGGATTGTGAGCCAGCGAGGACATTGAGCCCCAAAGGGAGGTGGATTGTGAGATCCCACAAGGTGGATTGTGAGATCCCACATTAGTTGGAGGTGGATTAGGGGGTCCCACGTTGATTGGAGAAGGGAACAATGCCAGCGAGGACATTGAGCCCCAAAGGGAGGTGGATTGTGAGATCCCACATTGGTTGGGGAGGAGAACTAAACATTCTTTATTAGGGTGTGAAAACCTCTCCCTAGCATACGCATTTTAAGAACCTTTAGGGGAAGCCCGAAAAGTGGATTGTGAGATCCCACATTGGTTGGGGAGGAGAACGAAGTATTCTTTAAACCTCTTCCTAGCAGATGTGTTTTAAGAACCCTGAGGGGAAGCTTGAAAAGTGGATTGTGAGATCCCACATTGGTTTTAGAGGTGGATTGTGAGATGCGAAACGTGGATGGATTGTGAGATCCCAGATTGGTTTGGGAGGTGGATTGTGAGATGCGAAAGGTGGACTATGAGATTGGTTTGGGAGTTGGATTGTGAGATGCGAAAGGTGGACTATGAGATCCCACATTAGTTGAAGAGTAGAATGAAACATTGTTTATAAAGGTGTTTGGGAAGCTTGAAAAGTGGATTGTGAGATCCCACATTGGTTTTAGAGGTGGATTGTGAGATGCGAAACGTGGATGGATTGTGAGATCCCAGATTGGTTTGGGAGGTGGATTGTGAGATGCGAAAGATGGACTATGAGATCCCACATTAGTTGAAGAGTAGAATGAAACATTGTTTATAAAGGTGTTTGGGAAGCTTGAAAAGTTGATTGTGAGATCCCACAATGGTTGGGGAGGTGGATTGTGAGATCCCACATTGGTTTTAGAGGTGGATTGTGAGATGCGAAAGGTGGACTATGAGATCCCACATTAGTTGAAGAGTAGAATGAAACATTGTTTATAAAGGTGTTTGGGAAGCTTGAAAAGTGGATTGTAAGATCCCACAATGGTTGGGGAGGTGGATTGTGAGATCCCACATTGGTTTTAGAGGTGGATTGTGAGATGCGAAACGTGGATGGATTGTGAGATCCCAGATTTGTTTGGGAGGTGGATTGTGAGATGCGAAAGGTTGGACTATGAAATCCCACATTAGTTGAAGAGTAGAATGAAACATTGTTTATAAAGGTGTTTGGGAAGCTTGAAAAGTGGGTTGTGAGATCCCACAATGGTTGGGGAGGTGGATTGTGAGATCCCACATTGGTTTTAGAGGTGGATTGTGAGATGCGAAACGTGGATGGATTGTGAGATCCCAAATTGGTTTGGGACGTGGATTGTTAGATGCGAAAGGTGGACTATGAGATCCCACATTAGTTGAAGAGTAGAATGAAACATTGTTTATAAAGATGTTTGGGAAGCTTGAAAAGTGGATTGTGAGATCCCACAATGGTTGGGGAGGTGGATTGTGAGATCCCACATTGGTTTTAGAGGTGGATTGTGAGATGCGAAATGTGGATGGATTGTGAGATCCCAGATTGGTTTGGGAGGTGGATTGTGAGATGCGAAAGGTGGACTATGAGATCCCACATTAGTTGAAGAGTAGAATGAAACATTGTTTATAAAGGTGTGAAAACCTCTCCCTACTAGATGCTGATCACATATTGGTTGGGGAGGAGAACGAAACATTCTTTATAAGGGTGTGGGGACCTCTCCCTAGCATACACGTTTTAAGAACCTTGAGGAGAAGCCCGAGAGGTGGATTGTACCTTGAGGGAAAGCCCGAAAGGTGGACTGTAAGATCCTATAATGGTTGGGGAGGAGAACGAAGCATTCTTTATAAGGGTGTGGCAACTTCTCCCTAGCAGACGCGTTTTAAGAACCTTGAGGGGAAGCCTAAAAGGGAAAGCATTGTTTATAAGCGTGTAGAAACCTCTCCCTAGTAGTGGTTTTTTAAGAACCTTGAGAGATAGATCGAAAGGGAAAGCCAAAAGTTGTGAGAGTGCAACTGTAGCAACCCTAGATTTCTACTTAATCTAAATTCGCGATTGTATACATAACGTAATCATTTTATGCGGAAAGTTAATCATTTTATGCGAAAATAATCACTTTAAACATAATCTTAAAACATTATCATGAACATACCCGGTTACTGAAATGTCTGTAAAACAATTTAACATAAATTAAAATAGACATAAGTAAAATAAAACAGAAATACTCTATACCAACGTATAGTCTACAAATTTAAATACAAACTACCTTATGCATGTGTCACGGTCTTCTAAGTTGTGATGTGACCGTCATGGGAGCCTTGCCTTTACCTAGAAAATAAGAGTAGAACGTGCCTTAAGTATTTTAAGAAATATTTAGTAAGTGACCCCACTATTATGGTTAGATGCAAACACATATAATCATGAGTGAGACCTATATTTAAACTTGTATTCCTTAAGGCAACTATCCTAAGCAAATAATTGGATGTGTATTTACTATTATTCTACACACGGTCACACATACGAGTATGGACCTCCAAGTTGGTTCGCAACCCTTCTGGGTTACTTTCCTGGTCGAGCTAGCATTGTCTGGTGCTATTGCCAGACACTCGGCAGGCATAGTGACCGTCACAGCATTATGATAAACATAATGATCATTTTTTGTTTTATAATGTATGGTCCGTACCATCATAAAATGGGAGATTCCCTGATGCATGTAACACACAATGATGCATGAGGTCCAAACATTTTCGTTCATTAAATATGTAAAACAACACATTTTATTTTTCCTTCATATCATATCATTTTTATCATAACTTTCAATATATATTCAGGGTTGTGTATCATGTGAAACATTTTTATCATGTCATTCATATCATACATGTTTCATATCATAAAGCATATCATATCATAGACATCATATCACATCATATGATATCATAAATGTATCCTACCGTAGACATAACGTATTATAATCACATCACACATAACAAATATATGACACGTGCGAAGCCACTAGACACGTGTCATCATATATAACACAACTTCTAACCACACTAACAGTAAGGCCACTTACTTGGTTGGCCTAACGCGAAGCTGCTAAGACTCCTTGATACTAACATGCTGCCTCTGAAATTTAATTTTACCCAAGGAGTTCAAGAATCATAAATAAAAATTCTACTATATGAATTTTACATAAAATAATTTAAACTTACTCCTTGGAATTTAAACAAGATAAAAGTAGGCATACTAACCTTAAATGCGAAGAGTTGAGACTAGAAGAAAAGAGTCCAAGCATATCAGAACCAAGCAAGATCAACAAAAATGCTGATCTTGAATAGTCAGAAAGTATATTCTTCAACTGGGATGATAAAATGAAGTGAGGGATTTCCTTTTATGGTTGAGGTCAACTTCCCACGTTTCAACTTAAACAATGGGGGACAATTTCCCTTCTCTTCTTTTTCTTTTTTTTTTTCCTATTTTTTGGGTTATTACATCATACACATCTAGAAGTAACTTTGGTCCTTGAAAGTGTCTTAATCTTGAAATTACTCGTGGTATTTCTCCCTCATCTCTTCCTTTTGTTTTCACATAGTTTCTTCTACTTGATGGTTTTGTAAAGACCATTTTCCTAGTACAAAAGACCTCCACTTCTCCGGCTAAAATCCTTATTTGTCTTTTCTTGTAACTTGGGCTATCGTCTACCTGTAAGGACTCATAATCTACGACATGAGTCAGGTCATTCAACTTAAGGATGAGGCAAAAAATCTCATATATCTCATATTTCATTCATAAATATGAGGTAGGATGTTTACTTTTTGAGTTGCCTTAATACTCTAATTAGTTATCTCTTCATAACATTCATTAAACTTTATTAACCTTCTTATATCATATAACACATCTTTATACTATGGTTGAGGCCAGTAAATTCCTTAACTCTCGAAAGCTCTTCTCACATACTATATCATCTATCACATCTTTATACTATGAATGAGGCCAGCAAATTTCTTGACTTCTGAAAGATCTTCTCACACACTCATTATAAGTGCAAGTTGTGCTCACATGAATTGACTGAGTCCTATTCGAAATATTTGAGCAATCCTTCCCATGGTAGAGTGAGAAAACTTAAAACTTTATGTCTTTAAACAAGTCTAGACCAACTACAAATTTTTCCTCATTTAAAATGGTTCCCTAGAACACATTCTAACATTCAGTGTCCAAGGGAATATTTTTGTTCAACGAAGACTCATAATCTGAGAGCTTGATTTAACGCTCACTTTACAGGGATATCAAGTTGGCTTAAGGGTTCATCTTGTTGTCCTTTTTTCTCTAATCAACCTCTTAGCAATATTATAAAACATGTCTGGAAACTTCCTTGAATATCTGATTCATCGAAATTACTCAAGTTATGGGGATTCATGAGTCCAACGACATCACTCTAACTCACACAACTATGTCGAATTTAGAGAAAATCTTTTAACCTTTCCCTTCTTAGTTCATATACTTGAGGGAACCCTTGTTTCTACACGAGTGCATGCTTTTTTTTTTCTTTTTAATCACTATTCGAATGAGCTCATGATGTTCAGTATATCGTTGCGTGGGCAAATTCTTTCATCATAATGACCAAAGCTACTATGCTCTCTGTAACAAATGCTAAGGAGCGTGAAGTCTTGGCTTAGTAGCTCATGTGCCTATGCTCGGTCTACCTCAACTCTACTATATTGTCTTGTCCATATTCTTAAGAGTGGCAAGTAGATTCAAGGGTCATCTTTTTTATTGAAATCAACATCTCGGGTTGATATTAATGTTGAAATAACTTAGATATAAGATTCAACCTTAACTCAAACCTTCCTACTTCTTTTTTTCAAGGCGACTTGTTTTTTTCCCTTAACTAGATCATGACTTAATTAGTCTTTATGTATTACTTTATCCTTCAAGTCACACACTCAAAACCTTGCTGAAGTATCAAAAGTTGATCACTTTGCCTATACAACCTCAACTCGCCCTTTGAATATTTTGTCCTACAATTGTAGTGCATAAACATCCCCAATAGGAGGGTTATTTCCTCCAATTTCTTTGTAACATTAAGGAGGGGACATAACAAAAATCTCCGCTAAGATTGATATGGCATAAGTATAATAAATATTCTTGTATTTAGTAAAACTCAAGATACTTACAAAAAAAAAAAAAAAAAAGTTTTCTATACCCATCTTGACACTCGGTATTCATAATAAACTTCGATTTATTATAAATGATCTTTAGGGATAGTTTCATCCTTTTCCTTATAGTTCATACCTCAAACATGTTCTTCCTCTCGTGAGATCTCGCATACTTACCCTTAAGGTCATAAATGAGTCCCATAAAAAATTTCTGAATACATGGGTCCCTTTAGAATATCTAAAATATTTTAGAATTCTTGTAGGGGTATGTTGGTCATTTACCACCCCAATTCTTGTTTTAAATTCAACCTATTCCGACGACCTTATAACTTTTTATAATCCCTTTAAACCAGACATAAAACTCCTCATCAAATTTCATGCCATTTATAAGTCACTTTGATCATAAGTCAGTGGTACATAATTATAGGGGCATTTTGATCATTTTACGTCCACCCTTAGTTTAGCCTCTTGTCATAGTCCAATGGTCACTAAATACCATACATGACTGTATCATGTCATATTGAGCATTCACCTAAAATTTTATGAGACACATATTCATTTAGTAGGTTTGTGGCTAAGACACTTCATTGAAATCAAAATTCATGTGGACAATAATGTTGGAAAATTTTAAATACTTAACTCAACCTTAATTCCAACTTTCTCACATGCTTCCTTCCTTCAATTAGATGAATAACATTACATTGTACTCCTAGTCAAATTTATTTTGAGCCTTGCTAAAGGTCCAATAATCTACTTCTTTGTCCATACATCCTCAAGGCCTCGTTTTA
>CM031881.1:7302540-7524922 GCA_018691285.1 Cucurbita argyrosperma subsp. sororia | reverse complement strand
AATTTTCATTTCATATAATCATAATGGAAAGACAACATAACCAAAGGGGATTTTTTTTTGGTGAATCCTCCCCAAATCATTTCTAAATTTAAGATATCTTGAAAATTTAAAACGGTAGCTCTTCTACATGAATACCTATAAAAATTTGACTATGATCTTAATGTCTCATTCAAACTGTGGTTAGATACATTTAAATTACCTTGTAACTTTTATATTTGCGGTTGTAGTTTAAAAATTTTTCAATTGGTGTCAGGGAGGGAGGTTTTTTTACATCTCACTTGCTTCCAAAGCTTAGCTCCCATTAAAGGCAGTTGTGTCATTCATAAGTGAGTTTAAGTATACAATGTATCAAGTTTTATGGTGTTGGCTCTTTTATTCTATTTTATTTTTTTGTTCATATCGATACTTAAATTCATATTTCATAGTGATGAAATTTTCTTTCGACACTACCACTTTTAATATTTATAGCAGACTCTAAAATATTGTCGCCTATCAAGTATCCTTAGTCATTTCCATTTAAAACTATTTGCTCTTAGTATATGTTGATACATTCTTTTTCATCTCTATGGTCATAACATTGTGTTTTTTTAAACTATGTTCAAGACGTCTAACTGAAAAATCTAACCTTAGCAAAATCATTTTCATACATTTACTACCATTTACTAGTTTTCAAAACGGTAGCTCTCCATTCATAGTACAGATGTGCACCATCAATATATCAATTAACATTCACATTCTATGCCTGGTAAATCATAATATAACAAAACAACAAAATCTATTATCTTTGGTAAGGCATACCTGAGAGTAATAGGGCATCAGCAGTGGGCTATGGAACTTGCCAAGTCTAGATCGTAGGCTAGTCTACAGAATCCATAACCTAGAGCTATGATATCAACTATTAACTTCCAATTCCACGTCTAGTAGATGTTACTGGGCTTAGGCTAGTACATCTATATCTTCAATGAATTTGAATATAAATGTTATATTTTAAAATTGATTAATTGGAAAATTGAATAAGAATGATTCCTTCTAAATTAAATTTGATATTTTATTTATATCATTATCTCCTAATTCTTAATGAGATTAGGGTTTCTTAAAATAAATATATTCTAATTCATATTTTAGTTTAAAATTTTGAATTTAATTTATATTTATTAGTTTCTAATGGGATAACTGTAACGACTCTAAATTTCAACTAACCTAAAGGTGCTACTATCTTCATATCTTCATAAAACAATGTCATAGACTTACTTGTTCAAAGAAATGTCTTTAAAGCGACACAAACAAAATATTAAATAAAACAAAGTAAATATTGAAAATCAACATGCCCTATACTAATCTATAATCTAATAATTTAAATATGATCTTTACTTGCGATGCTTTCGTTAGCCGTACACGGGTGCCTTGTCTTTACCTGAAAAATAGAAGTAGCACACGGTCAAGAAATGCCTACACATGGCCCACACATGCGAACTTGAGCCCACTGTATGTCACTTTTTTACCCCAAACATACAAACGGTCAAATTTTAATTAGTTGTTGAGGCGCCCTTTCAGACCAAAACCTTAATCTAGTGCCTTAGACAGATTCGGCCATCTCAACAATTTTGGGACCAACTTATAAAGACGTGACTTCAGCCAAGTCCCGTAAGCCACACTATCCTATATGACCAACTTGGGTCAAGCTTGACTATACTAGGTTCTGGTATACTTTCCATCTAAGAGGGAAACTAATAGTTTCAATCTAGATCACTAATAGAAGTGGTCATGAACTAGAGAAAATAAAAAAGGATCTTATTTCTAGGGTTATTTGGCACACTGCTCATAAGGCGGGTAAGCTTTGTTAGTCATCCTTGGATTTTGTAGAGGTTTACTAGGTGTTTACGAAGCCTAGGCTTTTTTAAATCTCATACTCACATTTTCAAGACATTTGGGACTAAACGATCAAGACTTATCCAATTTTTTGGAGAACTATGGTATCATCTTTTATCGCTGCTATGATCCTACGGCGCTCGGTTTGCTGGAAATATGCTAACCTAGATCAACGTTAAACTGCCTTAGCTCAGGCGCATAAACTTAATTTGATATAGTCCTAAATGCCTAGTTAGGGAGACAATCATAAAAAAATACATAATCTAAATATTCATGAAAGCTCGATGAGAAGATAACATCATTCAATTGGGGAGAGCATTAGACACAAAATCCCATCCTACTTTCTAGCAAAATGGAGAATATTTCAAAGTTCATGCATCTCAAACTCTCATCTTACTATATTTAAGTAATTATCCATAACATACATTGCATTCTTATCCAAAATAACACTTCTAATGTAACGACCCAAAATTTTCTACTTAATTTAAGGTCGCTACTGTATACATACCATAAATATTAAATGCGGAAGACTTCATTTAAATTCCATAAAACATATCTTAAAACACAGCCATAGACTTACGTGTTTCGAAAACATCTTTAAAACGACACAACAAAAGACTCGAAATAAAATAAATAAACGTTTAAGTTTAAAACATCCTATTCTATCCTAAGTCTAAGAAAATAAATGCCACTATCCTATGCATGTGCCATGATCTCGAGTTGCGATGCCGTCGTCAGTCGTACAGGAATGTCTTGCCTTAACCTGAAAAATGTAGTAGAACATGGCTTGAGTATTTAAAGAAATACTCAGTAAGTGACCCCACTGTTGGGGTTAAATGCAACAATCACATGCAATGAAATGATGGGACCTATCTTTCGTTTTGTTTCGTATCATTTCGTTTTGTTTCGTTTCGTTTTCCCTACGGTGTAATTCTAACAGGTAATCGTGGACGTGTACCATATACTCTACACGCAGCCCATACGTGCGAGTATGGGCTCACCAGCTAGTTCGCATACCGCTGGGCCACTGTCCTTGGCCGGTGGGCATGCTCGGGGGCCCACTGGGACCTGTTAAAACTAAAACCGTCACGACAGCGATATGCAGGACATAACGATTGTTGTCCTGCCATTTTGATGTACGCGTCCGTACCCTCGTGATGGGATAGGGGTATCCCCCCAAATACATGATCACACAATATGCATGAGGTCCCACTAGTCCTACAGTCATATCATTTAATGAACATAACCCCGTATCACGTTTTCATGCTTACATGTCACTTTCATTCTCATTTCATTACATATCATACATATTCCTAGCGGGGTTATGTATCATGCAATTTACCATATTTCATGTCATACAATTCATTCAGTTACAATCTAATACTCATACAACAAGCCATAATCGTACAAGGGCCACACATCGTCACATGCATTCATATCACATCAACTAAGCAGCATAAATAACATGCATTCACGTTCACATGATTTCGTACTTAAGCACAATAATCTAGCATACAATGTATCATATCATAACCAAGTCATAACGTAAACACTTCATAGTCATATCGTTCTCTAACTTACCATAGCCTTAACGTTCTTATACCTATCACAGACATATCATTACGTGACGTACCTTAGTCATATCGTCACAAGAACGTACTCTAATGCTATCGTTCCATCAATCTATCACAAACCTATCCCTTTCTACCCATAACCTAACCGTATTCTTTCATCAATCTCTCCTATCCATAGCACTCCGGTATATAACCTAACTCCAACGTTTCATGAACGTATCTTACTCCATCGTTACACAGTATTTAACAAGATTAGAGAGAGGGAGGGAGATTGAGGAAAGATTTGTTAAACAGTATTTAGCAATAAAAGGAAATATAAGACATTTTAAAACCAATTTAGAGAATGAAAAAGATTAGAGAGAGAGAGGGAGAGTAAGGAAAGATTTGTTAAATAGTATTTAACAATAAAAGGAAATATCAAACTGCACAGCTCCTTTCAATTTTGTGTAACAGAAAACATCAAAATTTTCATCAATCAGAGGGCAGTGAGCTTTTTTAAATTTTGTCCAACATAAAAGATCATAATTTTAAGATGACCAATGTAAATTAGAGTAATAATTTTACAGAGATAAAACTTGAAACTGATGTCATGAGCTCATATAGGTTGACTCGGATTTCAAAGGACGGAATCGAACTTTCATTAAAGATATATTTGTGACAACGACTTAAGCTATCCAGGTAAGTGACCTTACTATCGGCATGGTTATATTTGATGTTGACACGTGCCCTGTGGTTCTGTACGTGTCATATATATTGATATATGTGAATTGTCTGTGGATCGATATGCTTCCTATATGTTATGTTCTGTTATAATATGTGGTTTGTATGATAATAATTATGGTACGATGTGCTCAAGGATATGTTTGAGATAGGGTACGAGAAGGATGCACAAAACGAAATGTAACGATAGGAGTAAGATGCGTTCATGAAACGTTAGAGTTAGGTTACATACTGGAGTGCTATGGATAGGAGAGATTGATGAAAGAATACGGTTAGGTTATGGGTAGAAAGGGATAAGTTTGTGATAGATTGATAGAACGATAGCGTTAGGGTACGTTCTTGAAACGATATGACTAAGGTACGTCACGTAATGATATGTCTGTGATAGGTATAAGAACGTTAAGGCTATGGTAAGTTAGAGAACGATATGACTATGAAGTGTTTACGTTATGACTTGGTTATGATATGATACATTGTATGCTAGATTATTGTGCTTAAGTACGAAATCATGTGAACGTGAATGTATGTTATTTATGCTGCTTAGTTGATGTGATATGAATGCATGTGACGATGTGTGGCCCTTGTACGATTATGGCTTGTTGTATGAGTATTGGAATGTAACTGAATGAATTGTATGACATGAAATACGGTAAATTGCATGATACATAACCCTGCTAGGAATATGTATGATATGTAACGAAATGAGAATGAGAATGACATGTAAGCATGAAAACGTGACACGGGGTTATGTTCATTAAATGATGACTATAGGACTAGTGGGACCTCATGCATATTGTGTGATCATGCATTTGAGGGGATACGCCTATCCCATCACGAGGCTACGGACGCGTACATCCAAATTGCAAGACAACGATCGTTATACCCTGCATAGAGCTGCCGTGACGGTTTTAGTTTTAACGGGTCTTGGTGGGCCCCCAGCTAGGGACAGTGGCCCAGCGGTGTGCAAACTAGTTGGTGAGCCCATACTCGCACGTATAGGCTGCGTGTAGAGTATATGGTACACGTCCACCATTACCTGTTAGGATTACATCGTAGGGAAATCGAAACGAAACAAAACAAAACGAGACGAAACGAAACGAAACGAAATGAAATGAAACGAAACGAAATGAAAGATAGGTCCCATCATTTCATTGCATGTGATTGTTGCATTTAACCCCAATAGTGGGGTCACTTACTGAGTATTTTTTTAAATACTCAAGCCATGTGCTACTACATTTTTTCAGGTTATCGCAACTCAAGATCATGGCACATGCATAGGATAGTGGCATTTATATTCTTAGACTTAGGATAGAATAGGATGTTTTAAACTTAAACGCTTATTTATTTTAGTCTTGTAATTGCGCCTTGAGTTCTTTCAACTCTGCTAGCGTCATGCGATAGGGTGCTTTAGAAATAGGCTCAGTTCTCGGCTCGAGTTCAATGACTAAGTCGACCGCTCGAGAAGGGGGTATTCCAGGTAGGTCATCCGGATACACATTTGGGAACTCATTTACAATGGACACGTTTTCTAAGGTCTTTTCTTTTCCTCTTACGTCTACGACACATGCTAATATAGTCCAACCGCATTGTTGGACTAATTTCTTTGCTTTCATCATCGAGACTACCTTTGGGGTTGCCTCGGTATTTGTGCCTTTAAATTTAAAGCTAGGTCCCACCGATGGTGAGAATAATCACTTTTTTTTTTTTTTTTTTTTTTTTGCGACATTCTATAATAGCATGATTTGCAGCTAGTCAATCCATGCCTAGTATTACGTCGAAGTCGGTCATCTTTACTACTATTAAGACTACGCTTAGAGTTTGGTCGGCTACTATTGCTTGGTCATTCTTTACTCTATCCTTAGTTACTATGTCTACCCTCTTAGGGCTGCTTGCCGACCATACATGCAACAACGGTTCTAATTCAAACCTTGTCTCTGATCCCTCTTGAGGTGGGCTCTCTTCAGCCTCACCTCATCCTCTATCTCTAATAGGAGGTCGTCCCCTTCCTCGTCTTACTCTTTCGCATGGTCTAAGCAGCATGGTTCTAGAAACCAAGATAGCATCTCTTAAGTCTAAGGCTCATTACCTATGAAATTATGCTATGCATCACATCTACTAAGTTCACATCATATTGCAAAGAAAATCACTAAGCACACAACACATCACATTATGCTCTTAAATAAATACGTGAAATATAACAACAATTTCAGTAACATTAACATAAAAATGCATGCGAGTTTGAAAACGTTTCTCTTTTCTTATCTTGTGCAAGGCGTACCTGACGGTGACGGGGCATCGACGTTGGGACCATGGAACGTGCCAAGCCTACATTGTAGGCTAGTCTACAGAATCTAAAACCTAGAGCTCTGATACCAACTGTAACGACCCTAAATTTTCACATACTCAGAGTCGCTACTAACGTCTCATGCTCATCTATAATGCGGAAATATAACTTTTACATGAACATAATTGATAACGTAAACTTCAAAAAAAAAACATTTAAAACAACTTCTTCTTTGGAAAACACACCCATGGTCTTATGTGTTTAAATATGAAATACTGAAATTTAGAGAAAACAAAAACAAATACAAAATAATTTAAAACAATGAAATGCAAAACAACCTATTCTAACCTAAGACTAGAAATTTAAATATGAGTCTATCTTATGCACGTGCCACAGTCTCTGCTCGCGATGCCGCCGTCCTCCGTATAAGTGGGCCTTGACTTTACCTGAAAAATGATGTGGCACACGGCCTGAGTATTTCAAAGAATACTCAGTAAGTGGCCCCACTATAGGGGGCCATGCAAATGCAAACACATGCAATCATGATTTAGGGACCTATCTCTAATCATCTTAGGGGTGGCCTCCAGTCTCGGACAAATTGGATGTGTAGTACTTCCCTACACACGACTCACACGTGCGAGTGTGAATCCCCAGGGCGCTCGCTCACCCTCTGGACCCTCTGGTCAAGCTAATCTGTAGCGACGTCCGGAGGTCAGCGGAACCCCATAGTGTCATGCACCTCATGAACACCCTCATTTGTGTGCTTTCGCACCTGTGCGCATTCGCACTCATCGTACGGTGCGCGTCCGCACCCATCATCTCTAGGGGAAGTAGCCCTATGCTTATGAACATACAATATGCATGAGGTCCCTTTAAATCCATCGTGATGTCTCTTCTGACACAACCCTCTAGTCTCATCTCTTTGTTACTCTAGGTAACACATACTCGTGGATATTTATATTAATATCATTTTCACGCTCTTAGGGTTGTGTCCTATGTCGATCTAACGACATGATGCAATATGACACTCATCATCATATAGCATGCTCAATATGGAAAACATCATCATATTAAGGTAAACGTCACGCAATCATCATACTCATCATATTTCCACAAAGTGCATCAAACATATCAAGTACGTCAATCATCGAAATATATATATATATTACGCATATCATCAAGCATCATAACTCACACATCATCATAACTCATACATCATCATAACTCATACACCGCATCGTACGACATAGTTTATATATCATCATAACTCATACAATTTTTTTTAGCTTATCCTATAGTAAGACCACTTACCTGGTTGGCCTTAGCCGAAGTATTCCCTAATTTAATTAACGTAAACTCCCATTCTTCGAGAGCTGCTCCAAAGGTTGCTAAGGTTTGATTTTTTTATCGCATCGTTCGTCACCTTTTGTTAGTATTTCACATTTTAATTAATAATCCGACTAACAGTATAAAATACGGCTCTAAACGGCCTCAATAAAAATTGAGTTCTATGTTTTCATTGTTTCTACATTCTATAGAATAATAAAACTTAAAACTTAAATTAAAGATACGTCAATATTATTAATATTTCAAGTGGCTTAGATAGTTCAACATTTAATGTTAAATCTTATAGATACAAATATAATAATTTCTCATATCTTTCATTCTCGTTCTCTAACTTTATGTTATATTTTAATTCTGTTTACAGTGCCACCTAAACAGTACTTGCCATTTTCAAACGATTCTAATTTTCTTTTCTTTCCTAAAATTTCTCTTTTGTAACTCTAATTGTTTTAAGCCGTTCAATTCTACCTCCCTATCTCATTATTTTAAGCAATTTAAATCTAACTCTTTTAATCAATTTCTTCAATAAGTTTAATTCTATAATTCTTTTAATAGTTTCTTCCCCGAAGTTTAATTCTACTCCCATATCTAAATCATCTAAATCGTTTAATTCTATAAATAGTCTACTCTCATATCTAAATCGTTTAATTCTGTTCAGCAATTTATTCTATTCCCACATATATATATTTTTTTTTGGCTTTACTATTTCCAAATCTAATCTTCTCCTCCTTGTTTTTATCTTCTTCTTCTCTTTCCATGTATTGTTTTTTTTTTTTAATTATTATTATCATTATTATTTGATCTGTTTTCCCAATCTTCCTCTTTCTCTTTCTTTCTTCTTTTTTTTTTTCCTGTTTTCGAAATCTTCCTCTCTTTTTTATTTATCTATTTTTTTCCTGACCAGGACTCTTCATAAGATAGAAAATTTCTAAATTTCTAACTCAAACTAAATAATGGCTAATATCCTTCATAAAAGGAAAAAGTAAATCTGACTACTAACCTCAAATGACATCTCTCTTCGTTTATCTGCCTACCATTTTTTTCCTGACCAGGATTCTTCATAGGATAGATAATTTCTAAATTTCTAACTCAATCTAAATAATGGCTAATATCCTTCATAAAAGAAAAAAGTAAATCTGACTACTAACCTCAAATGACATCTCTCTTCGTTTATCTGCCTACCATCTCTCTATTATCTGCCTTCTTCTGATCTCTCCATCTATCAGTCATCATTGTCAAACCATCTCTCCATCATATGCATTTGTTTCCTCCAAAAAAATATTTTCTTTCTGCTTCTGTTTTGTTTGATGAATTATTGATACAGGATGAGAGAGGTATTTTAGGGGAGGGGATGAGAGATTGAAGGAGAGGTGGGCAGTTTTTTTTTTTTTTTCCTTATTTTGTTATTTTTATTTTAATATATATATATATATATTAAACCATCTTCTCTATTTTGTTATTTTTATTATAATACATATATATTAAATCTAACGAGGCGTTACAGTTGTAATTTTAAAGTTTTTCAATTGGTGTCAACGGAGGGAGGTTTATTTACATCTCACTGCTTCCAAAGCTTAACTCCCATTAAAGGCACTTGTGCCATTCATAAGTCAGTTGTAAGTATACAATGTTTTAAGTTTTTTTTTTTTTTTTTTTTTTTATCAATACTAAATTTATATTTCATAGTGATGAAATTTCCTTTCGACCCTACCACTTTTAATATTTATAGCAGACTCTAAAATATTGTCGCCTATCAAGTTTCCTTGGTCATTTCCATTTAAAACTATTTACTCTTTAGTATATGTTGTTACATTCTTTTTCATCTCTATGGTCATAACACTGCGTTTTTTTTTTTAACTATGTTCAAGACATCTAACTGAAAAATCTAACCTTAGCAAAATCATTTTCATGCATTTGCTACCATTTACTAGTTTCAAAACTATAGCTCCCCATTCATAGTGCATATATTGCTAAATCTAAACACCATCAATATATCAATTAACATTCACATTCCATGCCAGGTAAATCATAATATAACAAAACAACAAAATTTATTCGTAAGGCATACTTGACAATGATAGGACATCAGCAGTGGGCTATGGAACTTGCCAAGCCTACCTCGTAGGCTAGTATACAGAATCCATAACCTAGAGCTCTGATACCAACTATTAACTTCCAATTCCATCGCCAGTAGATATTAGTGGGCCTAGACTAGTACATTTATATCTTCAATGTATTTGAATATAAATGTTATATTTTAAAATTGATTAATTGGAAAATTGAATTAGGATGTTTCCTTGTAAATTAAATTTGATATTTTATTTATATCATTATCTCCTAATTCTTAATGAGATTAGGGTTTCCTTAAAATAAATATATTCGGATTCATATTTTAGTTTAAAATTTTGAATTTAATTTATATTTATTAGTTTATAATGGGATAACAGTCTAAATTTCAACTAACCTAAAGGTGCTCCCATCTTCATAACATAACCTTTCTTGTGGAAATAATCATTTAAAAATATCTTCATAAAACAATGTCATAGACTTACATGTTCCGAAGAAATGTCTTTAAAGCGACGCAAACAAAATATAAAATAAAACAAAGTAAATATTGAAAATCAACCTGCCCTGTACTAATCTATAGTCTAATAATTTAAATACCAATATTCTATGCATCTACCATGATCATGAACCTATTGTTAAAACGATCATAAAGGTGAACTCCAATTCGGAAAAATTAGATGTGTGTCACTGTGGGTAGCTCGCATATCATGCAATTAAGAGGAGAATGTCCATGTGGCTTGTTTACCCCAAACATATAAACGGTCCAATTTTAATAATTTTAATAAAAAATTGTTGATAGTGGGATTTGAACCCACACCTTTTTGGACAAGAACCTTAATCTAGCGCCTTAGACCAAGTTGGCCATCTCAACAATTTTGGAACCAAGTATAGAGATGTGGCTTCAGCCAAGTCCTGTAAGCCACACTATCCTATATGACCAACTTGGGTCAAGCTCGACTATACTACGATCTGGAATACTTTCCATCTAAGAGGAAACAAAGACTTTCAATCTAGATCACTAATAGAAGTGGTCATGAACCAGAGAAAATAAAAAGGGATCTTATTTCTAGGGTTATTTGGCACACTGCTCATAAGGCGGGTAAGCTTTGTTAGTCATCCTTAGGTTTTGTGGTAGTTTACTAGGTGTTTACGAAGTAAAGGCTTTTTTAAATCTCAAACTCACATTTTCAGGACACTTGGGACTAGATGATCAAGATTAATCCAATTTTTTGGAGCACTATGGCATCATCTTTTATCACTACTACGATCCTAAGGCGCTCGGTTTACTGGAAATATACTAACCTAGGTCAACGTTAAACTTCCTTAGCTCTGGCGCATAAACTTAACTTGGTACCGTCATAAATGCCTAGTTAGGGAGACACTCATAAGCAATACATAATCTAAATATTCATGAAAGCTCAATGGAAAGATAACATCATTCAATTGCTGAGAGCACTAGTCATAAAATCTCATCCTACTTTCTAGCAAAATGGAGAACATTTCAAATTTCATGCATCTCAACCTCTCATCTTACCATATTTCAGTAATTATCCATACGTTGCATTCTTATCCAAAATAACACTTCTAAAATATTAATCATTCATATTCTAACAATATAAGGCAAAATATGCTCGCATGCTACCATGTCGTCACGATCCCTACAAGTATTACTTGAGGAAATTCAAAAAAGCTACTTACTTAGGTGTTGCAGTCCTTCTCGAGCTCATTGTTTTGCTTACTAGAAGCTCAAAAGTTTCTAAAATTTCTCTCGTAGTTCCTCACGCATCCTTAGTCACCGCACGTGTAACGACCTTAGACTTTTACTACCTAAGCTCTTATGCGGAATTTAGCTCTTAAAACATCATTATTAAAATCATGATTTCAATATAAGCATAACATCACCATTGAAAATATCGTCGTGGACTTACGTGTTCAAAAACATAATTCAGAAACAAAAATTAAAATGATAATAATAAATAATTCCAAAAACATGAAATGCATAAAAACATATCCAAACGTATGTCTTGGAATTTAAATATGCTACTAGCCTATGTACATGTCATGGTCTCTAATTGCGATGCCGTCGTCAACCGTACATGCGTGCCTTGCCTTTACCTTAAAATGATGTAGCACACGGCCTGAGTATTTCGAAGAATAATTAGTAAGTGACCCCACTATAGGGGCCGTGAAAATGTAAACACATGCAAGTCATGCTCTAGGGATCTATTTTTAAAACATCGTAGGGGTGGCCTTCAGCTACGACTAAATTGGATGCGCAGTACTTTCCTACACACGACCCACATGTGCAAGCGTGAATCTCTAGGCAGTTCGCACCCCTAGCTGTTCTATATGACGTCGGAGGTCAACACCCCTGAGTGTCATGCACGACATGATCACCATCATCATCGTAGCATACGCGTCTGTACTCATCATTGTAAAAGGGGAAGTATCCCGATGTATATGTACACACAGAAATGCATGAGGTCCTTATGGTTTTCTCATCTTTAAAAATATTTTTATGACACAACCCTAATTCCATCCTTATATTACTATAAGTAATATACATGCATTAGTCTTCGTTCTTTCATCATCGTTAATATTAACTAGGGTTGTGTCCTATGAAAATGATCCTCATAATGCAATATGGCATTATAACATGCTTCTTATTTTAATATGGAACGTCATCTTACATCGTCATATTAACATGCATTGTCATCATAAACACATCATAATCATCGTAAAAGATCATCAAATATCATCATATAACTCATACACATCATCATACAACATATGTAATAGCCCAAAAAAATAATAATAATAATAATAATAATAAATAAATAAACAAATAAAAATAATTATAAAAAAATACATACGTGAAAATAATAATTCATAATTAAATAACTAAAAAAGACTACTTAAAAATAAAAATAAAAATAATATTTACCCATCTCTCCCCACTAACATCTGTCACAACCCCATCCTCCTTCCTCAACTCCACCATATCACAGTTCATCCAAAAATAAACATAAAAAAATGTCAGATTTGGGACAAAGTAAAATGGTGTTTCAACAAAGGATATGATGCAGATCTACCTAGAGAGATTTTGGTCTGTTATTACGGTAAAATCCTATCTCAAATTTTCTTTTTCCTATCTCGACTATACTAGGTTCTAGAATACTTTCCATCCAAGAGGAAAACTAGTAGTTCCAATCTAGATCATTAATAAAACTGGTCATGTATTAGAGAAAATAAGAGTGATCTTAGCTCTTGGGTGACGCACTACTCGTAAGCTTTTTTAGTCATCCTTAAATTTTGTGGAGGTTTTTTGGTTCTTACAGAGTTTAGGCTTTTTTAAATATCAAACTCACATTTTCTGGACACTTGTGACTAGATTATCAAGAGGAAATACATAATCTACACCTTCATGCAAGTTCAATAGGAATATAACATCTATCAATTGCCCATAATTGTGAAATCTCATATTGGTCGGGGTGGGGAACGGAACACTCTTTATAAGGGTGTGGAAACCTCTCCCTCGCAGACGCGTTTTAAAGCTTTCAGAGGAAGCTCGAAAGGGAAAGCCCAAAGAAGATAATATCTGCTAGCGATGGGTCTGAACTGTTATAAATGTTATCAAAGTCAGACACCGGGCGATGTGCTAGCGAGGAGGTTGTTTTTCGAAGGGGGTAGACACGAGGCGGTGTGCCAACAAAGACGCTGGGATTCGAAGGGGGGTAGATTTGGTGGGAGTCCCACATTGATTGGAGAAAAAACCGAGTGGTAGCGAGGACGCTGGGCCCTAAAGGGGGGTGAATTGTAAAATCCCATATTCGTTAGGGTGGAGAACAAAAACACTCTTTATAAGGGTGTGGAAATCTCTCCCAAGAAAACTCGTTTTAAAGCCTTGGGAGGAAGCTCCAAACAAAAATCTCAAAGCAGACAATATCTGATAGCGATGGGTCTGGACCATTATTTGAAGGGGAAGATCAAGATCAAGAAGGAATCTTTCGGAGCGAAGCTGTGAAACCGACAGGTGAAGGCAATAGAATTGTTCAACCAAAATATTGAAAGAAAAAAGAAAGAAAAGAAGAATCGAATCCACCGAAAAAGATAGTTGTAGAGGTTCAGGTCTGAGGAAAAAAGAACCTTCATTCAAACTCATCGCAGCAGGATTTGTTCTCTCATACGGATCAGTCTAGGAAACCTTTCACTCTATTTTATTATATATGCTTAGCGTCCTGGCCTGGACTTTACTACACTTAACTTCTGGTCTCGAATCTGTTCTTTCTCCTGAGCTGTAAGACTGATTCTTCCTTACTCCCCGCCTTTTCAATCTGTTGAAGAAGTGGAAATGCTCGACATTTGTTGCTCTGGTTTGTCCCCTTATTAGTAGCCGGATGTTCTCCATGCTGTCGATGGTATTGTATTCAATGGTATCAAAGACACCGTGCCATATACCAACCTCCTCGCTGTTTGTATAAGCCAAATAATAAATAAATAAATAAAAACATTCTCTCTTCACTCACCTCTCAACCTTTCCCCAATTATCTCTCCTCCACTCACCCTATACCTCAAAATTTCTTGAGATTAGTACTTTAGAAAATTCTTCAAAAATTAGTTTTTATGATATTTATATTTTTACCCAAACATACAAACTGTCAAATTTTAATTAGTTTTTTTTTTATTATTGTTTTTGCATAACAAACATTTTATTTTTGTAAGAATGCATTTGAACAATTTATTTTATTTTAAAGTGTTCTCACAAATAACAAATAAGCTTTTTTTTTTTTTTTTTTTTTTCATAAATAAAGAAAAAAAATAATAGAATTATTCTTACACTTGTAAAATTATCACAAAATTAGGAGTCCCAACTTAACCTTCTAAACCCTTGTAAAAAAAAAAAAATGCTAATTACAATTCTTTAAAAAAAAAAAAATTTAAAAGAAACATAGAAAATTGTTGAGAGTGAGATTTGAACTTATATACTTTTGGACCAAAACCTAAATCTAGCCCCTCAGACCAACTCAACCATCTCAACATTTTTTAGATTAGTTTATAGAGACGCGAGTTCGACAAAGGCCCGTTTTTATAGAGAGAATTGGTCCAGTAGCGTATAAGTTAGCCCTACCTCCCGCCCTCTCAAGAGTTCACGATGTATTTCACGTGTCAATGCTGGAGAAGTACATTACGGACCCTATCCATGTAATAGACTACAAACCACTCCAACTCAATGAAGATTTGAGTTAAGAGGAAAAACCAATTAGAATCTTAGCAAGAGAAGTAAAAGCGTTACGCAATATAAATATTGTGTTCGTTAAGGTGTTGTGACGAAATCACCACACCGAAGAGGCCATGTGGGAGTGTGAGGACGAAATAAGATAGAAATATCCCGAGTTAGAGTTTGAGACTTCGAAAGTTTCTTCTAAGGGTAAATAATGTAACAACGATACAAAAAAAATAATCATAATAATTAATAATTAAATAATAAAAATAATAATTTTCCCTAAACTACTCTCCACTAACTCGACCTTCCTCTCCTCTCCAAACTGTCTCTCCTCAACCAACTGGTGAGTCAAAATTCAGAATCAAGTATGCATAGGTGTTTCCTGCAACAATTAAAAAAAAAATGAAAAAAATACCAACAACAAAATTTAAAGGGAGGGCCGTAGATTTAATTGGAACAACAAGATTAGAGGGATGGTTGTAGATTTAATTGGAGAGAGATCTTGGGGCAAGTCATTTTTTCAGATCTCCTTTCATATATTCAATTGTGTAACAAGAAATGAGGTCGGAATCAGATTTCCTTTTCCTTTATCTAACTATCTTGAATTGGATCTATTATGGTAAGTCAATTTTTCAGATCTCCTTTTCATATATTCAATCGTGTAATAAGAAATCGGAATCAAATTTCCTTTCCCTTTATCTAACTATTTAGAATCAGATCTATTGTCAAGGTATTTAGATTTTAATTAGCATGTTAAAGTTATAGAAATAACTAAATGCCAATATTTATCAACTGAATTAAAAGAAAAAAGAAAAGCAATATAAAGAAAAAGAATGGAAGATAGGAAGTAAACAAAGAGGAAAATGAAAGATTTTGTGAAAAAATAAGCACGAAGATTTGTGAAAAGTGATTAGTTGTGCAATTCAAGAATCTATTAAAATTGGCCATAATTGCCCACGAAATTAAAATAAAAAGTAAAGGGAAGGAGAGAAAAAAAAAATATGGTAAAGAAAATATATAATAAATATTAAAGAGTTTTAAATGGACGGAACGAAATTATAACAAACATAAATAAACATTTAAAACTTTATTCATGCAAAGCCTCTAATGTTCCCATGGTTTTAACACATGAGTCAATGTAAATTAGAGAAATAATTTTATAAAAGTTCAAACTTGAAGCTGATGTCATGAACTCACATAGGTTGATTTGGATTTCAAAGGACAGAATCAAATAAATTCTTGACAACGACTTAAGCTAATCAGGTAAGTGACGGATAGACTAAAAATTGTATGAATGATGATGATGTATGAACTATGTCGTACAATGTAGTATACTAGTATATGATGATGAAGTATGAGTTATGATGCTTGATGATGTGCGTAATATTATATTTCGATAAATGACGTACTTAATATGCTTGATGCACTTTATGGCAATATGATGAGTATGATGATTGCGTGACGTTTACCTTAATATGATGATGTTTTCTATATTGAGCATGTTATATGATGATGAGTGTCATATTGTATCGTGTCGTTAGATCGACATAGGACACAACCCTAAGAGCATGAAAACGATATTAATACAAATATCCACAAGTATGTGTTACCTAGAGTAACAAAGAGATGAGACTAGAGGGTTGTGTAGACATTATGATGGATTTAGAGGGACCTCATGCATATTGTATGTTCATAAGCATAAGGCTACTTCCCTTAGAGATAATGAGTGCGGACGTGCACAGTATGATAATGAGTGCGAATGCGCACAAATGAGGGTGTTCATGAGGCGCATGACACTATGAGGTTCCACTGACCTCCAGACGTCACTACAAATTAGCTTGACTAGAGGGTCCAGGGGGTGTACGAGCACCCTGGGGATTCACACTTGCACATGTGAATCGTTTAGTGTGAATCGTGTGTAGGGAAATACTACACATCCAATTTGTCCGAGACTGAAGGCTACCCTTATGATGATTAGATATAGGTCCCTAAATCATGATTGCATGTCTTTGCATTTGCATGGCTCTCTATAGTGGGGCCACTTACTGAGTATTTTTCAAAATACTCAGGTCGTGTGCCACATCATTTTTTTCAGGTAAAGACAAGGCACACTTGTACAGATGGCGGTGGCATCGCAAGCAGAGACTGTGGCACGTGCATAAGGTAGACTCATATTTAAATTTCTAGTCCTAAGTTAGAATAAGTTGTTTTGCATTGCATTGTTTTAAATTATTTTGTGTTTGTTTTTATTCTTTCTAAATGTAAGTATTTTCGTATTTAAACACGTAATACCACTGTATTTTCTAGAGAAAAGTTGTGTTAAGTACTTTTCGAAGTTTACGTTATAAATGATGTTAATGTAAGAGTTGTATTTCCACATTATAGATGAACATAAACGTTAATAGCGACTCTGAGTATGTGGAAATTTAGGATAGTTACAAAATATCTACTCAATCGAGGGTGCTACGAACAAGTATTTTGAATTTCAACCATTAGATCTAAAGAATGTCCAAGTCTGGTTGAATATATCCACATTTTCAGCTCAATCCAATGGTTGATGGGATGATAAAGATTGATTTCATTCTATTGGGCAGTTATGGAACAAAATCTCGTTGCAAATTTTCCTCAATGGCAGTTTCGTAATTAAATGGAACTTCAATAGCATTTTTGTAATTTGCCACTTTTTATTATTTTATTTTATTTTTCTGAAAAAAAATCCAAATTTTTTGCTTCCTATACCCCTTATAAGAAATTAAAAATCTGAAAAGTTTCTTACCCATTCTAAAAATGACCTTTTGTCCTTTACGCTTACTTTTTTTTCCTTTTCAATCCTTGGTCAAAGACCTTAAATCGAGACTAATCCAATTTTTGGGAGCATTAAGGTATCATTTTTTATCGTCTCTACGATCTTAGAGCACTCGATTTGCTGGAAATGTACTAACCTAAGTCAAAGTTAAACTTTCCTAGCTCTAGTAACCTAAACTTAACTTAATATAGTCGCTTAGTTAGGGAGAATCATATTGATCATCCGGAATACATACTAATTATGCAAGGTCAATGGAAGATAACATCTATCCGTTGCCTCAAGCACCGATCATAACATATCATCCTACTTTCTAGCATAATGGAAAGCATGTCAAATATCATGCATCTTAAACTCTATCCTAGGACATTTCAGTTATTATCCATAGCATACGTTGCATTCTCATAAAAAATAACACTTCTAAAGTCTTAATCATTCATATTCTAACAACATACGGTAAAATATGCTCATATGCTAGCATGTCTTAACGGCCCTACAAGGTTTACTTGAAGAAATTCTGGAAAGATACTTACTTGTGTGATGCATTCCTTCCGGAGCTCATTTTTTTTACGTTCTAGAAGTTCAAAATTTTCTAAAATTTCTTTAGTAGGTTCTCACACGCCCTCAATCACCTCACACATGAATGGAAGCTTGTTCATGAATGATTACCCACATGTGTATTGGATGGGTAGGCGCGCTTGCTGCACGACACGTATCGCCATATAGTTGTCGCATCGGGCTTAGATGACGTGCATTTGAGTCTCATGAGTGTAACTATTTTGTTCGATTTTCCAAATTGCACCTCATGTCTCAACCGTGGGCTTTTTTTTTTTTTTTTTTTTTTTTTTTTTGTCTTCTAATGTCGTGTTCACATGCGTCCTCTTCCTTTCGAGTTCCGTTATTCTACTTGTTGCTTGACACATATCGCCTATATTTCAAATTTCATGAATTTTTTTCCAAAATACTTCATGATATCATGTTTTTCTTAATATCTTCTGATTTTTGTATATTTTTCTATGTAACTTGGTTCACCTCGATTCCTAAATACTCGACTCTTAAATTCTTTTCTAAATACTTTACGATATAGGGAAGACATTCGTCATCCATGTCAGTAACCACATAGATTCTAAGAAATGATACATATAGGGATCGCTTGGATATGCATACATGCATGCTAGGAAAACAAAACTCTAGGTAGATAGATTTGGTATGGTCTAAGTCTGGACCGTTGGATAACATAAAAATAGTCACATTTGTTAATGCCATGAATGATTTATTCCTTGCATGATGTAATAGACTATTTTTCTACTGGTTGTACATAATCATGCTGAAACAGAGGATGAAAATTTATATATCTGTGCTCCGAGTGCGTGATGAATGATATCGCTTCCTTGAGCATTTGTGACTAAATGCATGATTAACTGTATATTAACTCCAAGTGATTTAATGTAGGATTCTCCTGGTAGAGAATAAGTAGTAGAAAAAAAGTAAGATTGGGTTGAGAGAGTCAGTTTGCCTAGACTATGACCTAAGATAGGACGTCTCTAGTATATTGAGCACATTAGAATCGTGAGAGACGATCAGAGGTGATGTCTCTAGTGCTCCTAACTGATCCAGACTCGAAAATCGGAAGTGAGAAACCTAGAAATGTGAGTTTATGTCTAGATTGTCAAACCATCTTAGAGAACTAGAAGGTTACTACGAAATCCCTAAAAGACAAAGGTCCTAGGTCGATAGCAGTCAATACAATAACCGTGGAGCTTCCACTTTCCTTTCCACTCTGGAACGACACTGTTGAGCTAGACATGAGGCTGGTTAGAGATGTGTGACTTGATAGTTTGTTGGATTACCTAACATGGTGGATCCGTCCTATGGGTAGGCATTAATAATGCGGGTAGTTAGTGGTTACCCTGCACGGTGAATCCATCTTGTGGGGGGGGGGGGGGTTGATCATAGGGATAGTTAGTGGAGTTTACACGTATCGGGAGGTTGCACCCCCAACCTTCGGAGACAATATGGACTATGGGATGGGTTCGTCAGCTAACCTCTAATAGATGATGAGTAGGCTAGCACTCACTATGTTGTCTCCACCGAGTAGAGAGAGTTTTTGAGGTAGCACCTCAACGTCAGATATCGGTTATCTATGTGTTGGCTACAGTAGCTACCCAAGTCTGTAAATAGCAAGAGCCATTTACCTAGGGCATAGAGTAAAGCTCATTGTCGCCTGTTAGGTTAATGATGCAATGAGAGCCTACAAGTGGATTTCTTATAGGGTATATTTATATATTCACCCGTTTTCCTCTTTCTTTTTTAGGTGTTTCAGGTTGCTGGTCGAGATGGAGGAGCATTCGAGAGTTGTGTGGTCATAGAGGGAGTTGTTCTGGACCGTCAGTCTATCTTTCTATTTTTTCATCTTTTATATCTTGTTTTGTATTGTATCCCAAATTCATTTTATTGTTTATAATAAATTTGAAGAACACAGTCTTATAATTCAATAGAATCTGATTTTGACATGTTGAATGTCAAGGCCAAAAATAAGAAAATAACAAAAACACGTTAAATTTAAATAGTTATTTAAATGATTTTAAAATCAAGTATAACAAAATTAAGAAAAATAATCTTCCATGATGATAAAAAATAGTTCCTAATGAGCCTTAATTAGCCGAGACAATCATGATCAAAGTAATTTTTAAAATGCTATTGGGAAGAAAAATGTATGAAAATTTAATTCATTCAATTTTTTTTTGGTGGAGAATAAATGTCATCACCTGATACATTAAAAATTTATGATTTAGAAAAGTTTCTACATGTTAGCACTAGAAAACTAATCTTAATCGATGTAGCGAGGGACGATTAAATGTCTTAAATAAAATAGATATTTAATGCTAAAAATAGCGTTTTTAATAACCATAAGAGAAATTCATATAATATGAATGATCATATAATATGAATGATTGTATAGTATCAAATTGAATTAAATGAAAAGATTAGTAAGAGTTAATTACTTTACATGTCTATTGTCTTACCTTTCATGCAAGATAGTCATTGGCCTTTGTTGGATAAGGCTACAAGACCAAAGAGCACTCTAGACTTATCTATTCTAGCTCAAGTGAGATGGTAGGTGCAGAAGCCAATGAACGTTGTGAATGTTTCATCAATCTAATGGATGATTATTCAATATATAAGTATGTTTACCAAATACATTATGATCTGATGATAATGGATAACACAAAAATCTTGTGTGTTAAGATTAACTAATAGAACGTGGAATTGTATCCTAACTCTAAACATCAATACAATCTTGTAAAATTGTGATGTAAGAGGAGAAAAAAAATACATTGTTAGACATGGTCATATAAAAAAAAGAGTTATACGTCGTTACTAATGAAGAGGGTATAATGAGCTCGACTGCCTTCAAATTATTTATGAGAAATACAATACTTTAATAATTAAGATTATTAAACAAGTATGCTGAAACAAATCAAAAGAGGTTGAATATGTTGAAAGATATGCCTACGTATAGGCTTTTTCTAAGAGAAATAAAATGGTAATTTATCTAATCCTAAATGAAAACATGTATTTGTATACAACTTAAATGAGGTGAGATAAGGTTAGTAAGTTGGTTCTATGGTTAACGAATGTTGTTAATAATTTAATTATATTTGAGAGTCAAAAGGATGAGACGTGTACAAAGACTTAATTGAAAGTCAAGCTGTCATGTTTGACGAAAAAGTTCAAAGATACGTGGGATGATGACAAAGATAAATGAGTCCCAAGTCATAAAACCCATGAATTTATAGACCTCTTGTATTGACAAAATTGTTGTCAATGATAATGTATTATTCTATTGTGAAGTTAGGAATAATATTAATGTATATAAAATGATATTGAGAGAGAAAGTATCGTGGTAATGACCAATATGACTTTTAATGACCGTTGTTTTAATTATATAAAATAACTCTCTAGGCAAAAGTGTTTGAAGGTCACTTAGAATGTCTAAGATTACGAGACATGTCTTGTCTTCCCTAAGATAAGTACAAGAAAATGTTGAGTATAAAGTATGCTTTGGTTCACATGTCTCACCAATTTTAGTGAAAATGGGAGATTGTTGGGATTTATGTCATAAAACATCATGACTTTCTCCCCTCAATTTCTTCATGAAACTTAAAGATGCTGTTACAGGAAAGAACTAGGGATTGATTTCATACCTTCTCGTGGATCGTAGCCTAAGTTATTCACTGCCAAAATTTGTCGGAATTTATTTTTCTAGCCGGAGCTCAACCTAGAAAAATCTTATTGAGAAGCAATTTCTATAGGTTTTTAGGGTCTGATTTCTTCCTGAAATTTCTTTCTTATTCTTTTCTCAAGCCAAAGGAATTTAAGTGTGTAGTCTTAGTTTTGGAAATTCCTCATCGGTCTGCAACTCACCCGAAAACGCAGAGGATTGACTTCTTGGGCAGTTTGAACTTGAAAACAACTTTCTTCATCAAAGACATTTTAGCTCTCAGATTTCTTCATCAAAGTTACTCATCTTAATCCTCTCAAGTTAAAGGAATGCCCCTAATTTGATCTCGAAAACGAATTTCTTCAATTAGGCACGCTCAGGGACTCGTGAACCTTCATAGTCTTCTATAGAAATGTTCCTTGAAGGTGCAAAAACTGACTGGGATTGACCTTACTCAACGAAATTTCTTCTAGGATCGGATTGAATATTCAAGTTTCCTTTGAACTTCATTAATGGTGATCTGTATTAGGGGATTAGATTCGAGGCTCCTTCAACACTCAATTTCTTCATAAAACTTGTGGGTAATCTTGTTTAGAAGGTGTAGGAACAAAATTGAAGAGAAATGGTGGACAATTACTTTAGATAGGAGGATACTTACAACGTTCCATGAAATAATAATTAAAATATCTCCAAAGAATTAAATCGCCCTAACTCCCTTAGTTAGTTCAAATTGGCTCAAATATTTTAAATTGGTTAAACATTAACCCTAAAAAGCTAGCTTATAATCTTAAGATAGACTAGACTATGAGTTGGGTTGAAACACTCTCAAGTAACCCAAGTGATCCAAAGAAAGGAATTAAGGCATTCAAGCAAGAATATGGGTCTTAAAGCAAGTCATTTCAATACTTTAAAATTTTTTTTAGGGATTTAAGGCCTTTGGATAAGGATCGGAAAGAAAAAAGTAAGCATAAAGAACGAAAAATGCAGTTTTTTCAATTTTTAAGAACCATCTCGAGTTTTTAATTTCTTATCGATAAAGAATTTCAAGGTACTCGAGAAGAGAAAAATGAGGTGATGAAGAATTTTTAGAAAAAGTTTGGACTTTTCAGGAAAAAAAAATAATAAAACATTTAGATAATGACAAATTACTAAAATACCCTTTAACTTCAAGATAATTATGAAAATGCCACAAATCAGAAAATCAGATCCAGAGTAGTGAGCCGTGAGAGCTGTAGGAGATGAATTATTCATAACCCTTCTATCACTTTCAAGTATCCTTGCAATAGAACTAGAGTATTAAAGATTTGCTCCCTCGTTTCTTTCGAGAACAACTATGTATCTAAAGTAGCTAATTAAACACATAGGTAAATTATTAACAACAACTCTTTAATAAACTAAAATCACACCGTCAACATACTTAAACTACATAAAATTTTCTCGCCTCCCTTATAAAGTTTAGCTCTCCATACAAACTGAATTAAATAGAAGAACACACATCTCAATCATGTAAAATTGATAGAATAAGAAAACAGAGTAAGGAATTAGAGAGTTATCAAGCTTTGTTGTTGTTCTTCAATGGAAGTTCCCTTCCTTTGAGCTCTCACATCCACTTTTTTGCCCTAATTTATCCTTCTTGGTATTCTTTTTCTTCTACTATCAATAGTTAGTGGATTAAGGTTCTTCTTCTTCTCTGGTTTCACAGCAATGCACAGCAACATAGACTGGTCTATTCTGATTTTCACAGCAATGCACAGAAGTGTTGTTTTAAAATTTGCTACAACATCATGATTCAGCATAAATGTTCTGAAATTTTGCCAAATAACTCAATTAAATGTACAATGAGGCTCGATTCATGCAAATTGATATTCTTTTCATGTTGAACCACAATAAACTATTTCAATAAACTATTTCATGCTTACTAGTTAGAACAAACTGAGCAAATAATGAGAATGCTACCTCATTGTACTTTTTTTTTTTTTTTTTTTTTTTTTTTGACATGCTAGCTCATTTACAACTATGCTATTTTTTATGGTGCTATTATTATATTCAAAATGAATTTTTGAACATTTATGAAAATGTTTAAAGTGAATTATTTTAAAAGGGAAGGTAGGGTCCATAAAGTCTGTACTTTACTCTAACCCTTGACGTGCGTGTACTCTGTTAGACGAACACGACTCTCCATAATGGTATGATATTGTCCACTTTGAGCATAAGCTCTCATGGCTTTGCTTTGGGCTTCCCCAAAAAGCCTCATCCCAATGGAGTTAGTATTCCTCACTTATAAACCCATGATCACACCCTAAATTAGTCGAAGCCTCATCCCAATGGAGTTAGCATTCCTCACTTATAAACCCATGATCACACCCTAAATTAGTCGATGTGGGACTTCCATCATCCAACACCTCCCCTCGAACAAAGTGCGCCTCCCCTTAATCGAGGCTCGACTCCTTTGGAGTCTTAGTCATTTTTTACGCCCTTCGAGGAGGGGCTTAGCTCCTTTTCTTTAAGAGTTCTTTGTTCGATATTTGAGGATTTACCAATCTATTGGCACGACTAAGTTTAGGGCATGGCTCTGATACCATGTTAGACGAACACGACTCTCCACAATGGTATGATATTGTCCACTTTGAGCATAAGCTCTCATGGCTTTGCTTTGGGCTTCCCCAAAAGGCCTCATCCCAATGGAGTTAGTATTCCTCACTTATAAACCCATGATCACACCCTAAATTAGTCGATGTGGGACTTCCATCATCCAACATACTCTACTGTAACCCTTAACGTGTGTGTCTCATAAACATCATGGATCTAAACAAGTGTGTGGATTTTGAATCAAATAAAGCATAAGCATAGTAGCCGAGACTGGTAAGGAACCTATTACCATGGTGTCAGCCTTCCCTTTCCTCCTGCGTGCTGGCGTAGGTCATGCCTCGTCCTTGCCCCACTTCACTTCAGCTATTCTGTCCTAATCTTGTGATGTGGGTATCCATCTTACTCGTTTCTCGAGGGCTCCAACAAAGTTTAAGTCCTCTTTCCCGCCATGTCGTCGGATTCCGATATTAATTGACAATTGGATAGTACCCGTAGAAGAAGGCTTCTTTCAGCTGAAGTTAGGTAATCGGTTCGTCACTAATTGTCACGACTTTGGTGTATTGTTTCTTTAATAGAGTCGTAGATGACTTAATGACTATTTATCTAAGAAAATTGTGATGTCCCACATTGGTTAGAGAGGAGAAAAAATCACCATTTATAAGGGTGTGGAAACCTTCCCTTAGCAAACATGTTTTAAAGCCTTGAGGGGAAGCCCTCAGAGCCAGACACCGGACGATGTGCCAGCCTTCTCGTCCTTCCCCGAAGGGGGGGTAGACACGAGGCGGTGTGCCAGTAAGAACCCTGGGCCCCGAAGGGGGTGGATTGTGATGTCCCACATTGGTTGGGGAGGAGAACAAATTACCCTTATACATTTTAAAGCCTTGAGGGGAAGCCCGAAAAGGACAATATCTTACTGGGCCTGGGTCTGGTCATTACAAAACTAGTCTACATGACTTATCCACTTAGGACTTGGATACCAACCTATAAAGATTTAAAAGACTCGATAAAAAGTTTCATTTTTAAAATTACGGATGTCATAATGGGATTCAAACATATAAAATAGGTCAAGTTTCATTTTTAAAATTACGGATGTCATAATGGGATTCAAACATATAAAATAGGTCTGGTTAGCCATACTGAATTGTTATTACATGTGACATATGTCCAAGTTCCATGTATCTGTGAGGTGCTACCTCTAACTGTTCCAACTATTGAGCTACTAGGACATTATGGAAAATATCACTCGATCTGACCAATTAAAAAGTATTACCTGGGGACTCCTTAATAGACTACATAGTGTCATCATAATCTGATATGGAGTGACCCTCATGTATGTCAAGCTACTACACTCGTGCGAACCCTTACCCTTACCCTTTTTGGCAAGTTTACGACCAACGAATAGTTGAAGATCCCTTGATCGTCCCACATGAGTTTTATTTGTGACACATAACTATGCTCAATGCACGACTATGGCTAATCTAGCTTCTAATAAACTAATACGAATGACTATGGACCCTATCTTTGTGATAGGTTCATGAATAGGAGCCACTAACAGACTATTAATCTCCACATCATCATAGAACTTGTAGGGATGACCCCATAAATGGTCCCACTATGTAATCCTTATCACCTCAAGACAAGTTCACAAGGTTGAGCTTGTGAGCTCTCTAACCGTCCCCCACATGGAAGTCTACTAATGAAACTTCTTGTAATAACCAAAATAAAAAATAATAATAAATAAAATCACAAATAATGAAATAAATAAATAAGCTCTAACTCTTTATTAAACTCTTTCTAGTTCACTTCAAAAAAAAAAAAAAAAAAAAAAAAAAAATTAAAATTAAAAAATTAAAATTTCTATAATACTAATTTTAATAAAATCAAGATTTACTCAAAATTATAAATGCACAAATTAACCATTAAATAAATTTCTAAACCTTAATTAAAAAAATATTAACCCCTAATGTCTATTTAAAAAAAAAAAAAAAATTAGTGTCAAGTTTGGATGAGCAGTGAAAATGGAGGAGGAGGAGATCTGTGGGGGAATCAATCGAGCATAATGGCGCCACAGAATTCGAGAGATTCGCAACTGTCGCCTTCTTTTTCTTCTTCCTTCCTTTCTCCTCCTTCTCTTCTGTTCTTGACGCACACAAATTTCGGATCCATCTCCGATGAAGAAACCAAATCAGATATTTAGAACAGCAGCCGCAGCAAAAGTAGTAGCTAATCCCATTCATATGTCCGCCATGGATATGGATAGTAAGCTTGATGGGCCATCTACTCCCTCTGGAGGTGTGGACGATGTTTGGAGGGAGAAGGCGGTTGAGGAGATGATGAGATGGGAGGATTTTATTGGAGTGAAAGCGCAGGAGGATATACGGCTCTTGAATCCCTTGAATTGTTTCCCCCAATTTGAAGAGGAGATGATTGTCGGGTTTGGGAATGGCGGTGAAATTAGTGGGAGATCGGGGAAGAGAAGGCGCGCCCCCATGGAGCCCATGGATGAGGCTGCCTTGCAAAGACAACGGAGGATGATTAAGAACAGGGAGTCCGCTGCCAGATCCAGAGAAAGGAAACATGTGAGTTTTTGCTATCTTCTTCCACCATATGCTGCTGCTCATTCTTGTTGATTTTAAATGTATTTTGTTCTTGGTTATGTGGATTTCAGGCACATCAAGTTGAGTTAGAGTTAATAGCTGCCCGACTTGAGGAAGAGAACCACCGATTATTGAAACAGAAGGTAATATAGCTCCCAATCCCATGAACTATACTCCTTTATCTGCACTATCTTCTTCTCTATTGAATCAAACAGCTTATAGCCTTAGTATTCTCATCATAGTCCATAAAGATGTACCTCTTGCTTTACCAATCCTGTGCTACTTGTGTGCCTTTAGCAATCCTACAAGATCATCAACAATTAGAATTTCTAGATCCTTCGACTCCTGGATGGTCTACACGACATTCTTGAAATTATTTAGTGATTGCAAAATTTTCTCCACAACCTGCAACTCCTAATGAATTTCATCGTTGCTCTCAAGTTGATTCACTATAGTTTGTACACGTATAACATAGTCCAATATGATTTTCGACTCCTTCATCGCCTCCAATTCACCACGTAGTGTTTGAAGTCGTACTTGCTTTACTCAATCGGCCCTTCATCTCCTTATTTCTACATGTTGATGTCATTTACTGTCATGTCTTCGATTTCGTATAATCGTCCTCAACCATGTCTAATATATTTTGTGCCCCAAGCAAGGCTCACATTTGAATTCTCTAGTTGTTGTAGTTTGACTTCACCAGACATGGCAGCAGCACACCACCCATTGACATCTTTTGTTCTTCTTGAGTTGATTATGAAATCTCTACATAGGTGGTCCTTTTATATATATATATATATAGGCTTTTTGGAACATCCTCCATGACCATACATGTACTATCATTATGTGATACATGAATGAATCTAACTCCAAGTCTAAGAGATATGCATGAACACCCTTTTCAAAATTTGTTCATTTTCACCCCCATATAATAAGTTCCTTTTCAAAATGGGTGTTTGCAGCTAAGGTCAACCATGATACCTTATTACCAAGGGCTATCGATTGATAACTTTGACATAATTTCTTTTCTTGCTAAATTAACTTCTATAAGGTGTTTGAGTATAGTCTTTGTGTTGGTTTTTTGTTTTTTTAATGACAGGCTGAGAGAGGGAAGGAACGACTAAAGCAGGTAGCAACGTAGTGAATACATTGTGTTTTTAATTAGGAGTTATAGTTGTTGTTTGAGTTGAGTTGTAGAAGAAAGAGTATGTTATGCGATGGAGAATGAGTTGGTGGGGGTTGGAAGTTGTTAATAGTTATAATGCTCTGACAATCATCATGTGCACATGCTTTTCATAGTTGATGGAAACAGTGATCCCAGTTGTGGAGAAACGAAGACCGCCGCGAGTCCTATGTCCGGGTCACTCCTTCGAATGCTAGCCTATATGTCACACCAACACACCAACACACCAACACACCAACACACCAACACCAATATCCTTTTCAAATCAAGCTCCTCTAAATGTTTGAGTTCAGATGATGAGCTTTTCTGATTCTAATTTTTTTTTTTTTTATTCATAGAAATGAGCTTTTAACCTTACTTCTTGTTTCTCAATGATTTCTTTTTGTTTTACCCCAATACAGCTGAATAATGTGCAGCAGCAGTTTTAGCATATATTTTTCTTTTCATATCCAATTACCAATTCTATTTATTTTATTTCCCCTCTAATGTCTCCTGATTTAATTAATGGAGAGCCAGATAGATTTTTAACACCATAATTCCTTTTTGGTTTTTACTCCCTTTCATCCTTTTTCTTCCTCTCTTGTTTATAACTTGTCTTAGTTCTCAGAGGTTAGGGTTAAATTATTATATATATATATATATATATATATATATATATATATATATATATATATAAATACGAGGACTAAATTGTTAAAATGTTGGAAGTACGAACACTAATCTATTCAAACCATTTGAAAGAACATAGACTTGAAGTTGGTGGAACACTAATCTATTCAAACCATTTGAAAGAACATAGACTTGAAGTTGGTGTCATAATTAGGAATATGTTTCTTAAAATGAAAGGAATTGAGATTGAGAAATCAATCCAATGGAAAGTAAGATTCGGATATACCTCAATCAATAGGAAGAATAAAGGAAACTTCTAAACCCAAGAATCAAACATATATATTAAGAAATACAAAGGAACAAACTTATAAGCATACTTTCATTTTATTATCTAAAATGTTTCTACTAAAAGAACAACATATACGACTATTTATAGTTCAATTCACTCTTAATTTATCATACTATAATAGCTACTAGCCACTTTGTCATACTATAATAGCTACTAGCCACTTGTAATTTGTAATTTAAAAACCTTAAAAATAATGAATGAAACCTCCCTACCTAAATCAGAAAAAAAATGTAGGGTATTTCATATTCTTGAAAGTTGAAAGCTAATTCGTTTTGCTTTATGGGATAATTTCCAAATTGGAATAATAAATAGGAATTGTCTTTATATGATTTTCAACGAGATCATAAAATAAGAAGATTGGAAAGAATCTAGCAGAATACTTAAAATGAAGTTCTCTCGATAATGAACTCCAAGAAGGTAAAGTAGAAATTAGTATGATAAAATATGATAAAGTGGTCAAAATGAGAAAATACGCTCTATCAAAAAAATTAATTCTTCTCTTTTTCTTACGACACAACAATCGAACAAAACATCAATCGGCGATTGGATAATTTGATTGAGTTATTTGGATTAGATTTGATTTAGTTATTTGAATTAGATTTGATTTACTCCTACCAGATTTAGTAATATCTAAATTGATTCTGTAACGCTATATAATTGCCAATTTCATTCTCCAATAGCATTAGAGATTTCTCCCAATTCTTTATCTTTCCAATTTTCTTTTTCTGTTCGTAACATTTTGGTATCAGAGTCATGCCCTAAACTAATTAAAACTAGAAACAGTAGCCTTCTACGTGTGTCATAATAAAAGTATGTCGATGGAGAGTCCATTTGTGTAGCCTGCAATTCCGAAATTTGATGGGTACTATGATCATTGGGCGATGCTCATGGAAAACCTTTTGTGTTTGGAGGAGTACTGGGACTTGGTGGAGAATGGGATTTCTGCAGCAACAGAAGACATAGGTGTAACAACCCGGGAAAGAAAAAAAAAATAAAAATAAATAAATAACTCAGTCGCCGGAAAACCCGCGAGTTTTCCGGCGATCGTCGAGTTTCACGAAACCCACGCGAAACGACGGCCACAGCACGCCCAGCCCTCAGCCCACGACACCCAGCACCATCAGGATACCTAGAAAGGGAGAAAAGAAAGAAACTATGAGAGAGAGATTTCGAAAAAAAAAATTGGCAAGTGTCCAGTTTCTCCGACGAACCCTCAAACCACCCTCAAACCAACACCAAACGACCTGTTACCACCACAAGAAGGGTCCCTAACGAAAGCACGATAACTCAAGGTACCTGTAGGCCGCAAGACTTCTAGAAAAGAAAGAAGGATGACAAATAAAGAGGAAAAGGAAGAGAGAGGACCGAAATCGGCAACGAAAACGCTGCGGGAAGAAGAGAGAGAGAAAGCTCGTCGGAAAATCGGCCGAAGTCGAGTAAGGAAGACGAGACCCACAGATCCGGGTCAACCCGAACCCAAAACCTGAGAGGGTCAGCCCATTCTTCCCTCGGCCTCTGCCTTCGGCCCAGCCCAACTACAGCGGCCCAAACCTCAGACCAGCCCAGATATTACGGTTCAATTGAACCAACCCGAGACCAGACCCACGGTCCAATCGAGCCGGCCTGCAACCCAAAAAAAAAAAAACTTTTAGCCCAGCCCAATAAGCCGAGGCCCAACTGTAGTCTTGGCCAATAGCCTCTGCAGCCCGCGACCTGGACCATGACCCGAACCGGACTGCGACCCGCACTTCGACCCGACGCTACCGCGCAACGTGGCTCGCTCTGCTGCTGCCACGTGTCACATAGTGGCGCAGGTGGTCCCTCGGATTAGCTCGGCGCAAACGGCTCGGGCTCCCTCCAGCGACGCTCTGGCGACTCCTCCGGCGGCTTTCAGCGGCTGTTCGGCTCGGCTCACCTGTTTTCAGCCCGGTTTCCACTATTTCGACCCTCCCAAATCTGTTTTCGGCCCTGATTAAGGAAAAAAACCCCGACGACGTAGGAAGCAGCTCTCACGGAACAGGAGCTTACGTTTAGCTATTTAGGGAGTACTCCGGCCAAGGCCAACCAAGTAAGTGGCCTTACTATAGGATAGGCTAAATAAATTGTATGAGTTATGATGATGTGTGGGTTATGATGCTTGATGATATGTGCAGTATATACATATTTTGTTGAATGACGCTTGATATGTTTGACGCACGTTGTGGCATTATGATGAGCATGATGATTGCATGATTTTTACCTTAATATGATGATGTTTTCCATATTGAGCATGCTAGATGATGATGAGTGTCATATTGCATCATGTCGTTAGATCGACATAGGACACAACCCTAAGAGCATGAAAATGATATTAATATAAATATCCACGAGTATGAGTTACCTAGAGTAACAAAGAGATGAGACTAGAGGGTTGTGTCAAAAGAGACATTACGATGGATTTAGAGGGACCTCATGCATTTTGTATGTTCATAAGCATAGGGGCTACTTCCCCTAGAGATGATGAGTGCGGACGCGCACCTTATGATGAGCGCAAATGTGCACAGGTGCGAAAGCACACAGATGAGGGTGTTCATGAGGCGCATGACACCATGGGGGTTCCGCTGACCTCCAGATGTCGCTACAGATTAGCTTGAACAGAGGGTCCAGGGGGTGTGCGAGCGCCCTGGGGACTCACACTCATACCTGTGAGTCGTGTGTAAGGAAGTACTACACATCCAATTTGTTCGAGACTGGAGGCCACCCCTAAGATGATTAGAGATAGGTCCAACATGATTGCATGTGTTTGCATTAGCATGGCCCCTATAGTGGGGTCACTTACTAAGTATTTCTCGAAATACTCAGGCCGTGTGCCATATTGTTTTTCAGGTAAAGGCAAGGCTCCCATGTACGGTTGACGGTGGCATCGTGATCAGAGACTATGACGCGTGCATAGAATAGTTGCATATTTAAAATTCCTAGTCTTAGTTAGGATAGGGCGTTTGCATTTCGTTCATTTATATTAATTCATTTGTAATCGTTTTATTTTATCTTTTGAACTCTAGCACGTTTGAAACACGTATGTCCGGTAGTGTTTTCCAATGTTTAAATGTATTCTAAAGTTTAAAATTTTTCCGCTAATAAAGATGAGCATTCTTAGATTTTTATTCTGCATCCGAGATGAGCATGAGACGTTAGTGGCGACTCAAGATATGTGAAAATTTAGGGTCGTTACAGTTGGTATCAGAGCTCTAGGTTTTAGATTCTGTAGACTAGCCTACGATGTAGGCTTGGCACGCTCCACAGTCCCAACGTCGATGCCCCGTCACCGTTAGGTACGCCTTGCATAAGCTAAGAAAAGAGAAACGTTTTAAAACTCGAATGCATTTTTATGTTGACATTACTGAAATGGTTGTGATATTTCACGTATTTATTTAAGAGTATGATGTGATGTATTTCATGCTGAGTAATTTTTTCGGTAGTATGATATAATGTTTAGTATCATGAATGTTTACTTCTTTGGCGTTACGATGTATTGTATTGTGTGTATATTGTTATTTATATATATGCATAGTATTAAGGCCTTAGACTTAAGCAACCTTATATTGGTTTATAGAACCATGCCTAGAGGACGAGGAAGAGGAAGACGAGGATGGGGGCGACTCCGTCGTAGAGAAGTAGGACGAGGTGTGGCAGTAAAGGACCCACCTCAAGAAAGATCAGAGATTGAGCCAGTAACAGTTACACTGCCCCCAGTCTTACCATCAGTTGAGCTACCTCCTCTAGCTCCACTACAAGCTGAGCCTCCCCTACCACTCAAAGTCGCACCTGAAGCTACACCCTCAGCGGGTGGAGTGGATGCTAATACTAGGTTAATGTGTGACTCCATCCAAGCCCTAATTCAAACCTTGGTAACCAATCAGCAAGCCAATCTACAACAGGCCCAGGAACAAGCCTGAGCACAGACCCAGGAACAGGCGTTGGCACAGGCCACTGCTCAGGCAAATGCCTCAGGAAACCCTCCACAACTTGTTAGATGTTCAAACTGGATAAGGGACTTCAAGAGATACGACCTCGACCATTCACTAGTTCCTTAGTAGACCCCATAGAAGCCCAAATGTGGATTGCAGTGGTGGAAACCACCTTTGAGACTATGGAGTGCCCAGATAACCAAAAGGTCGCCTGTGCAACCTTCATCCTACAAAAGGACGTAGAGATATGGTGGAGAGATAACAAAACCCTTCTTAACCCAGAAGGGAGACCGATGAACTGGGAACGATTTAAGGAGGCCTTCCTTAAAGAATATTATCCTAAGTTAGAACGACTTAAAAGACAGCAGGAGTTTGCCCACCTGGTATAGGGCGGACATACAGTGGAGAAGTACAACCGAGAGTTTAAGAGACTCAAGAGATTTGCACCGTCCATGATGGACACTGAGGAAAAGATGACAAAGAAATTCGTATTGGGTTTGGAACCAAGAATCTGCCGCATGTTGGAGGCGTTCAACCCAAAGACCTATGAGGAAGCCTTGAGAACTGCCAAGGCTTTAGAGAAACCAAAGGATGAGAAACGACGTGAAGAGCCAGTTATAATTGGGCAGAAGCGTCCTCATGAATCAGGAGGCTCTGGCCGTCCACCACCAGCACGTAGGCACCGTTCCAATAACAGACCCGCTCCTAGATGGGATGAGCGACACCCTCCCCGACGTACTGACAGGAACCCCAGGAATCAAGATGAGGCCAGAGGGAGGAGAGAAGAAGGGTGCACTATCTGTGGAAGACTACACGGTGGGAGGTGCATGGCCGGCAGCCGAGCGTGTTATAGATGTGGTCAAGAGGGGCACATCGTCGTGAACTGCACGGCTGAAAATGCTGCAGCACAAGCAAACCCGCCCAGAGTAGTAGAGCAAACGGATCAACCAGCACCACCGCGAGCTCAAGCTAGGGCCTACGCGTCAACCAGTAAGGACACTGGGAGGTCCGACGCCGTGGTGACAGGTACACTATCCATTTTAGGTCATTTCGCTTTTACCTTATTTGATTCTGGTTCCACGCATTCCTTTATTTCCATGCCTTTTGTTGTACAAGCAGGGTTCGAATTAGAACCCTTATTGCATGAAATGTCTGTAAGCACCCCTGCGGGGGTAGACTTAGTATCTAGGGATAGAATAAAGGATGGCCAAGTAATCATAGGGAACCAAACTTTAAGCGTTGACCTCATGGTGGTAAACATGACAGGTTTCGACGTTATACTAGGCATGGATTGGTTAACTGAAAATCGAGCTAGTATAGACTGTCGCAAAAAGGAAGTAAAATACTGGGATTACCCCCAAGGTAGTCTCGATGATGAAAGCAAAGAGATTAGTTCAACAAGGTGGATGGGCTATATTAGCATGTGCTGTAGACGTAAGAGGAAAGGAAAAGACCCTAGTAAACGTGCCAATAGTAAACGAGTTCCCGGATGTATTTCCGGACAACTTACCTAGAATACCCCCTTCCCGAACGGTCCTTCGTTATCGAACTCGAGCTGGGAACTGGGCCTATTTCCAAAGCACCCTATCGCATGGTGCCAACAGAGTTGAAGGAACTCAAGGCGCAATTGCAAGACTTACTAGATAAAGGATTCATTCGGCCTAGCGTGTCCCCCTAGGGTGCGCCAGTGTTGTTTGTTAAGAAGAAAGATGGATCGATGCGTCTGTGCATCGATTACAGAGAGCTAAACAAGAGAACCATAAAAAACAAATATCCTCTGCCTAGAATAGAAGACTTGTTTGATCAACTCAGAGACACAACAGTATTCTCTAAGATAGATCTTCAGTCCGGTTACCACCAAATTAGGATTAATGAAAAAGACGTATCAAAAACAGCGTTTAGGACAAGGTACGGTCACTATGAGTTCGTAGTGATGTCATTTGGCCTCACCAATGCCCCAGCTGTGTTTATGGAGTTAATGAATCGGGTATTCAAAGAATGCCTAGACATGTTCGTGATTGTGTTTATTAACGACATCCTCATATACTCGAAAACAGACCTAGAGCACGAGGAACACCTCCGAAAAGTCCTAACCACCCTAAGAGAGCACAAGTTGTACGCCAAGTTCTCCAAATGCGAATTTTTGTTACGACAAGTCTCTTTCCTAGGACACGTGGTGTCAAAGGACAGAATATATGTAGATCACACCAAGGTCGAAGCGATCACAAAGTGGGAACGCCCAACTACGGTAACGGAAATAAGGAGTTTCCTTGGATTGGAGGGATATTATCGAAGGTTCGTGCAGGACTTCGCTAAAATATCCTCGCCTTTAACAAAGTTAACAAAAAAAAGGGTACCATTTAGATGGGATGAGGCTTGTGAGGCAAGCTTCCAGAACCTAAAAGAGAGATTGGTAACCGCCCGGTACTCATAGTACTCGAGAGCTCAGAAGGATATGTGATCTATAGTGATGTCTCCATGAAAGGACTGGGATGTGTGCTAATGCAACACGGCAAGGTTGTCGCATACGCATCTCGTCAACTTAAGGAATATGAAAAGAACTACCCTACCCACGACCTAGAGTTGGCCGCTGTGGTGTTTGCACTGAAAATCTGACAACATTACCTGTATGGCGAGAAAACCCAAATTTTTACCGACCACAAGAGTTTGAAATACTTCTTCACCCAGAAAGAGTTAAACATGAGGCAGAGAAGGTGGTTAGAATTGGTGAAGGATTATGACGTAGATATCCAGTACCACCCTGAGAAAGCAAACATGGTCGCAGATGCCTTGAGTAGGAAGACGGTCCACTCGTCGGCCCTCATTACGAGGGAAGTAAGGGTACAAAGAGAGTTCGAGCGAGCCAACATAGCTATAGCGACCGAGGGAGTCATAACACAGCTGGCCCGACTCACAGTACAACTTACGCTTAAGCAGAGAATTATTACCTCCCAACGAGAGGATCCTATCCTACAGAAAGTCCTAGGACAGCTAGACGAACGTCCAATAGATAGATTCTCGAAGTCATCAGATGAAGGACTATTGTATCAGGGACGCTTATGTGTTCCGGCAATAGAAGATTTAAGGAGATACTGATGGAAGCTCACAACTCACCATTTTCCATGCATCCAGGAGGTACTAAAATGTACGAAGATTTAAAAACAACACTTTTGGTGGAAGAGCATGAAGAGGGATGTGGTCGGGTTCGTGAGCAAGTGCTTAGTTTGTCAACAAGTGAAAGCTCCAAGACAAAAGGCGGCGGGGTTGTTGCAGCCCCTAAGCATACTGGAGTGGAAGTGGGAAAACATAGCGATGGACTTCATAGTAGGTTTACCCAAAATGCCCAAAGGCTATACAGTGATCTGGGTAGTTGTCGATAGGTTGACCAAGTCGGCACACTTTCTACCTAGGAAGGTTACATATACAGTTGACAATTGGGCACAACTGTATGTGAAAGAAATAGTAAGACTACATGGCGTCCCAGTATCTATAGTGTCGGATCGGGATTCACGCTTTATGTCAGCGTTTTGGCGCAGACTTCAAAAAGCATTGGGTACCCGCCTCGACTTTAGTACCGCCTTTCACCCCCAAAAAGATGGACAAACAGAGCGTTTAAACAAAATTCTAGAGGACATGCTACGCGGTTGCGTACTAGATTTTAAGGAAAGTTGCCATTCCAAACTTTACCTGATGGAATTCTCGTATAACAACAGTTTCCAAGCAACTATTGGAATGGGACCGTTTGAGGCCCTGTACGGGAAACGGTGTAGGTCCCCACTATGTTGGGACGAGGTAGGAGAGAGAGAATTAGTAGGACCCGAGTTGGTTCGACTCACCAATGAGGTTGTCCAGAAAATTCGAGTGAGGATGCGTACCGCTTAAAGTAGACAGAAAAGCTACGCCGATGTAAGGCGTAAAAGCCTGGAGTTTGAGGTAGGGGACCCAGTATTCCTCAAGGTGGCACCTATGAAAGGTGTGTTAAGATTCGGACATAAGGGCAAGTTAAGTCCTAAATTCATTGGACCATTCGAGATCCTAAAGTGAGTTGGTTCGGTAGTGTATAAGTTAGCCCTACCTTCAGCCCTTTCAGGAGTACATGATGTATTTCACGTGTCGATGCTGAGGAAGTACATTACGGATCCTATCCACGTAATAGACTACGAACCACTCCAACTCAATGAAGATCTGAGCTACGAGGAATAACCAGTAAGAATCTTAGCTAGAGAAGTAAAAACCTTACGCAACAGGAGCGTTGCGTTCGTTAAGGTACTGTGGCGGAATCACCACAGTGAGGAAGCCACGTGGGAGCGTGAGGACGAAATAAGAGAGAAATACCCCGAGTTGGTACAAGAGTTTGAGACTTTCGAGGACAAAAGTTCTTTTTACGGGTAGATAATGTAACGACCCAGGAAAGAAAGAAAAAATAAATAAAAGACTCAGTCGCTGGAAAACCTGCGAGTTTTTCGGCAACCGCCGAGTTTCGCGGAACCCACGCAAAACGACGGCCACAGCACGCCCAGCCCTCAGCCCACGACACCCAGCACCATCAGGATACCTGCAAAGGGAGAAAAGACAGAAACTACGAGAGAGAGAGAGATTTCGAAAAAAAAAATCGGCAAGTGTCCAGTTTCTCCGACGAACCCTCAAACCGACACCAAACGACCTGTTACCACCACGAGAAGGGTCCCTAACGAAAGCACTATAACTCAAGGAACCTGTAGGCCGCAAGACTTCTAGAAAAGAAAGAAGGACGACAAATAAAGAGGAAGAGGAAGAGAGAGCACCGAAATCGGCAACGGAAACGCTGTGAGAAGGAGAGAGAGAAAGCTCGTCGGAAAATCGACCGAAATCGGGTAAGGAAGACGAGACCCACGAATCTGGGCCAACCCGAACCCAGAACTCGAGAGGGTCAGCCCATTCTTTCCTCGGCCTCTGCCTTCGGCCCAGCCCAACTACAGCGGCCCAAACCTCAGACCAGCCCAGAAGTTACGGTTCAATTGAACCAACCCGAGACCAGACCCACGGTCCAACCGAGCCGGCCTGCAACCCAAAAAAAAAAACTTTCAACCCAGCCCAATAAGCCGAGGCCCAACTGTAGTCTTGGCCAGTAGCCTCCGCAGCCCGCGACCTGGACCACGACCCGAACCGGACTGCGACCTGCACTTCGACCCGATGCTACTGCGCAACGTGGCTCGTTCTGCTGTTGCCATGTGTCACATAGCGGCGCAGGCGGTCCCTCGGATTAGCTCGACACAAACGGCTCGGGCTCCCTCCAGCGACGCTCTAGCGACTCCTCCAGCGGTTGTTCGGCTCGGCTCACCTGTTTTCAGCCCGGTTTCCACTGTTTTGACCCTCCCAGATCTTTTTTCGACCCTGATTAAGGAAAAAAAAACCCCGACGACGTAGGAAGCAACTCTCATGGAACGGGAGCTTACGTTTAGCTATTTAGGGAGTACTTCGGCCAAGGCCAACCAAGTAAGTGGCCTTACTATAGGATAGGCTAAATAAATTGTATGAGTTATGATGATGTGTGGGTTATGATTCTTGATGATATGTGCAGTATATACATATTTTGTTGAATGACGCTTGATATGTTTGACGCACGTTGTGGCATTATGATGAGCATGATGATTGCATGATTTTTACCTTAATATGATGATGTTTTCCATATTGAGCATGCTAGATGATGATGAGTGTCATATTGCATCATGTCGTTAGATCGACATAGGACACAACCCTAAGAGCATGAAAATGATATTAATATAAATATCCACGAGTATGAGTTATCTAGAGTAACAAAGAGATGAGACTAGAGGGTTGTGTCAGAAGAGACATTACGATTGATTTAGAGGGACCTCATGCATTTTGTATGTTCATAAGCATAGGACTACTTCCCCTAGAGATGATGAGTGCGGACGCACACCTTATGATGAGCGCGAATGCGCACAGGTGCGAAAGCACATAGATGAGGGTGTTCATGAGGCGCATGACACTATGGGGTTCCGCTGACCTCCGGACGTTGCTACAGATTAGCTTGACCAAAGGGTCCAGGGGGTGTGTGAGCGCCCTGGGGACTCACACTCGCACGTGTGAGTCGTGTGTAGGGAAGTACTACACATCCAATTTGTCCGAGACTAGAGGCCACCCCTAAGATGATTAGAGATAGGTCCCTATTCATGATTGCATGTGTTTGCATTAGCATGGCCCCTATAGTGGGGTCACTTACTGAGTATTTCTTCGAAGTACTCAGACCGTGTGCAATATTATTTTTCAGGTAAAGGCAAGGCTCCCATGTACGGTTGACGGTGGCATCGTGATCAGAGACTATGGCGCGTGCATAGGATAGTTGCATATTTAAAATTCCTAGTCTTAGTTAGGATAGGGCGTTTGCATTTCGTTCATTTATATTAATTAATTTGTAATCGTTTTATTTTATCTTTTGAACTCCAGCACGATGTTTGAAACACGTATGTCCGGTAGTGTTTTCCAATGTTTAAATGTATTCTAAAGTTTAAAATTTTTCCGCTAATAAAGATGAGCATTCTTAGATTTTTATTCTGCATCAGAGATGAGCATGAGACGTTAGTGGCGACTCTAAAATGTGGAAATTTAGGGTCGTTTCAATCGGTTTCACAGATGACCTGAAGAAGCACATTAAAGATCATAAGTTGAAAGATTTGAAAGCAAAGAATTATCTATTTCAAGCATTAGATCGTTCGATCTTGGAGACAATCCTCAACAAGGATACAGCAAAGAACATATGGGATTCTATGAAGCAGAAATATCAAGGTTCGACACGGGTAAAGCGTGCACATTTGCAAGCTCTTCGGAAGGAGTTTGAAATGCTTCACATGAAGGCAGGAAAATCTGTAAATGAGTATTTTGCTCGGACCCTTAGCATAGCCAACAAGATGAAAATAAATGATGAGAACAAAGGAGATGTTGAAGTAGTTGAAAAGATTCTGAGATCTATGACTCCCAAGTTTGATTATATCTATGACTCCCAACCATCTTAACCATTGATGAGTTGCAAAGCAGTCTGCTTGTGCATGAACAACGCATGAGTTCTCATGTTGAAGAAGAACATGCTTTGAAGATCACTCATGGTGAACAATCTGGAGGAAGGAGTCAAGGTCGTGGAAGCTTTAAAGGCAGAGGAAGGGGACGAGGCAGACAAACCTTCAACAAGGCCACAGTGGAGTGCTATAATTGTCACAAGCTAGCACATTTTCAATGGGAATGTCAAAGCAAGAAGAAGGAGGCAAACTATGCAGAGACTCAAGAAGAGATGTTGCTAATGGCTTACGTGAATATGAATAAGGCCAATAGAGAAGATATGTGGTTCCTTGACTCAGGATGTAGCAATCATATGTGTGGGAAGAAGGAATATTTTTCAAATTTTGATGGAAGTTCAGAGATTCAGTGAAGCTGAGCAACAACTCAAGCATGGATGTAATGGGAAAGGGTAATGTACGACTGCAAGTGAATGGAATTATACTGATAATCACAAGAGTGTTCTATGTGCCAGAGTTAAGAACAATCTACTAAGTATTGGGAAATTGCAAGCAAAGTGGCTTAGCATTTTGTTTCAAAATGGAACATGCATGGTGTTTCATCTTGAGAGAGGCTTAATCATGGAGAATGTTCGTACTGCATGCTATATCTCAGCCTGTAGCAGCCGTTCAAACTCAATTGAAACTTATGAGGAGAAGTGGTTCAAGGTCTCTATCGTACACTCACCGCTCCAATTCCTATCGCCATAGTCGGAGAAGTAGAAGGGACCCAAGTCCTTCCCCCTATCATTCCACTACCCGTTCCAGTAGAAGCAGCCGTTCAAGTTCCCTCAGCCGCCAACGCAGAAGTAGGTCTTCCTTGTTATCTCCTTTCCCCAAATCGTCCAGTTCCAGTCCTAGTCATGCATCCACTGATCGGAATCATTCCATAGAGAAGCTTAAGAAAGATGAAGAAGAGAAGAAAAGACGTGAAACAGAGTTGAAGAAGTTAGAAGAAGATGCAGCTAGGAGGATGAAAGAACAAATTCAGAAGAATGTTGAAGAAAGGCTAAACTCTGAAGATACTAAATTAGAAATACAGAGGCAAATAGAGGAAGGCCGCAAGAAGTTATTTGATGATGTTGATGTGCAGCTTGAGAAAGAGAAAGAAGCTGCTCTTACTGCTACAAGACAAAAAGAAGAACAAGCACGGAAAGAGAGAGAAGAGCTAGACAAAATGCTGGAAGAGAATAGGAGAAGGGTAGAAAAAGCTCAGCGACGATTAGTTCTGGAGCTGCAGCAGAAGGAAGAAGAACAATATTGTGAGCTCGAGTTGATTCAGAGACAAAAGAGGAGGTAGCTCGGAGAACTAAGCTAGATGATAAGAGTTTGAGTTATGTTTTGCTGGGAGTTAGTGAAGAGTTAAAAGCTTACTAACTCTATGATATAGAAGCTGCAGATGAAAATAATGATATAGAAGCTACAAATGAAAATACTGCAGAGGAAAATATTTCCTCTGGCTCTTTGGCTGAAGCAAGCTCTCCTAGCTTGAATAGAGGAATAAGAAACCACCGATCTGGATGAGAGACTATGCAATAGGAGAATTTTTTTTGTAAAGAAAATGATGAAGCTCAGCCATATTTACCACTACTGAACCGGTAAACTTTGTAAACTTTAAAGAAGCATTGAAGAGTGAGAAATGGAGGCAAGTCATGGATCTGGAGCAATAAACAGAAATGACACATGGGAATTGATGAAGTTACCTTACGGTAGAAGTCTGTTATGAGGTCGTAGATATAAATTGATTATTATTAGTGTTCAGTTTAAGGGAGGAATTGTTAGGATTATATTTGATTGAGTTATTTGGATTATATTTGATTTAGTTATTTGAATTAGATTTGATTTAGTCATACCAAATTTAGTAATATCGGAATTGATTCTGCAAACCTATGTAATTGCCAATTTCATTCTCGAATGAGATTAGAGATTTCTCCCAATTCTTCTGATCTTTACAATTTTCTTTTTCGGTTTCTAACAACTACCTCATGTACTTGAATTTGTTGTTTTTTTCCTAACAAGAAGTAAAGAATTTTAAGTTCATTTGCAATTTTGTGTTTGCTTTAAACTTGTTGATTTTCGTTTAAGTCACCGATGAAGCATAAAGTTGAGAAATTTAAGATGAATTAAATGAAAAATGTTAGATAGCAAAGTCAGGATGCAATACCATAAGTGTATTGGTCAAATTAATGTATTGTAAGAATGTTTGAGGGTCTTCTACTGAATTTATGTCTTACTTCACTTAATTAATTACCACGAATACAATAACATAGACAGAAAAAGCAAGATGAATTAGATCAAGCAATTAACTAACAAAAATTGATATGCAAATACAATTAAATGTAATGGGTATTACTGAAATTTTAATGTTTTTTATATAAAAAAAAATGGTAAAGATATTATATAACGTTTTAAAAAGATAAGAAATATTTTTTTAAAAAAAAAAAATTAAAGATATTATCGAAACAGAACGTGTAATCTATGGTAATTTTTTTTTTAATGATTTTGAAAAAATGATGAGTATTTTTAAAAAATTTTAAATTCATATGCATGAATAAAGTTTAAGAAGGTGTATGAATGAAATTAAATTAAAGCTATTTTAATATTGGCTTAATAACAAAAATAATAATAATGGTTATAAATCTATTCATAGTACCGAGGTTTTCCGTGGTATTGAAGATCGGATGTCTTAAAGGAATGGAGTGCATCATCGCTACTCTGAATCTTGTTTTCACTAACGTGGCTAACCGTGGTTGGCTTTTTGGCCTTTAATCTCAAATTAATTAATTTTAATTTATTAATTGATGTTTAAATGATAATAAACAAACACTTAATTATTAACAAAATTCAAAATAACGATTTCAACTCCTCTTTCAATCACTCAAATCAGAGCTAAAACAGTTACAGTCAAAACAAAATACCAACGTGATAATGTGTAGCTAAATTGGTATCATAGACCTATCAAAGTATGACTCACAGTTTTGTAAGAATAGCAAAGGATGGAATTTTTAATTACAAAAATAGAAATAAAATTATTTATACATCATATATCATTTAAATTATAAAATTTAAAATTAAAAAAAAAAAAAAAAAAAATCTTACATTATTTTTATTAATATTATTTATTATTATATTTATAATTAATTTTAAAATTTGAATTTAATCATTATTCACATCTTTTTATTATTATTATATTATTATATTTATAATAGATTATGAATTTTTCATTACCGTTATTCACGTTGATTTTTATTATTATTATATTATTATATTTAAAAAATAATAATAATAATAAATTTTCGACCTTTTTCTCTTTCAACACAATTCAATAGTTTATATTAATTCTTATTTTTGCCACTTTTGTTCTCTATTTAAACTCATTCTCTTTACCGTATTTTCACACACAACTCTGATTTCTTCGATCCTCAATTTTTTAAAGCCTCCATAGTTGCTCTCTCTAACCTTCAAATTTGATTTCTCTTCATCTATTCTTGAGAGAGATATTTGATTTCTCTTCATCTTATTCTTCTTGAGAGAGATTTTTATGGTAGGAAATTTGATTTCCCTCAGTTGTGAGTGCTCAAATTGGTCCTAAGTTGTGGAAATGATTGAGTTTGTGATTGGACTCTGATTCGAGGAAAGAGTCAAGAAAATTTTATTTAAATTCACAAGGGGCGTTTGGAGAGTGGATTAGATCGAGTTTGACCAAACCACAACTACAGTGTTATATTTTCTAATTTTCTAACTCTTTCCTATTTAATTCAAAATTGTTATGTGATTTATTGCATGTCTAAATTTTTCCTAATTGTTTGATGTTTTGACTCGAATTAATTTATTATATTAATTATTATTTTCTACTCATTTCTAAAAAAAAAGCACGCTTAAATATTTTGATTGCAAAAACCATACACTCCTATAGGGTTGTCATACCAATACAACAATTGGTATTAGAGTGGGTTGTTCATATAGATTTTTTTATATAAATTTTATTGTTAACGGTTTTTGTGAAGACAATCAACCTCTAGGCCTCCTTATATTGATGGAACAAATGATACTTATTGGAAAGCTAGAATGAAAATTTATTTGCCATCGTTAATTATCAATTATGGTTAAATGTAAATAAAAACCCTTGCATTCCAATAAAATTTGTTAATAATATTGAGCCTAAAATAAACGAGAAATTTAAAAAAAAATGTTCTTTTAATGCTAGTGTTATATACGGTTTTTATTGTGCCCTAAGTAATGATGAATTTAATAGAATAAGCATATGAAATTTAGAAAACTCTGGAAGTAACAGAACAAATCAAGTTAAAGAAACAAAAATGAGCGCGTTAATACATAATTATGAACTATTTAAAATGGATGCAAATGAATATTTACTAGATTTACTAATATTTTAAATACTTTTAAAAATCTTGAAAAAGTATATTCTACTCCGGAAAAGGTAAGAAAAATTCTTAAGTCTCTACCTAAAAGTTGGGAAGCAAAGGTGACGGCAATTCAATAGGTAAAGAATCTCACAACCTTCCTTTTATGAACTTGTTGGTTCTCTCATGACACATGAGGTTACGAGCACATTGAAAGTTGACTCCAAAGACGAGGAAGTTCTTGATGAAGATGATGTTCCTTATTTCACACCTAAGTATAAAAATTTCATCAGAAGAAAAAAACAATTTAAAAAATATTTTACTAACCAAAAAGAGTCAAAAGAGCGATAATATGCTATGAATGTAAAAAATCAAGTCATATAAGAACGGATTGTTCTCTCCTCAAATCACCTAAGAAATCCAAGAAGAAAGAAATTTAATCCACTTGGGATGATAGCGATGAAAGTGGAACCGATGAAGAAGTAGCAAATTTTCGCTTCATGGGTCATAGTCCCTCCGCAAATTTTCGCTTCTAGCATATTATCTCATCGTTTTTGCTCTTTTCACCTTTTGACTCTTTTTTATTTGTGAAATGTTTCTTGAATTATTTTTCTTTTTTATAAAATTTTTGTACTTACGTGTAAAGTAGGAAACATCGTCTTCATCAAGGACTCCATCTTCGAAGTCACTTCCAGAGTGATGGTCTTTAAGGCTATACTCTTCCTCTTTTTGGATTCCTCCTCCATGTGCTCCTTCAGGGCAACGAGAGAACCAACAAGTTCATCCAAAGGAATCTTTGTGAGATCCTTTGCCTCTTACATCGTCGTCACTTTTTCATCCCAAATTTTAGGCAAAGACCTAAGAAGTTTCTTTACATTTTCGGAGGTAGAATATACTTTTTCAAGATTTTTCAAAACATTTAAAATATTAATAAATCTAGTAAACATATCGCCAATAGATTCTATTGGTATTCATTTTAACTTAATTTGTTCCTTATGAATTACTTCAACAGTTTTCCAAATTTCATATGTCATACTTTGATTAGTTCATGATGTCAATTTAGCCACCACATCATCGCGTCAAATATCTTGTTTGTTTCAACTGTAATTTCTTGGTTTTAGCTTTATTTGAGTTATTGAAAAAGGCGTTGAAATCATTATTTCTAACCTTATATTATGAAAAATTCAAAATACTGATAATCATTGCTAATAATTAAGTGTATGTTTGTTATTATCAAAACATCACTTAATTAATTAATTTGAGATTAAGGGCCAAAAAGCCAACAGCATCAGAGAATCATATGTTCAAAGCTTCATACATTCCAAGTGACATAACATGAAACTTGTATCCAAGTTTTCCTACCTTCCAAACGATGCAGTCCGAACCTACATCCAAGGCTTCTTATGTTCCAAGCAGTGTAGTCTGAGTCATAAACATATTGTATTGTGGGAGGTTTAGGGGTTCTTGAGTTATGAGTATGTGGATCTTAGTCCTTTGTCCTTGAGTGATACCTAGTATTCTTCTTGTCTTAATGGAATTAGGGTTTGTGTAGTACTTGTTCTTGGTTCTTATCCTTAAAAGCGACCTCTCAATTTCCTGGGTTCTTAGGTTTTTGCTCTAAGGGTTATTCTTGAGGCATAAATCTTAACATACCTTCTTAAGCCCGATAAGTTATGAACATTTCAGAGTAATAGTCATAAGATCATAACATATTTCTTGAAGATTATAGAAAGAACATGTTTAGGGAGTCATTAGGGGTAGTTTTGTCATTTTCCTTCGACCTTAACTTAGATCTTAAAATCTGAGGTAAGCCTTCATGTCTTCACAAATAGACCATACTTAAATCGTTGAGTCATTTGGAGGGTGTTTGGATTTTGAAATATCTTAAAGCAACTTTAGGGGCTTCTAGTTCTTTTTCCACCCTAAACTTGGTTCAAGCCCCAAACATGATCCAATGATTCTAAAACGTTATATAATCTTTATATATCATAAAATAATTTCTATTATAAAGTTTCATGACATTTTGGGATCATTTGAGTCATGGACCAAAAATATGTTACCATAGGGACATTATGATCAATTCACACTATTACTTGTTTAGCTACCTAACATCATCCCATGACAATCAAATTTTATATATAGCCTTGACATTTCATATTATGCCTAGGTTAAAAATTCATGAACAAAAGAATTAATTTAGTGGATTATGTCAATGATACTTAATTTCTAAGTAAAATGGTCGATTCTTGATTTTTAATTCTTCCATAATCCTATAAACTTTATTTGACTTGGAGTTCTTATTGAAATCCAAGTGGTTCCAATAAATATTTCTTAAGAAAAGTTCAGATTAGCTACTTACCTCATTGTTGACGTTCTAGTCCTCAGTTCTCGAGCTCCCATTATCTAAATTGCTCCAAATTTTCTTTGGTTAATCCATCTTTGAGTTAGGCATCAAGAATTTCTTGATAACTAGTTATAAATAGGTTTAATTTGAGAAAAATTGAGAGAGGGTTGATGGCGTGGCCAGTTCAATTGAACCAACCACGTCATCATTGTCTTCCCCCAAAACAAGAGAATAAGACACGATGGTCAACCTCGATACCTTAGAAACACAATCCTTCCAACTTCATACAATGAGTATTTGGCATCAATTTCTTCATGAAACTCAAAAATCATGTTGCAAAACAATAAATAGGAGAGCAAAATCTCTACCTTTGTAGAAACCCTAAGCCTACAAGATTTATTGAAGTATTCCAACCATGCAAAAGTTCTTTCATATCCCACAAGTTCTTCCTTGCTATGACTTGAACACAAGATCAGAATTTGTGGGAGCCTCTTGACAGAAAATCCCAAAGGGATTGGAGGAGAAGAGTTTCGAGAATTCTTTGGATATGTGTTTTATTCTCAGAGAATGTGGAAGAGATTTGTATATCTTTGGCTCATTGTATATATATTTTAGGAGTAAAATAATTAGATATTTTAGGAAAATAATTGAGTAAGAATGAAAATTCATAACTATTGTAGTAAAAGGATTTAGATATTATAGAAATAAATAATTAACTATTTAGGAATAAATGGTCTAGTATCTACTCCAAATACCCCTCCAACCCACCAAGGTTTTCATTCCAAGAAATCTAAGTACATCAAAGTAGTAGTCAGCCTATCAAGGTTTTAATTCCAAGAAATCTCAAGCACAACCAGAGTAGTAGTTTCTATAAAGTATCTTGTAATCTCTTCTCGATTGATGTAATAAAGAGTGCAAGTATTTCCCACAAAGAGTTTTCTTAAAAAATCTGGTATCAGAACAAGGTTGGTGTAGGTTGTCTGATCTTTTGGAATTCTTAGTATACTCTGTGGTTGTAGTTTTGTCTGATTTTCCACTAAAAATGATTTCTTATGATTATTAGTGAGTGAATTTCTTTTGTGTTCCGAGTATTTTGTGCCGAAAAAACTTGTTTGGTATTACTGAGGTATAACCAACATGATGGGTGATTTCCAAATCATTGGAGAAATTAAGAAACCTAATAACAACAACTACAACACGTGGGTAACATGCATGTCCTATTTACAAAAACAAGACCTTTGGGAGGTCGTTGGTGGGAGTGAAACTACATGCCAAAGGAGGATCCTAATGGCACATTACACAAATGAAGAATCAAATCAAGCAAAGCAATATTTTCCTTGAAGACCACGATCGAAGAAGAGATGTTAGAGCATATTTGGGATGACAAGACAGTGAAAGAAGCATGGGACACGTTCATGATGTTGTTCTCAAAGAACAATACAAGGTTACAACTTCTAGAGAACGAGTTGTTGTCAATTTCACAATGTGACATGACGATTGATCAACACTTCCACAAAGTCAAGTCGGTCTGCTGGAAAATCACTAAACTAGACTGGAAGTCCGTCATTGGAGAAGCTTGAACGAAGAAAATCACTATCCACGGATTGCGACCAAGATATAGAAGTTTTGTAATTGTTGTACAAGAATAGCTCACTCAACTATCACTTGTAGAGTTTGAAAATTTGCTAGTTAGCCAAGAAGTCATGGTTAAGCAAATGGGAGGCCTCACATCGAAGAGTGAAGAAGAAGCGCTCTACACAAGTAAAAGTCAAAGCAGCATTAAGCCACGCGAATACAAAAATTGTGACAAAGAAAGAAGTCAACAAGGAACTACACAACCTTGGAGAGCTCAAAAGAACGACACCAAGAGTTTTCAAGGGAAGGGATTTGAAAGTATTTACTATAATTGCAAGAAGAGGGTCACATGTCTAGGGATTGTTGGTCTAAGAAAAAGTCTATTGAAAGCAATGTGGAAATCTCCAAAAAGGAAGAGGAGGATGAATGGGATGCAGAGGCATTATGTGCCATAGAAAAAGACGAGCTAGCGTTCATGGTGATGATAAGAGAGCATATTGATTACAATGATGGCTGGATCATTGATTCAGGATACTCAACCCACATGATTGACGATCAGAGTGGTGTAATGGAAGCAAGGTGGCCCTTAGAGAAAAAGTATTACCAGACTTGGACAACATTGAAGAAATTCTCCCACAGAAGACGAGGGAGAAAACTTTACACATTTGCTCAAGTGTTGATGTGTCTGGAGATCCAAGTGACACTAACATTAGAGAGAAAGAAGTGACTCAATCAAGTGAATTCGGTGAAAAGGAAAAGGCACCTCGACAACTTAGACAGCCAGAAAGAATTCAAAAGTCAAATCCAAAGTATGTCAATACAACTATTATAGAAGACAAAGTTGAAGAGCCAAAAACATATAAAGAAGTATCATAAAATACGGACTTGACAGCAGGCAATGGAGGAAGAAATTATAGCCTTGGAGCAAAACCAAACTTGGGAACTAGTGCCAAGACCAAGAGATATCAAACGCATCTCGTGCAAGTGAGTTTACAAAATAATGTGTCTCTTAGATGGATCAATGAGAGATACAAGGCTCGGACTATAGCTTCAAGGTTCTCTCAACAATTTGAACTAGACTATGATGAAACGTTTAGACCAGTGGCAAAGATCACTACCGTACAGATTCCCCTAATATTTGTGGCAAATAAAGATTGAAAATTATGACAGATGGATATGAAGAATGTTTTCTTGCATGGAGAGTTGGACCGAGAGATCTACATGAACCAACCAAATGAATTTGAAAATGGAGTTGAAGACATTTGGATGCAGCTCAACAGATCTTGCGATAGGTCAAAAGTACAATCGATTATGGTCTTTTGTACAAAAAAAAAAAAAAAAAAAGTGAAGACTGCAAGCTAGCTGGATACTGTGACGCTGACTATGTAGGAGACCACAATACCCAAAGATCAATCACTAGGTATGTATTCAAGGTCGATTCGAGAACAATTTCTAAGTGTAGCAAAAGACAACCAACAGTATCATTGTCAACTACAGAAATGGAGTACAGAGTAACGATTGGAGTAGCTCAAGAAAGCACATAGCTAAAACTCTTAAGGATTTGTATTAGAAAATTGACCATCCAATACCATTTCATTGCAACAAACCAATCTGCAATTCACCTAGCAAAAAATTCGGTGTGTCATGCTAGAATAAAGCATGTGGAGGTGCACTATCATTTCATTAGAGAAAAAGTCCCGAAAGAAAAAATCGAGATACAATAGATCAAGACAGATGACCAAGTGGCTGACAAACATGAGAGTTTTCGACATGGTGTAACGAATGAGGACTTGTACAGAGGGGGAGAATCTTAAAATATAATCACTAGCCCGATAGAGTCAAACCCAATAATTACCCAATAATTATATGAGCCCATTGTATATATTTTAGGAAAATGATTTAGAAAAATACCTATATATTTTAGAAAAAATTATTCTGATATTTTAGAAATAAAGATACCCAACTATTTTTAAAAAAAGATATAGATATTTTTGGAATAAATTATTAGATATTTCATGAATAAATTGTTTAGTCTCTACTATCAATACCCCTCCACCCTACAAAAGTTTTCATTCCAAGATATCTAAATCACAATAAAGCAGTAGCCACTTACCAAGATTTTAATTACGAGTAGTTTCTACAAAATGTCTTACAAAGAGTATAACCACGTAAACCAAAGGTATAGCCTAAAAAAGCTTGTAACTTAGAAATGAACTCCCAAGTATGAACAAGGCACCGAATGAATGAATAAATGGACCTATGACATGATACTTAAGAACAAATTAAGAACTAAAAGTAAGTTCATCTCAAGTATGAACAAGGCACCAAATGAATGAACAAGGCACACCAAATGAATGAATAAATGGACCTATGACATGATACTTAAAAAAGAACAAATTAAGAACTAAAAGTAAGCATTTATTCAGCATTTTTATACCTATAATTCTTTTCAAATGAGGATTACATAGAGAAGTCAAGGCAAGGGTGTGCACAAAATATGAGGCTAGGGGTCAGACTAGATCGGTGTCTTGTGTTTTTCAAATTTTACACTTTTCACTAACTCAATCTTGTATTTTGCCTTTGTCATTCCCCATGGTAAGTTGGGTCATACTTTTTTCCTTAAGTGATATTGACTACGGTTTTATTGGAATTTCTTTTATCAAATATTTCAGTCAATAATATCTATGGCTTGAGCCCAAACACCCAAACTATCTACCTTCATATCAGATCAAATAAAAAAAGATGAGAAAGAGAGAAAAGGGGGGGAATGATCAAGCTTATCATCAATGGTGATGGAGCTGTAGCTTCCCGCCAAGGCAAAGGTAACCATTGTCTCCTTCAAACCTATCTTCAAAAGTAAGGAATAAGTGTTGTATGCAAAATCCATGTGAATGAATGAATGAAGCAACCACTTATTAGTTTGTTTAGTCACTTATTATATTCACCTAAACCCCACCTTTGCTTGCTGCCCCTGCTCTCTTCCTTCTTATAAAACACCCTCTAACCATCCATTTTTCATCAACAAAATGGATGATTCCTCACATTTTGAACTTAAGATCAGCCCTACCAGAGAGGATGATCCTTCCTCAACCTTTGAGCTTCACTTGCTCAAGACCACTTCCACTCATTCTTTCTTCTCTGATGAAACCAATTCCATGTTCCTTCTCACTGCCAAACTCCCAGGTCCGTCCGTCCATCCATCCGTCCGTCCATCCATCCATCCATTGTTTCTCTTTCTCTCTCTCTCTCTCATTTCTCTCATTTTCCTGTTGCAGGTTTTGCAAGAGACGACATTGTGGTAACTATCAATGGAAGCGGTACTCGGATCGAGATAAGTTGGGGACAACCTGTTCAGAAAATGGAGATTACGAGATGGACGTACAAGAAAGAAACAGAGACAAGGAGGTTCAAGAAGATCTTTCGAATTCCAGATGGTGTGATTTTGGATGAAATCAAGGCCACTTATAATGATGAAAAGTCCATTTTGAAGATTTTGATGCCCAAATTGGAGGAGGGGATCCTTGGAGTAGGAATTCAAGAAGTGAAGGAAAAGGAAGCTGGCGAAGCCACATTTGAATCTCAGGATTCTGAAGCTGAGGCGATTCCACATACACCTACAGACCTTGAGACTCCGGAAACGGGCAAAGAGACCAAATTAATTGAAGATACTCATGGAAATGGAGAACTTGGAGGAGAAAATGCCAAGCGGGAAGCATTTTCCAAGATGGAATATGCAGCAGAAACAACCCCAGAAGAGATCGAGAAGCTGAAAGGCAATGAGATGGAAGATACTGATGGAGGTTCCAATGACTACTCTGAAAGTGAACGACTAGAAACAGGAGCAACAAAAGCTACAGAGTATGAGGGCACAAAAGAAAATATTAATGGACAAATAAAGGTCCCTAAAGTTACAATTACGGAAGGAATAGAAGTAGCGGAAGGAACATCACAAGAAACAGCCAATCATCAAAAAGAAAAAGAAGGCAATGCTGAAGAACATAATGGTGATATGGCAACCATGATAAAAAAGAAACCAGATGTCAAAACACAACCACAAGCTTCAATTGATCAAGAGCAGGAAAATTTTAAGCGAAATCGACATACTCGAGTGGAGCTGGGGAAGCCGGAAACATATAGAAACACTTGGAAATTGAAAGAACCTGAAGATATAGAAATTCCATATTTGCAAAGCCCTGCACACGAGCATGAAGAAAAAGAAGTTGATCAAAAAGGAAAAAGTTTCCAAACAAAAGATGAAACTAAAGAAGCAAGAGAAGAATGCAATTCACCACAAAAGGTGACACATCAAGATTCGAGCAAGGAGGCAAAGCAAGAGAAGAAACAGTTTAAAATGCGTATTCCAATCATCGTTGCAGGGTCAGCTCTTGTCGCAACCCTTGTAATAGCTGTGTTTAGCTTGGTAAAAAGTAAAAAACGAGAGAAAAATATGAGAGGTTAAAAATACTGAAGAAATAAAAGCTTTCCGCAAGACACCCAAAATGTAAATTCGATCATAACAATAATGTAAAGGGCCAGTTGCTGATAATAGCACCATCTTGGAACTTCCAAACGGTTGGTAAGCTCTACAGGCTTGCGTCACAAACGGCCTGTACAATAGCAACTGCATTAATTATACATTTATAAAGAGGTGAATGAGTTGGCAAAGAAAAGACAATGAAGAACTTTTGGCAATAAAAGCCTGCACCTAACGACAGCTAACCAATTATAATACGAGGGACACATATATAAGGTTCTAGTTTTGCCCATGCTGTTAGCATATTTCGAAGCTCTAATTGAGAACATGAATAACAAAAGACTATTGGCTACAGATATCAGATGAAAAAGAACTACGCAATCAGGACATACAACAAAGGAAAAGACCGGTAGAGATGAGAGATGAAGTGCGGTTTCAAGTTATGGGAATGTCAAAGCAAGGCCACATAGTCAATAACAAGGAGCTTGACCAAAAAATAAATATTAGACTAATTCAATGCAGTCATTGCTAGTCACAAGTTGGTGAATGAATTTCAAACCCTTCTGGATGACCTTACAACGGTTGGAATGCATGAACAGCATGGACTTCATAAGAAGTCCATTGTCAAAATATTAAGCTCAAGGGTAAAAGCAGGTAGGTAGAACTAACCGGATGAAGAAAACAGGACCAACTTAGAAGTATGCCTATTGGTCAAGCAAGTAATATCTTCACAGAAACAAAGGGGGGGGAGACAATTTATAGAAAATTTACCATCGGAAAATTCCATTCATCGGTCGTAAAGAATAAAGAATCTTCGAGCAGCAAGGCATCAGATTCGACGTATGCTGAGGCGCTCTCTTCTTCTGCTTACATAAATATTCTTCTAGTTTTCACATGGCATGAATCCAGCAACTGAAGTAAATCTCATATTCCCCTTTATCCTTCCTCACACAACCATGATTCAATGCCACACACTTCCTCATTCCTATGCTTTATCTTTCTTCTTTCTTCCAAGAATTAAATAGCTGAAACTTAAACGATCGATGCATTTTGAAAGAATTGTAATGCGAGGGAGACAGAGACAGTGTGTGTGCGTGTGTGTGTCCTCCCGAATGTCAGTTTCGCAGAAGCAGGGTAATCCAGCGTACAATTTTGAACAAATTCCCTGCAAAATGGAAGAATGAGAAAAAGTTTTGCATCCAATGTAATCCATAAGTCAAAAGAACTGGCGAAACAAGTGGAACTCATTATATATGCAGAGAGCACTTAAAGATCATATCCAACCATTGGCCGTTAGGAAGCCATCTCCTTATTCTTAATCAATCAAACAACCATTGCAGTGGACGTCAAATCCAATGAGAATAACGCAGAATTTCATCAAAAGACATGCCTACCTCAACACAAATTGTTTGTATTTACCATGTAATAAATATCACAAGGAACACCTACATCAACGAAGATGTAACATAGACAGAATAGGATTGTACAAGCTCCAACCCCCCATCCCACCAAAATGGAAAGAAAAAAAAAAAAGTAAGCATTGAGGAATGTGAGAGTCCATTCCGTATCTAATTTCCTTGCACAATATACACTGAACAATACAAAGAAACTCCTCTTACCCTTTTGTTTATTATACTCGTGCATTGTCCATAACATTACACACTGCTGAAGCCAACTTTGAAGATGTTCTGTAATCTGCAATAATCTGAGCATTTCTATTCAGGGTTATTTCCTCGTCCTAAACAATCAAGCCCCTCCGTTCTAGAGCGAACAATTCGATGGAACATCTCTCTAATCTGCCGTTCCAGAGGGTCCAAGCCAATCTTCAATGCTTCACAAATCTGAGATAGCTCCTGCATCCTTTCCCTCACCTCTTCTTCCCTATCATTCGTCAACGGGAAGTGACCTGTATCCGCCAATTCATTCATAATATGCGCAAATTTATCGATCTGATGAATCTCCTTCAACAGCCCACAAGCATTTCTTCTTTCCCGCTTTCTCGATTCTTCCAAAATCCGATCGTGAAGAGAAATCATTGGCGCCGCCCACGCGAATTGCCGGGGCAGCGAAAAATGTGGTAAGCCGCGGTCCTGACAGGGAATCGCCGCCACCAGAGTCCACATTACAAAGAGCAATATCATGTTCATCGTAAAAACAGGGATCGCAAGGCTACGCACAGGCTCATTCGCCCTCGGAGCAACCAAATTGCTCCCAATTGCCTGAAGCTGCCTAGCTGCCGACCAGGAACGCGAAACACTCCATGAAAGCGAACGGAAATGTCCTAAAGACCTGCGGTCTCTGGTACCATTGTTGCGTCCAAAAGAACGGTTTCTCTGAGAAATGGCCGTGGAATTGGCATCGTTTTCCTCGAGCATTGCAATCGCCAAATCTATCAGAGCCTTCTTCGCTCGGCGAAATTGGCCCTCACCAAGATTCTTCTTGTGACTACAATTATCCAAGGCACTAAGCACAATCTCCAACGATTTATGCCACTGCCTCAGCTGCTCAATCCCATCTCTAATCGCATTACAAACATCAAGCGCCTTCACGCTCCTCTCCAAGTAATCCGAAACCAGCCTATCCATGGGCGGTCTACAAATTTCCGCCTTATGCTCAAACAAAATGACCTTGAACTCCTCCTGGCAGCAAATGAAAGCATCCAAAAGCTTCCTAATCCACGAGAGAGACAAAATGTCATCGGCAGAAGCCGACGACAAGTCCTGGAACCGTTGAGTGACCTGCTTCTGGAATGAATCGAGGTCGGAATCCATGGAAATGCCGTCGTGGGAGCCGTTCTCTATGGAATGAACTTGATCACGCCGAATACTGAAGATGGAACGGCCAATGTTGGCTAACGGCGACGAAGAACCCTGAAAATCAGAGGCAGGCATTGTTACATGAACAAAAGGAGCTGAAAATTGGATCGAAACTAGGAAATTGAAAACAAGAAGTGAATCGGAATTTGAAAAAATCGAATTGAGAGTATCGAAAGATGGGAAGTAGAGAGAGAAACATAGAGAGGGAGAGAGAAAATGGGGGAGTTGAATGATGAGAACCCTAACGGGAGCAGAGGATTTTATTGGGAGAAAAACGGACCGCGTATTTACGGTTGTTGAAATTTGGAAGGGGGAAATGTCCAAAAAGGCCAGAAAAAATAAAACGCCAAACATAATATTTAAATATTTTTGTTTGGTTGATTAATTAAATATTTTTTCTTATTAAAATTATTTTAGCCTTTCAAGTTTTAAATTACTATATTTTACAAGGAAATTAAAATATAGAATATTAATGGAAGCATTAAAAATAAATTTACCAAATTTATTTTAATGTTTTTATTCTTCTACTTGTTGGATCAAATGTTTTCGGGTCCTAAACCAAATAGATAAAAAAGATATATATTTAAAATATAATATAAATAAAATTTTAAAAAATAATTTTAATAAGAAAAAATAATAAGCGATTTTATAATTGTATTATTATATTATTATTATTATTATTATTATGTTACAATTTATAAAGGCAGTTTGAATTTTAATGGCGCCGTGGGTGAAGTTTTACGCGCTGAAGACGCGGACCAAACACGTCTTCAAATCCAACGGCTCATATTTGATAGTGATCTCGACGATTCTCATCCTCTGCCGTCCATTATCATTCTTTTTTGGACTAATTTATTTAAAAATTAAATTATTTTTAAAAAATTGAACTGCTACTTGTATTGAAAACTGAAGTTAATTTTTAAAATAAATAATTAAAATATTTTTTAAGTTGTAAAATTAAACCATAAATATTTATAAAAATCACAATCTTTATGATTAATTGTAAATTAAAAATTGATTATTTTTGGTCTTAAAACTTAATTATTAAATTGTTGTTATTAGATCCTTAAAAGATTGTAGTTAAATAATATTTGTTTAATTAGTATTATTAAACTCGGGATATTTGATGAACATTGAAATTATTTCTTTTTATAAAAAGTCGTATAATTATTGTTTCTCTATATATGTATTTATTTAATTATTTAATTATTTAATTATTAATGAATTAGACCATTCAATTGGTTTGATTTTAAATATTTCACGTGCGTATTTGTTTTTCAATTTTTAAAATTAAGATTTGAATTCCTTTTCTTTTATTTTATTACTCTTGACTTTCAAACGGGTATTTAAGTATTTTAAAAAGAATTGTTTTTTTTTTTTTTATCATTTTTTTTAATTTTTTAAAAAGGATCCTTAATAATTTAAAATATGTTTTTATAGTCAGTCATATATGGTAAAATTTAGATATGTATAAGCCCAAAATCGAGAGTAGTAAAAGTCGATTGAAAATATGGTCAAAGAAAAGAATAATTGAAAAAAGAGAATTCTGGGAAGAAATCAGGTATCTTTAGCTGAGTTACGCTCATTGACATATTCTAACCTAATGTCGTGGATCCTCATAGGTTGAGTTGGACCTCAAAGGGAAGTTTCAAACTAGCATCAAGTATATATTAGTAATGTCGGCTTAAGCGAACTAGGTAATGACTTCACTGCTAGTTTGGTTGGATGAATTGTGTGATGGACGATGATATGTGTCTTATGACCCTTACATATGTCATGATGATGAGTGTTAGCATCAGTGATGTGATATTATGTTATAGGTATGATATGCTTATGTCATGTTGTGAAACTATGTTAACACGTTCACTTGATGCCTCTGAGACATAAGAAAGCCATATTTGTTAAGTATGCAAGATATGACAAGTTTTACAAATGCATGTCTCATAGGCTCGTTATGTCATGAGTGAATTGAAGTATGAATTACATCATAACCTTACGTCATGATCTTAAGCTATGTGGACCTCATGTATTTATGTATGTCATGTGCATCGAGATACTTTCTCGTTATGATTAGTATGGACATGCATCTTATGATATTTATGTTCGTCATGATATTATGCAGGTCCTTTCCCTTCGTGGTATCTGGTAGCGTGATTGTGCGTTTGCTTGACGAGTCAAGTGTAGGGAGTATGTATATGATCTTGCCTTGCAGGCTTATGTGGGTTGTGTCTAGGGAAATACTACACATCCAACCTTGCCGATACTAGAAAGTGGAGCCCAAGGGCATCCCATGATGTTTTTCTATGAAAGGATAGGTTCTATTATATTGCATATGATTGCACTCCATGATCCCAACAGTGACGTTACTTACCGAGTATTTATTTAAATACTCAAGCCTAAGGGCATGCCATAAGTATTTCTTTTTTTTCAAATAAAGGTAAGACATCCTTGTATGGATGATGACATTCCGTGCATGTTTACAGTTCTTAATATTTCTTAATATTCGAAATTTATATTTGACTCCTAATGGCCCCGACATTTCTCTACATACTGTGACATGGTCATGGAAATTCCTAGGAAGTTACCCAACATAAAATTACTTCAAATAAAGACGTTTAACTAGGAAGTTCCTATAATTGAGTCACAAAAAAGGAAGATGCACCTTGGCGATATAGATATTAACTTGCATTTCCTTTAAACTTTTCTTAGTCATCATATCCTCAAGTTCACTCTCATTTAGATGTAGTCTCGATTCATTCATATATCATTTATTTACTGAGTGTTACACATCCAGACACGCTCTTAGCCAAATTTGAGTTACTATAATATACTAGCTACTAGCATTACCAAAATGAATATTTGGAAGGGGGGAGCGTGACGTGGAATCAGCTACGTAAGCGACACGTAAGCATGCATTTGGGCAAAAGAGGCTGCTGGTGTTGGCTGGAAAGCAGGCAACCGGTTTACTATTTACTAATAATAATAATAATAATAATAACAATTAATAGTGGAAACGTGACACGTGGCAAGTAATACAGCTGGGTCTTCGTTGGCGCGTAGGAGGTAGAGAGTGACCCGGTCTGAGCTTTCATTTCAATTCTCGAACCGTAAGCAAAATGACCAATTTGCCCCCCACCTCACCTAATCAACGGAGGCGTCAAATCTGTTATTAATTTTTTAAAAATAAATAAATAAATAAAAATTGATTTTGTAGTGTCAACGTCAAATCAAATAAAATTTAGTAGTTATAAGGGTGCACACTCTTTGTTATTCGGATTAGGTGGGACCACCGCCTGAAAAAGAAAGATCCGTGGGTCCCACTGAATAATAAATAATAATAATAATAATAATAATAATAATACTTAAAATTTAAAATTAAAATTAAAATCTGGTCGTACCAAGAACAGTTCAACAGCTGTGTGTGTGTATGATTTTGTTTATTTAGTTACAACGCACACGTTGTGGTGAGGGTATTAATTTAATTATTGAACCCACGAATACATCTCTGTATTGTACCCAATCATAGCAATCTTCTACTTTTAACTCCTCCGCTATTAATGCTTCTAGCTCGATTCTTCATGGTCCGCGCAATTTTCTTGACTTGTTCTCTTACTTACAGAGACACGTAAATTGAAATTCTTCTATCAATGCCTCTCAACACCTTTTTTTCTTATTAATTTAATTAATGCTTTGATTGTTCGGTCTCTGTCAATGAGCCAAGTGTTGGAGACTCAATTAGTAGAGTATCATACATCGTACTTGTTTCTTGATTGTACTTATGGCTCTAGTTTTTCAAACTCAACAGCTTGTCACCGTTGTGTCGTGAACTTAATTGTTTTTCATTCTTCTTTTCTTTTCTATCTCTCTCTCCTTCAATTTGATCGGGCACTGTAATTGTGTTGACCCTTTTGATTTTCTTTTGATTTAGATTGAAATGAGGGGGATTTGCTCTTAGTTTCGATATGAACGAAATGAAAAATCTCCTTTGATGTTGAAAAAGAGAAGAAGAAACGAAGATGATAATGAACAATGGTGACAATGACGTGCACCACGATATAATAAGTTTGTATAAAACTAAACCATGAAATATTTAATCTAAGTTTAAAAAAATTATCATTTTGTAGAATATTATGAATTTCTGTTTGTAAACTTTATTTTATTTTTTGTTTATACTTTGTATCCCACGTCATAATATAGAAACCTATCTAACCCCAAGTTTGAGGAGATGACGAAGTCTGGTGGCATCATATTGTGAGGTTACTTTCTGCTTTCTTTGTGTTTTCCTTGAGTTTTGAGTGAAGTTTTTTTCATTTTCAACCATACCTCACTTCATCTTCAATACAACTACACTTGACCACGCACCTCGGTTGTACCTAAATTTTTCTCTTATTCATGAATCTAGTTGACTTGGCTCTACTTCAGGTCGACCAATATCCTTTAACACATAACGTTGCATCGTTTTTCATCATCTTAATTCTCAACAACATGATTTATACGCTTCTATATCGATCTAGAATTTCACAAAGATGTGTTTGGATCATCCTTTGGGTCAAAATAATCTTAAAATGCTCAACCAAAACTTATGGGGTGATTTCAACCCTTCTTGTGATTTTAGTGTAGCATAACTAGCAAATCAGAACTTATTAGGCCAATATAATGCATATCGAGATATAACAGACGAAGTGTAACGTCGAAGAAAAAAAATTGGCCAAGTCAATAGAGGGGCAAATGTGTCAGCCATTATAGAGGTCCAAGGTCTCCCGATCCGTTTACCAAGAGGGTTAGAGATAAAAGTTGAGAGAAAAGAAAATGTTGAGATATAATATTTGGAGAATATGTTATAATAATTAGTTATGGAATACATCTTAGATATTAGTAATGAACTAATATTTTTTCTTTATGATTTGATTAGTAGTATATTTTATATTATTATCAATATTTAATTAATTTATATTTTTCTTATCGGTAGGTATTAGTATCCTATTTAAACGTTATGAATATCAATTATACACCTTTGACCCCAATTATATTTCTCATTCTTAACATGTTATTAGAGCACTGATCTTGGAATTCTTAAATATCAAAATTTCATTTTGAGTTAGGGTTTGGTATCAGAGCCAAAGCCAAACTCTAACATAATCAGTGAAGCCTTTACAGCCGTTGATCATCCATCGTAATAAGTTTCATCGTGATAAGTCCAATCGAGTATCACAACAACTACAACTTCCTGCTTTTAAGAACTTCCAAACCATCGCCACTGCTTCCAAATCTTAATCATTCTACTTCACCGAGAACTATGGTTGGCATTTGGCAAACTGTTCTCGATCATCCAATATCAAGAATACGTTATAAGCATCTTCAAATTTCTCACCAAGCTCAAAGGTGGCATATTCAAGATGTTCGTATTTTCTTTCACAACCTCTCAAATGATCCAAAGCACCAATCTTGGTGTTATAATCTAACTTCAAAATTTCGGATGTTTATTTAACACATCCTTATTATATTCATCACTCTGATCAGCCAGGATATTCACTTGTTCTAATCAAATTAAATAGAACAGATTACCAATCCTTGAGTAAATCATTTATGCATAAATCAAGAAGTAGCTCTTCAAATTCTGAGATACATCAAAAGCGGTCTATTTCTGAGTTTTGCATCTTTTTGGGAAATTCAATAGTTTCTTGAGAAGTCTAAAAATGCAAACTAATCAAAGGTGATCTATTTTTTGGTTTTGCATCTTTTTTGGAAATTCAATAATTTTTTGAAAGTCTAAAAAACAAACCAACGTGTTCATATCATCAGCAAATACTTGTTTAGAGTTAACTTGACGGATATGTTCACTATTGGAAAGACAAAAGTGTTATTAACATACACTCTATTTTCTCAACAATAAGTTGAGTGTTATTCACCTACACTCTATTTTCTGAAAGACAAGTTGAATGTTATTGACCTACACTCGTAAAGACAAGTTGAGTGTTATTGACCTACACTCATAAAGACAAGTTGGGTGTTATTGACCTACACTCGTAAAGACAAGTTGGATGTGATTGACATACGCTCTCCAACTTGAGGGGGAGTGTTGAGATATAATATTTGGAGAATATATTATAATAATTAGTTATAGAATATATCTTAGATATTCATAATTAGTTAATATTATTTCCTATGATTTGATTAGTAGTATATTTTATTTTATTCTCAATATTTTATTGATTTATATTTTCGTTATTTGTAGGTATTAGTTGGTAGCTTGTATCCTATTTAAACGTTATGAATATCAATGAGAATACTCACCTTTGATCCCAATTCTATTTCTCATTCTTAAAACAAAAGGAGCCGCTGGAGATCTCATCGGAAACCACCCATGGAATCCACCTTCAGACACCAGAGGAGGACTGATAAGCTCGCGAGGTCGATGCTCTGTCTAAGATTCGAGAGTTCACGAGGTAGGTTCTTGATCAATTTTCTTCAGATCTAAGATCCTCCTTAATGATTCTAGATCTAACCTTATCTTATGTTCAAATAGGGAGGTTGTTCTTCCAAATATGTGAAAAAAACTCGGCTGAAAAACATGATCGGAGTTGAAAATCCGAGAATCATCCAAGAACGGTAAAAAATTCCGACGCTCATAACTCATCCTGTGGTTAAGAAAAAAATTACAAAAAAAATTACATAACGTAGCTTGTAACACGATCTAGAACTTTACCGAAGAAACCATATCGATCTGGATTTCGGATTAAAAGATTTGAAAATGAGAAAATGACTGATTGGGAAATGGTTTGGGCTATGGATTGCAAGAGAGAAAAAAAAATCCGATAGCCACGTGCCGACCGGCGGGCGGTGAAGTGTGGCTTGGCCAACGGAGGACACGAGTCGAGCGTCGGCTAGAGCAACGCAGCTCTAGCAGAACGGCAACACGTGTCATCTGCAAAACCCAAATCAAACTCCTGGCTGATCCGACTCGAACTGGACCGCCTGACCCGTGACTGCACAAAAGTAGTCTGTGCGTGGCAGTCACTCGTGCCACCTACGATTGATGTCCTTCCCCGTGCATGAGGGCGCGCGGTTGGTGCATGAGAGACCTGTTTTCGTCCGATTGCCTTCTGTTTGCTCGATTTTTGTCCCGACTCCAATTCTAACAATGTTTTAATGTGAATAGGGACCTAATTGAGGAAAATCAATATTTTTGGACACCTTACGGGCATAGAAACGCTAGCAAAAGGGCACGCATCAAACCAAGTAAGTCACCACCCGATATTTAGGACGAAATACTTGTAGGATCGCTTGGATTGCATGCATGCTAGTTATTTGCCTTAAGTGGTAGCTTTCTATGATTGAAATTAGGCCATTTGATTGCAATGAACGTGAATGTATGGGGTGAATTATCTGAGTGTTGCAATCATGCTTTAAATTTCTGCTATACGTATGTATATGTTTAATTCATGTTGGAATTGTGTACTCCGCTTTCTAGGTGCTTAATGGATGACTTCGCCCCGTTGAGCGTGAACTTCGTGTTCTAGGTGCTTGATGGAGGCCATCACCCCATTGAGTGTGTGTGTCTAATTTGCATGAATTGTGTATGATGATGTTAGATGACGGTTGGATGCACACTTTGTTATTTTCCATGACCCATTATGATGTTAAGTCTAGGGATTTATGGTTAAAAGTGACAAGTTACTCAGTCTAGACCTAGCTCCCCTAGGAACCTAACAGATTACCACAACAACGAAGTACCTTAGGACATTCTTAGGCTACTAGTTGTGTGAACAATATCTATATTCTTAGGCTACTAGTTGTGTGAACAATATCTATAGCTTCGTGGGAGGATCAAGGGTTCATGATTAGTTCTTATTGCTCCTAGCCATTTCGCATGGGAAATGTGCCCACCACATCATATAGCTCATTAGCTGCATGGAAATGGGTTGGGTCGCGTCCCTTGTAGAGGGACTATATGGGCTTAAGAGGTACTTAGCACACCCCCTATGCTAGATATCATGTAGTCTCAGATAGCCAGGCAGAGGTAACGCCTCATAGAGAGAAACCGGTCATTACAGCTCAACATAAGGAACTCTTAGGTATCAAATGAAAGGACGGAGAACTAGTGAAGCTTCGAGGAGCAAGTCCCAAGGGGCAAACCCCAAGGAACTAAGACTAGAACCAGACATCCTAGAGCCAATTAGAAGACTGTGGGAATTTTGTTAATCTTAGGATGCGATGAGAGCGTATAAGTAGGTGACTTACTGAGTATAATTTTTACTCATCCTTGCTATGTTTTCCTTTTTCAGGAGCGCAAGGGTTGGTCAAGGGCGGACGTAATCAGAGACAGGGATTCTCATAGAGGAATGCGTTGTCACGGGGCGTCAGTCCAATCTTTATTTTGTATTTGAATTTTCATATTTTGTTTTCAAACTGTTTAACTGTTTTTATTGTCGTTGAAATAAATGAGTGTTCTTTATTGCATTTTCAAATGTTTTCGTTTCATTCATGTGTTGTTTTAAGTCACGACTCATAGTAAAATATTGGGTCATGATACAAAGACTATGCCAACCGAGAACTTTCGAGTTGCACTAATACTTCATGATGTCACTTCAAGTATTGATATGTCATTTTTCTTCACTTCATTTCTACATATTTATAAAGAATATATCCATAGGATTGATTAATATTTGAGACCTTCCAAACATCCTTCCATCCATCCACGTAATCTCGAGACATGAACCTTTTCCTGTTCCCGCCGAGTTATTTGTACATACCATGTTAAAGCCTAAACCTATGACAGCAACATCTAACCCATAGAAAAGGATACACTCAATCAAATTAAACCTTAGACTAAGAGTTGATGTGTGGAGTTAATGTGCATAAAACCGGAGAGAAGGAGAAAATTATGCAACACTTAAAGCAACTCAATTGGATAAAATCAAAGATTGATCATCTTTCTTGGAAATTTCCTTCCAATTTTAATTTCATTAAATAAATTCAACCTTAGACTCAAATAATTAGTAAGCATAATTTATACTTTCCACAACCCTTTGCTTCTTTGAATTTTCTATATGAAAAAAAAAAGTCATTTTCATCATCGCTTTGTTATCCATAGAATTCATTTATTATTTTCATATCACAATTTCCTTTCCAAATAAACAATTTATGTCTCACTTTCAACGACTTTAAATCAGTCGCCCACTTCACAGCAAACTTCATTATATTGTGGTGCGACTCTTCAAATTATGATGACCAAGCTTTTTGAATATCCACACACTTCGCCAATCTACAGAGATAGTATTGAATTCTAAAAAAGGGGAGCAAACCTGTGTTTGAAACAACATGATATACGTAAAAAAAACAACGGTATTGCCAATTTCAAGTTATTCTTTTTTTTTTTAAGGTTCTATATAAAGAAACCCTTTACAGATAGAAGACCTAAAGAATTTCCAACAAAGAAAGTAAAGGCCATTTGGTAGAGCTAGGAAGTCATGCATGTTCTCACCTGCCTCACATAACATAGCACCTGTCTGGCAGTCTTCCAAATTAGTAACGTGAGTCATGTGCAGGACTGTCGGCATGCATGTCCATGGATGAGTCATTAGAGCTGATTGAATTAGGGTCCACATTCTGGTGCTGAAGAAAGTTGGGATCGTTGTTTCGAGGAGCTCCGTTTTCTCCCGACATCCCATTGTTCGGGTAGTGAGCTTCCTGAGCAATGTGATACTGTTGTAAACTCCGACGAATGGGGCTTGACAGTGCGTTTGAGAAGACTGAACTTTTGGAATGATTATCAGAATGCTCTGTTCGACTTCCTTGTCCGGTGGTTGCTTGCGCACAAAGACCTGATGAAGCAGGAAAGCTCGAGTTTGTAAACTGCATTGTTGGTTGAACATGCTGTTGTTGTTGGTGGACTGCGACTCTTGGGGACATCGACGGTTCTTCTCCACAGTAATCCAACTCATTCTGCAAGTTTCGAATTCAGAAAACTCAATCAGCTAAAGAGAAAATCAGCCAAAAAAAACCTTCGCTTAATTCATTAAACTCCTCTCTCACAAACACAATTTACAGCTGTTCATATATATTTTTTAATTTCTCTACGAGCAATCCATTGAACTCTATAACAAATGCAACTTACTTAACTAACATCTTATTCAACAATTTCTCTCCCAAAGAGAAGAATTTTATATAATTCATTTCCTATGTCCCTCCTAAAAGGTGGGTGTGCTCAAGTTACACATGATTGAAACTTTTAGTAAAAGACCAAAAGATAATAACGGTGGTTTTCAACTAAAGTGAGTATAGCCTAACAGTAGTTGACATATACCCTCAACTAAGAAGTAATCCCTAAATATTGTTAATTCCAAAAAAAAAAAAAAGTTCACTAATCATTTTTATTAATTCCAAATTTATCACTAATCATTTTTATTTTCATTAGTAATTTGCCTATGTCCCTCCCTTCCTGAAGGGTGTTCAAGCAACCAAAAGACTGACATCTACAGGGTAAAGGTCCTACTGCAGTTTCAGAATATTATCACTATTCATTTCTCAGATTCAAGTTTTATGTACTGCAGCATCATCACACTACTATACAACTTTCTATTTTATGGAAAACAAACAGAATCAGAGGGGAATCCAACCCCAAGGACATAAACCAAGGAGTTACATAAATAACATTCTTCAGTTTGCCACCAATAAGCTAGTTTGTAACTAAAATAACAAAAGAAAGAAAAGAAGGAAGGAAAGTAAACTCCCACACGAGTAAACAAAAAAGTACAAAGTATCAAATCCCTGGTCAATAGCATTCCTCCACCAAAAACTTGGCAGGGTTTTGAAATCGCACTACCAAGAAGCATAGTAAGAACAATTTTCATACTTTCTCAAAATACCCCTCGATTAACTAAACTATTTATTCCAAAAAGTTAAATGATACAACTAGTATATATGTGATCCCAAAAAATGTTTTCGAAACAAAGATTTTATTGAGCAAAATGAAAGAAAAATAAAAGCACACAACAAGCCGAACAACAAAAAGGAGTCCAAGAACTGACTACAAAAATGCTCCAATCCAACAAAATCAAACCAAGCTCATAATTACAAAAAAGGTCGAATATCTAAAACCCACAAAACACATGAAGTCTTGTCACCTCCCAAACCACATCACAAGACCGCTCAACCTCTCTAAAGGGGCCTATTATCCTGCTCAAACCAAGTAACAAAATGAAAAAGAAACTAGTGTGCCACAAAACGAAACACTTCCTCCACCAAAATGAAACAATCTCTATTCAAAGCTAAACATAACCTAAACGAATTCAACCATCAAATTCAAAGACACGGTGCAATTGTCAATTCCGTAACAAGTAATTTCGTATCAATAAGAGGGCGTTGAAACCCCACAACGAAAAGAAAGGATCAGAAAATAGAATAGAAGCCACATAATGCACCTTCTTACCCAAAATACAATATAATTGCAGACGCACAGAGTAGATTATTAACCAACAAATCCACGCAAAATTACACACTCACAACAATCCCCCAACAAAACATCTAATAAATGGAGAAAATAAGGAAGCCTAGAGGAATTAGATTGTTTAGAGGTGATTTGCAGGACTATTGGCACCACAAACAGCAACCCACACAAAAGGGTGTAGAGATTGCCACAATCCATGGTGTGATTGTGTCCTCAAGAAAGTCATCAATGACGATAACTAGTTTAAGTGGGGGAAATGTCACAATCATCCTAGGAAGAGAGTAGGTTGTAACCCTCACACAGAGACACATAAGGCAGCGACCTTCAAGTGGCATCCATACGACCATGTGAAACCAAGATGAGGCATAAGAAAGATGGATGCAACAAGTAGACAAGAGGGAAAAGATAAGCTTGATAAAGGACCAAATAGGGTCTCACGCCTAAACCTCAAAAGTTGGAGTTCTTGAAGGAGTTTGGGCATGCGGCTCTCAAGTTAAGTCCGTCCATACGAAAGATGAAACCTTGCCAAATTTGGCGTCAATCAAACATTGGATGGACACCCCACAAGACCGTATGACCATTTACTAAAATCATGTATACCCCTACCAGGCTAAAAATGCCTCAAGGAAAGGCATGGTGTCAGCTCTTTACCATCCCTAGGCTCGGTGGCCTAAGCAAGCTACCCTATGACACATACATGTGTCAGTGTGAGCAAGCATTGTGAGACGAGTATCTCGAGCAACTTCCTTTGAAATGCGTCTTTCAAGGACAATATCAGACTACATGGGTGTTCTGACATTGTGCCCTCACCCATGTGTCGGAGGTTTGTATATGTATTCACAAACCAATACGGAATCCGAAAATGATTTAGCATGGACATGGGAGGATCCAATGCCATGATAGAACCTATGTTGAAAAATGTCTGATAACATAAACGACACGTGGGTTAGTTCTCAATAGTATGTTTGAGCAAGCTACGATGGTTGATGACATCCTAGGACTTAGAATGACGTCATGATACGTGGACCGTATTGTTGGGAACCAAGATGATAAAATAAGATGCAACGTTGCATATGAGAGACTTTGGCAACTTGGCCTATTGTAGAGACTGGCCAAAGGAAAACCTCGCCTAAGGTCTGACAAAGCCACAAAGTCAGATGAAAAATGTATATGGGGCTTGGGGTTCTCCTTAAGGCGTGTTGTGTGCATGTCAAGATCATGATGTCGCACGGTTGAAAATGTACGACCGTGACACAAATTATACCTACTTACAATAACTTTATGCCAAAAGTATCCAAAAGAAACATCACAGCCATTTTGCCAACAAAGCCTCATTACATAACCTTAATTTCCCGAACTCTAGACCATGCAACTCCACAAGCTATCACCAATTCCCATGCAACTCCACAAGCTTATCACCAATTCCCAGTTGACAAGATGAGACCCACCCACCCACCTCAACCTTTTTTACAAGAAATTGCTCACAACTCTCTCTATTCTCCCTCTAACGAAGACTAGAACCTTGAGTAGCGATAATAAATAAATGAAACCTCACTCAAGACTCAATGGATAAAAGTGAGCCTTTCTCCTTGGGGAAAGAAACCTTCCTCCAAGTAGACAATTGTTTCTGGATCTTATCTAAGACAGAATTCCAAAACACCTAGCTGCTCATTTACGACCAAGCAAAAGCCCAAGATACTTTTTAGATGGAAGGTGGCTCACCTCATAACTAACCATGGACACCCAAACACTTATCTTAGAAGGGCCGCAACTCACATCTATGACTAAACTTTTGCCCCTACTAGTCTTAGGGATAGAAAATCACTTCAAAGAACAATAAGAAACCATTATGATTTACAAAGAAATTATCCTTCCTCAAACATAATAATAGGAAGCGATTAGCAAACTAAAGGCAAGACAAGTGAACGAACTCCTTACCTACCTCTTAAAGCCCTCAACCATCCCCTTCTCCACACCTAACGATACAAGCCTACTAAAAATGTCCACAACTAGGATGAAGAGAAAGGGCAAGAGAGGATCCCCTTGATGGGCTCCATAGAAGTAAAAATCTTCCCTCTAGGTTTCCTATTAGCAAAGATGGAAAAATTTGCAAACCTAATGCAATTCCACATCCATGCTCCATATAAACTTAAAACCTTTCTTTCCCGGACCTTATCTAAGAAGTGCCAATCCACACATAGTCATTAGCTCTTCCAAAATCAATCTTGAAAATCACCACTTTCTCCTTTCTTTCTTTGCCTATAATCATCCATGACTTCATTAGCAATCAACACTTTGTCTAAGATTTTCCTTTTCGCAATGAAGGCGGTTTGATAAATGGAAATAGTGCTATAAGGACTTTCCTCAATCTATCCACCAAGGTTTAAGCAATAGCTTGTAACTAGGCTAATAGGCCTAAAGTCTTTCACCTTGTTAGATTCTCTTTCTTAGGGATAAGGCACACATAAGTCTTACTCACCCCAGCGTTGAAAACGCCTCTTAGAAAAGTCACAAAAAACTTTCCACACATCCTCTTTGATACATTCACCAATTATATTAAGAAAAAGCCATAATAAATCCATCTAGCCTATGGGACCTATTCCCATAAAAGCCAAATACCACACAAATTTCCTCCAAAGTAAATAGGGGCCTCTAACTCAACCCAATCCTTTCCCAAAATGGGGCACCAGTCTATCCCTTCCAAGAAAGGTCAAAGGGTTGGTGGAGGTGCATAAAGATTAAAGAAGAAAGAAACGGTCCTCAACCTCCCTGCCCTCCTTCACAACCACTCCATTGTCCTTCTCCAAGAACTAATTCTTGTTCCTCCCTCTCGCCATGATGTGGAAGTAGGAGGAGTTTTCATCTCACTCTTTGGCTCACTTTTTCAAGCTAGTACCCTCCCTTATAATAAAAACTACAGATTCTCCTCTTTTCCATCCTCAACTCCGTCATCAAGTTCCCCACCTTCTCCGACCTATCTAACAGCCTAATCCTTTCCACAATCTCTATTTTCCTCTTCAAAATATCAGCAAAAAGTGCAAAGTTCCCATCCTTCAGAATTCTTTTGTGGTAAGAGGGAGGAATTTTCCTTTCCCTCTTTAGCCCTTCAACCTTCGACTTTTGTCTCAACCTAGTATATCCTCCTTCCTAATAAAAACTACAAATTCTCCTCTATCAACCCTCAACTCCCTCGTCAGGTCCCCCATCTCCTCCAACCTATCTTACGCCCAAATCCTCTCCAAAATATCCATTTTACTTTTTTTAATATCACCACGAATTGCAAGATTCTCATCCTTCAGGATTCCTTTAGGGGTCCTAAGCTTATTCGAGAGCTGAAAACCTTACACTTTCCTTCTATCCTAACACTCCATCCCAAAGAGATGGACGCCTTAAAATGAGGGTCGGACAGCCAAATATTCTCAAACCTAAATGGACTCTAACACAAGAAATCCTCTTAGAATCAAGATTGACATGCCAACGACCAAATGCAAACCTCAGGCCCAATACCTATTTAGGATTAGGAAAGGAATCCAACTAGCCTTTAGTCCACAAAAATTTATCAAGCCTCCAACGCACTACCCCTTCTTTTCCATTCAACCAAGTAAAATTTCCAGTCACTAGGGGGAAACCTAACACACTACTTAATAAGACTAAGGAAGCCCCTCGTAAATTTCAAGACTTTTTCCCATTACACATTTCCAACAAGTACCTCATCACATTAAAGTTTTCAACCAAACACCAATGCTCCCTACATAGACCAAAGAGGCCTCCCAGCTTCTCCAAACAGTCCTTTCTCCTTTCTCCCCTTAGGAATAAGAGGGCCATCAAACCTCCACCCACCCTACCCCCAAATTGAAAAAACAAAGGCCACAAATAAAGCTAAAGTTAGGTGAGCCAATGATGGGGACAACAATATGGCATTTTGACACTGTTTGGTGAATGGTAGAAGAAGAATCTTATTGATTCTTTAGAGAATGATCAGGGAGCTGGTTGGGGGAAGGTGGAAATTTAGGAGAAAATACTTCCACTTTTCTCTTGATTATATGACCTAGTGCTAGCAATAGGCCCTTTTGTTGAAGTTTTAGATTGGTCCCCCAACTCAAAGGCTGAAAAGTTGATTCTAGATGGTCCTTTCTAGTGGGAAGAAATAAGAAATGTTGTCTTTGAGTGCGATAGGAACAAAGCACATCGACCCTAAGAGACTTTTTATGGGTTTCATTCAAGATAATTTGGAGGGCATTAAGGCTTGACCTTGAAAGGTGTTCAAGGATTTTTTTTTTTTTTTAGAGGGGCATTCTTGCAAGATCTCAAAATGATACTTTTGTTTGCCTCATTCCCAAGAAAGAGAGGGGAGTGAAGGTTAAGGACTTCAAACCCATCATTATGATCACAAGTGTCTATAAGATAGCTTTGTGATAAACCTTTCAAGCGCATCCCTACAAAACCCCCACCCCACTCGATCCTTGCCTTTCAAAAAAAAAAAATAAGAGACATTCTTGTATTAAAGGTTTCTATTGCCACTACGTAACAATTACGAATTGAGTTCCACACCACTTGAACCCAACGCAAAGCATTGATCGTTCTCTACCATTTGAAGAATGGGTCACCATTTGACCTCTAAACAATGCACCCAACAAAACTATCTCACTCATGCCACCCGACTTTGATTCAACAAAACCCTCTAAGACACAAAGACTTACCTTACAAATCTCTTCAATCTCCACCTTCTTACCAAACACCCTCAGCATGAGAGTATTACCTATTTTGACTCTCATGAGGCAAGACATGCATCCAAATAAATAAAGATATGTCAATAAATTATTGTATAATCCAAAAACTGTGGTTTTCCTTCTTTAGACAACATAGAAGACCAACACTATTTGAATTTCTTTATGACACTTGATTTTCAAAATCAACTTACGGAAAGAATTTGAAGACTTCCTCTCCTTTATTAAGATTGTGTAGGGATTGAACTACGAGACTCCCCAAAACATCAAGTAACCAAAGTCTCTCATCTACAAGAAAAAAGGGCTGGGAATGACAAAATCACTCAACCAAATTTAGGCATTCTTTAAAATTAAGTGCTCTCCTAAAATTGAAATTCCACCAAACGCTTCCATTATCTCATATGGAAGAAATGTAGGTGGCTTGCTCATACCATGAATCATTCTTAAATTTCACATGAGAACCATTCCAGCTATTTACACAAACTTTGAGTTAAGAAATATTTCAATTTCAAAATGGTGAATAAATGGCTTCTAGAGCTAGCATAAGAACACCATCCAGACGTGCAAGTTCATAGTCAGTACTAATAACCTTATACCATCAGTTCATAAGTTCATAGATCTTTGTTGAATGCCCAAACCACCAGAGAACACCTTTCCAATTCACAAGATGAGCATCACCTTCCCTCTGGGCCTTATGGTAAAGATGATAATGTCCTAGTTAATTGAAAATGACCGTATGGTTTAAACGATGAGAAGACGAGTAATTCAAGGGCTACTTCTAGTCCAACTTCGAAAAGTGGCTCAAATCAAGGGGCTATTAGTTCTTCAGCTATAGTGATGCAAGCAAGAGAATCTGTCCTAAAAGATGGCAACACCTCAAAGGCGTCTAACAGAAATCAAATTACAAATAGAAAAATAGAAAAAGATTTGTATCAAATGGGAGGAATGATTCTCCCCTAATGTCTGAAGGAGTTGCAAGTAATGGTGTTGCTAGATGGGGCAGAAGATTTGAAAGTGGAATCAATAATCGGTGAAGAACGTGAAATACCAAGCATTAAATGGATAACAGAGTAGTCTTTCTTCCAAGAATAATGGAGATGGTAGCTTCAACAAGTCTATTTTTTATTTTAGAGACATGAAGTGTAGGATTGAAAACAATGGAAACCTGGATAGATGACTAAGAAGTTCAAACATTATCGGTAGAATGTTGCATAACCTAAAGGTCATCATGATGAAAAAGACCAACAAACTTCTGTAGCTAATCATACAAAAGAGAAGAATTTAACTCAACATCTTTGGTCATAAAATGTTCAAATGGAAAAGTAAGGCTTTCAGCCAAAAGAGAATCACTAAACTTAAAAAATTAAAAATTGACAAGTCCCCATGATCGGTGCTTGGAGGATCTAAAAGATAATATCCTTAAAATGAAGAGAAAGTTTCAAACTTGGATTCTAGGAGTAGTACAATCAATAAAACTAGAAGTCTAGGAAGAGATACTGACCAAATCTCCAAAATGTTGACCAATTGCTTAAAACACAAGAACATTTTTTCTAGAGCAATATGAATATCCTTTCAAGAGATGTGAGCTAGCAATTTGGAAACCAACAAGATAGAATTGAAGTTCATTTTCACTTCTTTTTCTTTCATCACCTAAAATGTAAAAACATCTCTTTTGTATCACTTACTGTGTAACTTCAGAGGAGTTGATTATCGTTGACTAGTTCCAACGGTAACATTTCTTGTTCTTCAACATGATTTGTAACAATAAAAGGCAAATGATGGAGGTGGCTGATTTTCGTATGAAGTAGGAGTATATTTAACCTTTATAAGATTTCTCCATAAAACTACCAACCTCTCTTTTCAACAACGGGTACTTACAATTTCTTTCTACCTCTAGAAGGTGGCCAAACTACACATTCAAGTTTCTATCCTTGAGGAGATCTAAACATGGCCAAACAAATAGTTCGGAGACAACTGTAACTTGCTTACGAAAGATGAGTGCATCGAATTTTGCAACAGTTCAATCAAAAGAGTTTCTAATCCAAAACAAATGAGAGACAAAAGGAGACTTTTCTGCTTGTTCTTTATGTCCTCACAAAGCCCATGTCATTTTCATATCATATGCAAAAATAAAGGTTATAGGTACAACTCAACAACTCTATAGAAATGGCGTGGCGACAACAGAACATAAAAAGAGGTGGGGGAAAGGATAGGTTAGGTGATGGGAGGAAGAGAAATGGAAGAAAAAAAAAGGATGTGGAGTGGCAATCAAAGGTATGTTGTTCAGTCTTCCACTAGCCTTGGAATTTGGCTTCTAGAGTTTGGTAGAAGGGCTAGTTACAACAATTTTTGTCGATGTCCAAAAGACAACATCTTGAATGCAAGCTAAACAAACCTTGCTAGATGGATATTCAACCACAAGTGGGTATTCCTTGTGTGGGAATTTGTTATGCTACAAAGGATGGAACATTCCATTTTTTCCCCACCACTCCTTGGCTTTTGAATGAATTTCATATAAGCCCAGTAAGAGGTTATCAGGGTGCACTCGAAACATATGAATGGCTTGCATGGAAGGTGAGAAAAATCAGTCTCATCTCTAAGTTTGTTCTCTTTGTTATTAATTTGTTGATTCAAAAAGTTTTGCAGCTGCCTGTCTCTTGGCCTAAACTTGGAACTCTCTACCAAAGCCTTTCGCTGGATTTTATCATTTGGATTGTTTTTTATTTCCTTCTTCATAGTTTATTTTCATTGTTGGGTTATGCTCTTTTGTTTCTTCTTTAAAATATACCAGATAGACCAGGGGTCCAGGTTAGACAATAGAAATATATAATTATCCTACATAAAAAGCTAGATTGTGTTCAACTTATGTTATCAACTCTAGTCAAGGTGCCTCTTCAGTAATTTTGTATTCAAGTTCTGTCGTACTCTTTTTCTCTAGAGGGAGGATGTAAGTTTTTTTTGCAACTATTCAAATATTGAGGAGAAGTTTCTGCTTGGAAAAAAAAAGCCCATCTGGAAATAGCTAATCTCAAACTGACTCAAATGTTCAAACAAAGATGCAGATGAAAGAAAAATGTCATCCCACCCGTATGTAATTGAGTACATCAGCTGTTGTCACTCTAGATCCACCTTCTTGTTGTCTAAACATCCACTGATAAAGCTTCTCCTGAAAACAGCATCACGTGAGGCAGTAAATGTTAATAAAACAGAATAATATCTTTTTGTGAAGATATGTATCACACAAGCAACACTAAAACTAAGGAAGATATTGCAAACTTGCCTATGCTTTTAAAACAATAATCAAAATTTTCATTGATACATAAAAAGAAACAAATGTTTAACGATACAATCTCACATAAAGCAAACAACACAAGGGAGACAAGATAATTCAAAACAAATGAGCCAAGGAAAGTACTTGTCTTCAAAAAAGAAATCCTAGGTACCATTAAAGCCCCAAAAAGTGTCACTGATTTCTCCAAGCAAGACTTGCCCAAACAAAGAGTTGGAATTTGTACCTTCTACAGCGAGGAGAACAAAGGGGCATTAAGTCCAAGTAAGGACACACTAAAAATATGGCTAAAGCTAGAGTCAATATATGAGCACATAGCTTAAGGAATCATTATAAGGACTAAGTCTAACAAGAGCCTATAAGTAGGCTGCTTACGGAGTATTTTATACTCATCCCATCTTATTCATTATTTTTCAAATGAAGTGTAGACCACAGTCGACGGTGGGAGCATGTGGAGCCGTGCAACTGCAGGAGGTGCCCTTTAGATCCAGTCATCTTCCTTTCTTGTCATCTTAATACTTTTAAATGTTGTTTTTGTGTATGATTGATAAACTATTTTGAATTGACTCTCCAGATACTATTTTGTACTTTTATTAAATTTTATGTCAGTCCTATATGCATTTTAAATTTCCTTGTAAACACTATTTGGTACCCACTGAAAAAGGCACAACCATACGTACTAACATGATCCTATGCCATAAAGCATTTGGTTCTCCAAAGAAACTCTATAATCATATAGACAATTGAAACCCACTACGAAATCTCAAATTACCAATGCCTAAACCCTCAACCTCCAAAGGCCTCGAGACCACTTCCCACCTAACCAAGTGAGACCCTTGTATTGGGTATTGGATTGTCTCTTTCAGGCATGATTTAGGGAGTATGAAAAATTAAACTGCACCCTATCTCCTCTCCGTTGTTCATATATCAAATTTGATGAAGCATCTGATGTTAGTATGACAGTGAGAAATCTAAGGCATAGTTAGTTGATACAAAGATCGATAAATTTTGTATTAAAGACTCTTTTGTTGAAGCATTTAACATTCTTTATTCATAAAATGAATTTAGTTGATGTTTTGCAATCTCCAACATCATTAGCAAAGTATTCTTCAATTCCTCCCACATTTCATTCCTTAATTGAGGTTTGTGGATTCACCTGGAACAAATTACTCCTCAGACACCACAAATTAAAAATCTAATTGTGTTTCACTCACTCATTTTCATTATCCAACAATGAAAATTATGTCTTGCAAATCCAGAGGCTTTGGGGCTGTTTTTTCTTTTATTGTTCATGTTTCCTTGAAGATAGTTTTCATGTTCAATTTTTTATTCCTTTAGGAGTTAAAAGGTTGTCGATTATTTTATGAAGCCTTTCTGGAAGATTACGGGGCTGTTTATTTTGGTGGTTTGTAGTTTTGTGCGATTGGAGCCATTTGAGTTGGTTCTCAATTATCATATCTTTTCTCTCCTTTTCACAATTTGACTTTAGATCTAATGTGCAAACAGTATTGTTCTCAATTGTCAGATCTCTTCCTTCCTCCATCAGTCTCTTTTGCATGAAGCATATCATTCTGGACTTTTATTCAATGTTTTGATTGGATAATTATTTTAGGCTCTTTGTTGAAGAGGATTTAGTATTATTTTGATTTTTATTTACATCCTTCTTTGTAATCCTTCTTAGTTGTTTCTTTTCATGCTTATTCTTGACCTTTATTTTGATGTTTTGCTTCGATAATTATTTTAAGCTCTTTTTTGAAGAGGATTTAGCATTATTTTGATTGTAATGTATATCCTTCTTTGAAAGGCAATCCTTCTTAGTTGTTTCTTTTCATTCTTTTGTGGAGATTAGTATCTTTTGAGCATTAGTATTTTTCATTATTTCAAAAAAAAAAAAAAAAAAAATGTTGGTTGAAGAGAGGTGTCAAATCAACCATTCAATTATAAGTAACAGCAGTAGGCTTATCCCCAATAAGCTTTGTAAACAGACCTAGATTTTCTATTCACGAAATCAGGGATTGGTTTTATTTCACACTATAAATCCATTCAACTATGTCTTGTATCCTTTTATAACGAATACAATAGCACCCTGTTCTGCTAGGCCAACCTTCAAACATCACCTAATAACGAAGGATAGTCACGAAGGATAGTCACGAAATACTCAAAAGCGAAACAAAAGGACAACATAGAAACACATTCTCTACCTTTACCGCAATTTAACATAAAAAGATCATCATCGCAATGTATGAACGATATATATTCTCTACCTAGAAACAAATGCTACAAGGCAAAACAATCAAGGATTAAAGCAGAATGGCCAAACAGACAGACGAATATGGGCATCAATACTATCATCGTATTTCAAAATCGAATGCTCAGATTTTAAAGCAGAAATACGTACGAATTATACTACCTAAATTCTCAGAATACATGAAACTACCCGAAATCGCAAAAATAAAGCCTCAAAACAAATACAGATGACAATACAGACAACCACAAACCACGTCGAATAGAATGAATTTCAAGTACACAAAAGAGAGACAGGAAAACATGATAAAATCAGAAAGGGGGGAAAAGGATGGGAACAGGGGAAGATTCAATGTGTGTGTGTGTGGGGGGGGGGAGGAACAGACGAAATTCCAGACCATGGCGTGACGTTCTCCGGCTTGGAAAGAAAGCTTCTGGTGGTTCATAGCCTGGGTATAAAGCTGGGAGAGAGAGTTGGCCGCACTGCAAAAGGAGGCGTACATGGTCCGATCTACCTCGTCGAGGCTGGTAGCGATGGATTTCCGCTTCTTGGCCATGGCGGAGGGGTTAATCTCGTGGTCCGGTGAGTGAAGGGTGTGATTCCGGCGGGTATGGGGGATTTGGTTTTCAGAGTGAAGATGAAGATTTTGGGAGGATAGGGATTTGGGGGAGGCGAAGGCCAAGGGGGGACTGGTGAGAGACTCGGGATGCTTGCATTCCTTCCGTATAGAAGAGAGCTGTCAGGTTGAGTGGAGGAAAAGGACTTATGGTAGCTATCGTGGCAATGCTGTGCATATGATTATTTCTTTTATATGCCCTCATCTTCATGTAACGCCAATTTGTTTCAAAATCAACTATATTATTAAATTTTCTAAAATTTTTTTTAAAAAAATTACAAATTTAATTTAAAAACCCATACATCTAATAAATTCTTAAATTTTTTAAAATTTTGAACAGACTAAGAACCTTAAAGGTGTGCGCTTCGCTCGTGTTGGACAAATTTGATGGTTGAATTAAATACCTTGGTCATGAGGGGTAGGTTTCCTCGATTTCCACTAATCATTTATTTGATTCTGCTTTTAGCTAAAGTTCGCTTCCACGTCTCATAGTTTGTCAAACCAATCACTTCGACTTAACTTGTCACTTTAGTTTGATTTTTACATATCTCGAATTTGAAAGAATTTTACCTCAAAAGTTTTAAGTTCTTACCCACAAATAGCCTTCTTTGATCTCGAGTTCGGGTTCACTCCTAAAATCAACTTGGTAGACCGCTCAATTTTCCTTTAGCTCAAATTGCTACTTAACGCTACGAATCTGAATTTGAAGATGCTCAGTTCAGCACGAGTAATCTTTTGTGGTCAAATTGCGCTCATGATCCTAGGATGCAAGGTCTATTGAAGCGTATAGACCTGGATCAACATGTAAACTGCACTAGTTGTAGTGTCCTAATCTTACTTGAGAGCTTTCTCATGCATGCTTTACTAGGGAGTTATTCCTATCAATCACGTAAGCATATCCATAATTTAAACTTCACCTTAGTCATATCTGGGAGATGAGGAGGTCTATCGGGTCCCTAGGTGGCTTAACGTGGACTTCTTGCTCCAAGTTGCTCTGTTTTGACTCATCGAGTCTTTCTCCTCTTATTGTCACTCATGATCCTAGGTGCTCAGTCTATTTGGAGGCGTCTCGACCTAGGTCATTGTCTAGCCAACCTAACTCTAACACCCTAGCTCTATGTAGATAAACACGCTCTACAAAGCGAACATAGAGTCAAACTCTAACACCACAACTCTTTTGATTTTCATATTTTCTTCAACATAATTCCTATCAACATGATTTCTTCACAAAAATCGTAAATTTTAACCCACCGACACATATGTATTTTTCTGTCATTTATTATCAACTACAGACTAAAATAAAATTTTTCCAAAAACAACATACATAAAAATTAGAACCTACTTCTTCCTCGATTCTTAATAGATTTGAACAAATCGAAAGATCAAATTGATATTCTCAATCTTCTAAACATTTCTTGGGAAAGAACTCCGACTAGATTTCAACTTCAAACAGTCAACTGTGTGGAGCAGATTTCAACTTTCTCTCTCTAACTCTCTCCCAAAACCCTAACCTTTCTTTTCCCTCTCTCTTTTTTTCTTTCCATATTCTTATTCTTTCTTTTCTCCCTTTATTAACTCTCTAATTAGGGTTCTAACAAGCCCTAGTTAGGCAAGGTAGGTAAAAATGACTAATTTACCTCTCGAGATTGATTTTAACCAAATTTCCCAATTTCTTGAGCCTAAATTTTTGTAAGCAATTTTCACTTTTATCTCATCATCAAACTAGACCTAAGTGGCTACAATTAAAATGTAAAACTGGAGTATTTAATAACTCATTTGGACGCAGGTGTTATGCCTCGGGTGAACTAGCTAGTCTTTAATCTATGCCTATGTTGTGATCTTGTGTAACTTCATTTTTGTTCCCATACTAATGACTTGTTAGGATTCATTAGGTAAATGGAGTCCATCGATACCAAATTTTCATCTACAAAGGAATAGATGACATAACTTAGTAGGTCCATAATGTCATGCAAAGTTTTAGGAGAGAGCGACCCTTGTGCTAGCAACTACTGAGTACCCATGTGGTCCCTCACCTTGGTTTATAAAACAAGAGCCTTATTGGAAAACTCTAGTTTGTTTCCACATGCGGTACTAGCAAACTCAAATCTTATCAAGTTCTAATCTTATTGAGTTCGAAACTCATCAAGTTTTGATCTCGAGGCTCTACCCTATTGAGGCCAACCTAGCTCAAATTTCAAGGTGCACGTGCAAACCCCCACTAATCAAGGTAAGTTCATTATTAAGATTAGCTAGCTACTCCTTATAGTCCCAACAAGGCATTGATAAGGATAGGGGAGTGACCTTGGCCTAATCATGGTATTAATCTAGGATAGTGAAGTCTAGGCTAAGTTCTAGTTTCTCTTAAGTATGTGGTACTTGACTCGGTCATTTTAGGGCATTATAATTGTGATGTCCCACATTGGTTGGGGAGGAAAACAAACCACCATTTATAAGGGTGTAGAGACCTTCCTCTAGCAGACGCGTTTTAAAGCCTTGAGAGAAAGCCCAAAGAGGACAATATCTGCTAGCGGTGGATCTGGGGCGTTACAAATGGTATCAGAGCCAGACACCGGACGATGTGCCAACCTTCTCGCTGTTCTTGAAGGGGGGTAGACACGAGGCGGTGTGCCAGTAAGAACACTGGGCCCCAAAGGGGGTGGATTTGGAGGGCAGTCCCACATCGATTAGAGGAAGGAAAGAGTGCCGACGAGGACGCTGGACCCCGAAGGGGGGTGGATTGTGATGTCCCACATTGGTTGGGGTGGATTTGGGGGGCGGTCCCACATCGATTGGAGGAAGGAAAGAGTGCCGGCGAGGACGCTGGGCCTCGAAGGGGGGTGGATTGTGATGTCTCACATTGGTTGGGAGGAGAACAAACCACCATTTATAAGGGTGTGGAAACCTTCCCCTAGCAAATGCCAAACCACTATTTATGAGGGAAAGCCCAAAGAGGACAATATTTGCTAGCGGTGGATCTAGGTCATTACAATAATGATTCACAACATCACATGATTCTTAAACTCATGCATCATAAAATATAAGTTCAATCGAGCTGGCAAAGACTAAAGTATTCGATCATTAAAAACATACGAGCCTTAAATTCAATCAAAAGTTCACATTCATGCTTTATCAAGCATAATATCAATCATATGTGATACATATACGAGAGTATACTAGTAATTCAAATCATCCCATGCTCAACGAAATCAAATTAATGAACCTAGGTCATAAAATATTTGGGGTCCATTTAAACTTAACGGGTTAGTTCAATCAATTGGAGTTCTTAAATCATGGTTCAGATTTCTAAGCATGCATATTGCTATCATAGAAGATTAGTCTAGTTACGACCCAATTTTTTAGCTGTCTGGAGCATAGATTGCGATTTGGGTTGACTTGATGGAGTAAAACACGATAAATTTTTGTCGCTTTTTAAAACAAGAGATTTGCAAACTTCAAAACATCAAACACATACATATATATTTACAATATCCAAAATAGAGCTTAAGTTTAAATACACAAAAAAGAACGAGGTACAAAATACGGTTGGGACAAAAACAACACGAAACTAGTGGAGGCTCTCGACCCTTGGTTTGACTCTCTATGCACCTACTCCAGATTTGCTTCCATCATCGACCAACACCTAGTCATTAGATGAAAACATGTAAAAAAAATAATAAAGAGAGTATAAAAATTTAGTAAGTAGCTAACATGTAGGCTTTTAATGATGTTCATAGATGATACTAAGGTACTATACTCTAAAACTTACCAAAACATCAGTTGGTTTCTATTCAAGGACCTTGGCTTTAGGTCATGGGTTTGAGTTCATTTAATTTGGTTAGTCTCGTGTCTATTCCTAACTTATGCACTTGTACAATCCATAGTCCTTGGATAAGTTTAAGAAGAGTAGATCCAATCAGACTAGTTTGAGTAAGTAGTACCTAGTAATTTTGGTGTCATAATAGTCATAGGGCTTGAGTTGGCTTGGCTCTTTAACTCGAGCCTAAGTCATTTATTTATTTATTTATTTCATCTATTCCAAGACTAGAATAGGAGACGATACACGTTACACCATGATTTTGAATTAGAAGAGAGATTTTAAGAAATGACAGATTTATTCACTCTATTAATAATCGAGCTTTTCTATTGATTCCTACTACCTCCTATTTTTTAGGAAGAGATTGAATCTTTTTATCGAAGGATCAGAAAAAAAATGGGTCCAGACCTCCCTCGAGAATGATTGGAAGATCCAAAACAAAAAATAGTGGTATTTGCAAGCAACAACATAATAGAGGCAGGCAATCAATATAGATTGATCCGAAATTCTAATTCAAATCCAATATAACACCTGTGGGTACATAAGAAATGTATTGAATCGATTCTTTTTAATGAATAGATCCAATTGCAACTTCAAATCTGGAACTCAAAAGGAACAAATAGGAAATGATACTCTGAATCATAGAACTATAATAAAATATACGATCAACCAACATTTATCAAATTTGAAAAAGGGTAAGAAGAAATGGTTCGATAATTTAGGCGCCAAGGGTCCACAAAAACTTAAGGCACAAACTATGCATAAGTCATAATATAAATTTAGGTTTATGGCTATTTTTCCAAAATTTCAGATTTTTAGGGATAGTTATTTGTTTCAAACTTGGGGGTTATTTTTCAAAATTTGAACCTTTGGGCCACTTTTTGCAAATCCCTATAATTTTTCAAAAATTCACCAAATTCATTAGAAATTAGAAAAATAAAAAATTGATCCAAATTGTAGCCAAAGATGATTGGAGAGCGCAAAATTTTATTGGTGATAAGACCCAACTAGTGGGAGGAAAACGGTAGCTAAAGTTCACTAGATTTTTATAGGAATTTTGGTCAAAAACACTACATCAACAAAAATCAACAAACTCAGCTTCTGTAGTTGATAATGTGATTATAGGCTGCTTATGAGAAGACCAAAATATTACTCCTCCACTCATGATACTCAGAGTCGCTACTAACGTCTCATGCTCATCTATAATGCGGAAATATAACTCTTACATGAACATAATTGATAACGTAAATTTCAAAAAACGTTTAAAACAACTTCTTCTCTGGAAAACACAGCCATGGTCTTACGTGTTTAAATATGAAATACTGAAATTGAGAGAAAACAAAAACAAATACAAAATAATTTAAAACAATGGAATGCAAAACAACCTATTCTAACTTAAGACTAGAAATTTAAATATGAGTCTACCCTATGCACGTGCCACAATCTCTGCTCACGATGCCACCGTCCTCCGTACAAGTGCGCCTTGCCTTTACTTGAAAAATGATGTAGCACACGGCCTGAGTATTTCAAAGAATACTCAGTAAGTGACCCCACTATAGGGGGCCATGCAAATGCAAACACATGCAATCATGATTTAGGGACCTATCTCTAATCATTTTAGGGGTGGCCTCCAATCTCGGATAAATTGGATGTGTAGTACTTCTCTACACACGACTCACACGTGCGAATGTGAATCCCCAAGACGCTCGCACACCCCCTGGACCCTCTGGTCAAGCTAATCTGTAGGACGTCCGGAGGTCAGTGGAACCCCATAGTGTCATGCGCCTCATGAACACCCTCATCTGTGTGCATTCGCACCTGTGCGCATTCGCGCTCATCATATGGTGCGCGTCCGCACTCATCATCTCTAGGGGAAGTAGCCCTATGCTTATGAACATACAATATGCATGAGGTCCCTCTTATGAACATACAATATGCATGAGGTCCCTCTAAATCCATCATAATGTCTCTTCTGACACAACTCTCTAGTCTCATCTCTTTGTTACTCTAGGTAACACATACTCGTGGATATTTATATTTAATATCATTTTCACGCTCTTAGGGTTGTTTCCTATGTCGATCTAACGACATGATGCAATATGACATTTATCATCATATAACATGCTCAAAATGGAAAACATCATCATATTAAGGTAAACGTCACGCAATCATCATACTCATCATATTACCACAAAGTGCATCAAACATATCAAGTACGACATTCATAAAAAAAAATATATATATACTGAGCACATCATCAAGTATCATAACCCACACATCATCATAAGTCATACATCATCATAACTCATATACGCATCGTACGACATAGTTCATACAACATCGTAACTCATACAATTTTTTAGCCTATCCTATAGTAAGGCCACTTACCTGGTTGGCCTTAGCCGAAGTATTCCCTAATTTAATTAACGTAAGCTCTCGTTCCTCGAGAGCTGCTCCAAAGGTTGCTAGAGTTCGCTTCATATCGAACCATTCGTCACCTTTCGTTAGCATTTCACATTCTAATTAATAATCCAACTAACAATGTGAAATACAGCTCTAAAACGGTCTCAGTAAAAAAAATCGAATTCCACTTTTTCATTGTTTCTAAATTTTGGTTGGGTAGTAAAATTTAAATTGAAAATATGTCAATATTATTTCATGGTGCTTCAATCCTTCAATCCAACTATGGTTTGTTATAATATTATATTCTCTTGGTACAAATAATAATAATTTCTCACCTCTTCTATTTTCCTTCCCTCTGTTGTACACTTTTGTTTCTCCTCTCTGTCTTCTTTTTCTTTCATATGAATGAATTATAAAATAATATTCAATCAATTCTGTTTTCTTCTCCTATCCAGCATGACTATCAATTAACGGAAGACATTTTCAATTTTTTTTTTCTCTTTCCTAAAAAACTACTCTCATCAATTGAAGCCATTTTCTGTTCTATTTTCTTCTCTTTCCCTTTTCAATCTATTATGTTTTCTTCTCTTTCCTAAAAACTACTATCAACTAAGCTATTTTCAATCTTTTCTGTTTTCTCCTCTCTCCCAAATGACTATCCAATTTGAGAAGTCATTTTCAATCTATTTTAATTTTCCTCAGTAAAATTCACAGAGCCATTTTCAATCAATTTTGATTTTGATCCATATACAGAAATCTAAATAATTGAAAAGGAGATCTAAAATAACTTTTCTATCTCTGGCAAAAGATAAAAGAAAATGAGATCTAACTTACCGATTCCTTTTCGGTCTCTTTCCATTCCTATTAAATCTGCTTGAAGTGAAGGTCATCTCCAATTCTTCTCTCCTACTGTGATCTATCCTTTGTTTCTTTTTCTGATTATTCCCTTCTCAAAATCTGCCATTTTTTTCTTTGTTTCTGCTTAGTTTTTTTTTTTTTTTTTAATTATTATTTACTTATTCTTATTATTATCTTTTTTTTTTTTTTTCAGGTAGTTACATTATTGTGATGTCCCACATTGGTTGGGGGAGAACAAATCACCATTTATAAGGGGTGGAAATCTTCCCCTAGCATACGCGTTTTATTCCCTCAAGGGGAAGCCCAAAGAGGACAATATCTGCTAGCGGTGGATCTGGGTTGTTACAAATGGTATCAGAGCTAGTCATCGGACGATGTGCCGCCCTCTCTCCTGTTCCCTGAAGGGGAGTAGACACGAGGCCTTATTCCAGTAAGGAAGCTGGGCCCCAAAGGGGGGTGGATTTGGGGGCGGTCCCACATCGATTGTCACCATTTATAAGGGTGTGGAAATCCAAAGAGGACAATATCTGCTAGCGGTGGATCTGGGTCGTTACAATAAACGGACAAAAAGGAATGAGTGCCGGCCTTCTCACTGTTCCCCGAAGGGGAGTAGACACGAGGCCTTGTTCCAGTAAGGAAGCTGGGCCCCAAAGGGGGGTGGATTTGGGGGCGGTCCCACATCGATTGGATAAAGGAACGAGTGCCGGCCTCCTCGCTGTTCCCTGAAGGGGAGTAGACACGAGGCCATGTTCCAGTAAGGAAGCTGGGCCCCAAAGGGGGGTGGATTTGGGGGCGGTCCCACATCGATTGTCACCATTTATAAGGGTGTGGCCTCCTCGCTGTTCCCCGAAGGGGAGTAGACACGAGGCCATGTTCCAGTAAGGAAGCTGGGCCCCAAAGGGGGGTGGATTTGGGGGCGGTCCCACATCGATTGTCACCATTTATAAGGGTGTGGAAACCTTCCCCTAGCAGACGCGTTTTAAAGCCTTGAGGGGAAGCCCAAAGAGGACAATATCTGCTAGCGGTGGATCTGGGTCGTTACAATAAACGGACAATATCTGCTAGCGATGGATCTGGGTCGTTACAATAAACGTATAGCTTGAAGTACTCTTGTTATCTTCCATGTCTCCAGCATAGTAACTATCAGTAAATTCAATTAAATCACTAACTTCTCCCTTTCTATAAAATACACCATAATCTATGTTTGGACATGCCATAAAACGACTAATCAAACTTACAGCAAACATGAGACCAGGACGAGTAGCTGCGAGATACATCAAACTTCCCACTATTGTTTATACAAAGTATATCTACTTTTGCACCATTTTCATCTTTGCCAATTTTATGTCCGGGAACAATGAGATTACAAATAGAATTATAGTTTTCTATACCAAATCAATCTAAAACTTAATCAACATACTTTCTTTGACATATAAAAATACCATCTAATCTTTGTATTACCTCTATTCCAAAGAAAAATCTCATCTGACCTAAGTTAGTCATATCAAACTCTTTATTCATGGAACGTTTAAACTCCTCCCATAACCGGTAGAACCACCAAGTTCTATGTTTGATTTTTTTCAATGGACTTGATTTCTTCATCCATGGCCAGTCACCATTTTGGGCTTTTGACAGCTTTACTCAAAATTCACAGGATCTGAAATCACCTTTGTGCATGTAGATCAACCGGTAGAACCACCACTATGTTTGATTTTTTTCAATGGACTTGATTTCTTCATCCATGGCCAGTCACCATTTTGGGCTTTTGACAGCTTACTCAAAATTCACAGGATCTGAAATCATCAAGAATGCCATATTTTCTTCATCCTCTTGAGATAAGCCTTCACTAGAATCATAATTTGCTAAGTGGATGTCGATTTCTCTCCTCCCTTCTTGTCAAATTTAGTGTAACAGCTACTGGAAAGTTGTTTTCAACAATTGGTTCAACTGTTTCAGCAACTGGTTCAATTGTTTCAGCAACTGGTTCAATCATTTCTTCCGTGATTTCTCCTTCTTCGATCTGTTCTCATCGTTTTCAATATTTTCCCCAATCCAATTTTGTTTCACCTTACAAAACATTTTTCAATCCCATTCACGGTCTTCCTCAAAAGCTACATTACGACTTTATTATAATTTTATTTGTAGTTGGATCAAACATTCTATAACCTTTGGATTCGCTGCTGACTCCAAATAAAGCACATGTTACACTTTTATTTTCAAGTTTGCTTATCTTGGCATCTGAAGTATGAATGTGTCCCACATATCCAAAATCTCTGAAGTAATTTACTGATGGTTTCTCTCCGTTCCAAGCCTCTTCTGGTGTCATATCTTTTACTGCAAGAGTGGGTGATCGATTCAAAATGTGAATCGTCCACCTGACAGCTTCATCCCATAAATTTTTAGGCACTTTCTTCTCTATCAGCACAGCTCTTACCAAGTTCATCACGGTGCGGTTTTTGCGTTTGACCACTCCATTTTGCTATGGGGTATAGGCTGTCGTTAATTGTCTCTTCACTCTATGATATTTGCAAAATCGTTGAATTTTGCAAAGTTGAATTCTTCTCCTCTCTCTATTCTTAAATATTTTATAGGCATTCCAATTTCCTTTTCCACCATTATTTGAACCATTTGAAAGGATAAAATGTTTATAATTTTTCTACTAGAAAATAACTTCATGTCTTCCTTAAAATATCATCTATAAAGCACAATAAATAATTTTTCTGGCTATTTGAAACGGGTGAAATTGGACCACATAGATTTACATGAACAAGGCCCAATTTTTCAGTTGCTCTCCATTTACCCATTTTTGGGAATGAAGTCCGATGTTGCTTGCCTTTCATACTTGCCTCACAGGTGGTGTTTGGAGCTATAATTTGCAGCAGGCCTTTCACCATGTTTTTTTTGTTTCAAGGTGTATAAGTGTTTGTAGTTGAGATGACCATAACCATGGTGCCAAAGTGTTGACTGATCCATATTTGAATAGCACTACTACTCTTTTTTCTTGTAGTCATCCAACGCTCAAGAGATTATATTTGAGTTCAGGTATCCAATACATATTATTAATAGTGTAACGAACCCCATGCAAAGTTAATTTCATTGCACCATATCCAATAACTTTTATGCTTGTATTATTTCCAAGCTTGACAGTGTGGGAGGTCTTGTCTAAGCTTGAAAAGATACCTTCATTTGCACACATATGGTTTGAGCAACTAGAATCTAAGAACTAAACATCCCTCATTTTTGCTTCATGTCTTTCCATACGAGCCATTAACAACATTTCATCCTCTCCCTCCAACTCTGCATAATTCAATTCCTTATTCATCTTTGAACATTCATATTGAAAATGACCCAAGTCATGACACCTGTGATATTCAACCGTTGCTTTGTTGAAAGTTGATCTTCCTCTTCCACGTCCTCTGCCCCTGTAAGTTTCTCTTCCTCTGTTACTTATTTTCGTTCGACCTTCGACTTTTAGAACTTGCTTCTCTCCATCAATGTTGGATCTTCGAAATTTTTGTTATGCACCACTAATGAACTTTGTAATTCATTAATGGACATGTTATCGGTATATTTGGGTTCCTCAATGGATACTACGACATAAGTAAATTTTTTAGTCCGGGTACCCAAATTTTTTTTACAATTTTCTTTTTTGGCATATCTTCTCCCTAGCTTCTCAGCCGGTTGGAAATTATCATTACTCTTGCAAAATAATACATGATACTTTCATCATTTTTCATCTCTAGGATCTTAAATTTTCTCCTTAATGCATTAAGAAGAGATTTTTTTTTTTTTTTTTTCACTTTTTGGTTTCCATAAAACTTTTGCCTCATTGATTTTCAAACAATCTTGGCTGTGAGACAATTAAAGATTTTTTGAAAGACAGTACGATCAATTGCCTGGAAGAGGTAATGCTTTACTTGGTGATCTTTGAGGCTAGCATCATCAAGGTTTGCCTTTTCTACCTCAGTTAGAATTGTTCTTTCCATTGGTTCGTAGAAACCAATCTCTACCACATTCCATAGACCCTTTGCTCTGAGTAAATTTTCCATCAGCTCACTCAAGTGATCATAGTGACCATTAAAGTGAGGGATCTTCGTTAATTTTATGTCTTCACTCATACTCTTTGGATTTGATCACTAAAAAATTGCTACTCTACAAAGCCTAGTGGTGACTCTAATACCAAGTGCAAGGTTTTGACATAAGAATGACTAAGTGAGAAACATAAACAATTGTAGTTTCAAGTGATGATATTATTGAGTACTCAATGTTAGATAAAAAGCTATGGTTTTTTATTTATTTAGGTTATTCACACGTTTCCTTAAACTGAGTTGATTTTTGTTTTTAGGCTATCTTAATTAACGCTACATGTATAATGTATAATGAAAGAGCATATTTTTAGTAGGCCTCTTAGGCCAACTTTAGATGCAAGATTTGTTGGCCACTTCGGCCCATTCTAGAATATAATCTATTTTAAATAGCCAAATTAAATGAGAAACATTTGCACCCTATTTCTCAGCAACAAATTCCAAAGCTTCGTTACTCTTTCTTTATTTTCTTCAGTGGTTTTTCTTCTCCCACCAATTTCTTTGGCAATTTTTCTTGGTCAAGGATTTCCTTGCAAGGCGAATTGCAAAGTCAAAGATAACACTGATCTTCGCTTTTATAGTCTTACAAATAACAAAAGAAATATAAACTAACCACAAATATTGCAAAGGAGTTAAACTAAATATGTAAAAATACTCTAACTATTCGACCGATTTGCATTCGTCGGTAAGGGAGGCGAGCACTGCAAGCTGACCGGCGTCTACTTTATCCCGAGGCTCAAGGCTAACCTTGTGAGCCTGGGTCAACTTGATGAGGTCGGTTGCTACATTTCCATCGGTACGGGCACTTGAGCTTTCCTGCTCTACAAAAACTGCACAAGGAGGAGATGGTGTACAGTTTGCTGGCAATCGAAGGCGTGAACAGGCTGTGTGATGGGTGTCTCATCGGCAAGCAGAGGCGCACCTCCTTTCCGTCTAAGGTATCCTACTGCACTAGTGAGCTGTTGGAGCTCGTGCACGGTGATATCTGCGGGCCCATGAAGCCGGCGACCTCAGGCGGCAAGATCCTCTTCCTTTTGCTAGTCGATAACAAGAGCCGCTTCATGTGGTTGGTCCTACTGCAAGCGAAGAGTGAGGCGGCAGAGGCGATTAAGCGATTCAAGCGTGCGCGTGGAGGTCGAGTGTGAGAGAAAATACGAGCGCTGCACACGGACCGAGGTAGAGAAGTCACCTCGTCGAGCTTTGGCAAGTACTGCGACAAGCTCGACCTGTAGTGGCACCTAATAGAGCCCTACTCCCCCAGCAGAACGGGGTGGTGGAGCGCTGAAATCAGACTATCGTCGGGATGGCAAGGTCATTACTGATGACGGCTGGGATGCCCGAGAGGTTCTGGGGAGAGACGATCATGAAGGCCATCTACCTCCTTAATCAGTCGCCAACGTGAAGCCTCGACGGGAAGACGCCACACAAGGCCTGGTACAACAAGAAGCCAGCAGTACATCATCTTCGAGTGTTTGGCTGCGTCGCATACATGAAGGTCATGCATCCCCACCTCGCCAAGTCGATCCCAAGGGGTTGAAGGTCGTCTTCATCGGCTACGAACTTGAGACCAAGGTGTACAGGATCTATGATTCTGTGGGGGGCGAGCTCACATGTCGCGTGACGTCATCTTCGACGAGGACACCTTCTGGCGGTGGAATGATGTGACCGAAGCAGACCAAAACCCAAATCAATTTACAGTGGAGTACCTCATCACCGAATCGGGAGAAGGTGGTGTACCTCATCACCGACGAGGACACCAGTGGAGTTCGCAACACCACATACTGTAGACTCGACGTTGGATGCTGATCACGATGATGGTTTGGTAGCCAAATACCGGAGGATTGAAGACCTACTAGTAGGAGGTGAACCACTGGGACTGGCAGCGAGCGAGCTCGAAGAAGATGCGGTTGAACTGCATGCCATCAGCATAGATGAGCCGAACTCCTTCGCCGAAGCAAAAAGGAACCCGTGCTGGCTGAAGGCAATGTAGTAAGAGATGACGTCCATCACTAAGAACAAGACGTGGAGTCTAAAGGACATGCCGCCGAGACACCGAGCCATAGGACTCAAATGGGTCTTCAAACTGAAGCGTAACGAAGTGGAAGAAGTTGTGAAGCACAAGGCCCGTCGGTGGTGAAGGGTTACGTCCAAAAGTAAGGGGTGGACTTTGAAGAGGTGTTCACGCCGGTGATAAGGTTGGAATCTATCCGCCTGTTGCTGGTGATCACGGCACATCATTCCTTGGAGGTCCACCACATAGATGTGAAGTTCGCTTTCCTCAACGGAGAGCTGAAGAAGACCGTCTACGTCCAAGAACCACCTGACTTCCTAGACAATGACAACTTCGGTTAGGTACTGCACCTACACAACATGTACATGCACGGCCACGACGAGTAGGTCTGATTGTGGAAGTGTACGTCAACGATCTCATAATCACTAGAGCGACATGGAAGTTCTTGAAAAATTCAAGAGGGAGATGTCAAAGAACTTCAAGATGAGCTATCTCGGGGTGCTCAGCTACTACCTCGGCATCAAAGTGCAATAGAGTACTACCGGCATCACCATCTGCCAAACTGCGTACGGGAAGAAGCTGCTGAACATAGCTGGGCTAGCGGATTGTAAACCTACAAGTACGCCAATGGAGGCCCGACTCCAGCTAAGGAAGACTGGCACTACGACGGCAGTCAACGCCACCAATTACCGCAACATTGTTAGGAGTCTGCGCTATCTAGTAAACACACATCTTGACCTCGCTTATTCTATTAGATACGTGAGTAGATTTATGGAAGCACCACAAGAGGAGCATCTTGTGGGTGTCAAGCGTATCCTGCGCTATGTGGCTGGAACAAAAGGCTGGGGTGTGATATACTGTGCAGGGAGAGAAAAGAAGAAGTTTGAGTTGGTCGGCTACCGTGATAGTGACATGGCCGGTGACGTTGATGATCGTAAGAGCTTCAACAGGATGATTTACTTCCTCTTAGGCGGCGCGATCTGTTGGCAATCAACTAAAAAAAGATAGTTGCTTTGTATTCTTGCGAAGCAGAGTACATTACCGCTTTCGACGGCAGCAACATAGGGGGTTTGACTTGCGCGGCTGATGGAAGAACTCATCAGAAGAGAAGGCGATCCAATGTGACGACCCTAAATTTCCACATATCTAGAGTCGTCACTAATGTCTCATGCTCATCTCTAATGAAAAAATATAACTCTAAGAATGCTCATCTTTATTATTGGAAAATTTTAAAACTTCAGAATACATTAAAACATTAGAAAATAATGTCGGACTTACGTGTTTCAAACATCATGCTGGAGTTCAAAATAAGATAAAAAAAATTACAAATTAAATCATTTAAACAAATGAAATGCAAACACCCTATCCTAACCAATACTAGGAATTTTAAATATGCAACTATCCTATGCACGCGCCACAGTCTCTGATCACGATGCCCCCGTCAACCCTACATGGGCGCCTTGCCTTTACCTGAACAATATGGCACACGACCAGTAAGTGACCACATTATAGGGGTCATGCTAATGCAAACACATGCAATCATGAATTAGAGACCTATCTCTAATCATCTTACGGGTCATGCTAATGCAAACACATGCAATCATGAATTAGAGACCTATCTCTAATCATCTTACCGGTGGCCTCTAGTCTCGGACAAATTGGATGTGTAGTATTTCCCTACACACGACTCACAAGTGCGAGTGTGGATCCCCAAGGCGCTCGCACACCCCCTGGACCCTCTTGTCAAGCTAATCTGTAGCGACGTCCGGAGGTCAACGGAACCCCATAGTGTCATGCGCCTCATGAACACCCTCATCTGTGTGCATTTGCACCTATGCGCATTCGCGCTCATCATACGATGCACGTCCGCACTCATCATCTCTAGTGGAAGTAGCCCTATACTTATGAACATACAATATGCATGAGGTCCCTCTGTGTCCTATGTCAATCTAACGATATAATGCAATATGACAAACAACATCATAAGGCATGTTCAACATGGAAAACATCATCATGTTAATAACATCATCATGCATACTTCATACTCATCATAGAAGCCATAAGTGCATCATAAATAACATGTACGTCATGCATCGAAACATAAATAACGTACATTTAACATACATCACAACACAACATCATACTCATACATCATCATAATTTAAACAATCTTTAGCCTATCCTATAGTAAGGCCACTTACTTGGTTGGCCTTGGCCGAAGTACTCCCTAATTAGCTAAATGTAATCTCCCGTTTCGGGAGAGCTACTTCCTATGTTGTCGGAGTTTGTTTCCTATCACACTGTTCGCCACCTTCCATTAGTATTTCACAATTAATTTATCAATAATTCAAAAATCTGAAATATGACTCTAAAACGGCCTCGGATACCTTAATCGGGGCCGAAAACAAGTCCGGGAGGGTCGAAACAGTGGAAACTAGGTTAAAAACAGAGGAGCCGAGCCGAACAGCCGTTGGGAGCCACTGAGCCGAGCCGAGAGACTGCCTGCGCTGCTGTGTGCCACGTGGCAGAAGCAGAGCGCGCCCCATCGTGCGATGAGCGTTGAGTCGAGGCGCGGGTCTTACTCCAGTTCGGGTTGGCTGTTGCAGAAGGCTATTGGGTCGAGCTGGTTGTTGGGCCTCGATTTACTAGATTGGGTCGCAGCGTTTGGGTTACAGGCCGGTTCGATTGGACTATGGGTCTGGTCTCGGGTCGGTTCAGCTAAACCATGGCTTCTGGGCTGGATGAGGTTTGAGCCACTATAGTTGGGCTGGGTTGAAGGCAGAGGCCGAGGGGAAAGAAGTCAGGCTGCTCTATCGGGTTTGGGTTTGGGTTGACCCAGATCCGTGGATCTCGTCTTCCTAACCTGACTTCGGCCGATTTTCTCTCTCCTTCCCGCGACGTTTCCGTTGCCAATTTCGGTCCCCTCTTTCTTCCTTTTCCTCTCTGTTTGTCGTCCTTCTTTCCTTCCTCGAAGTTTAGTGGTCCAAAAGTTCCTAAAACCACAGATCTAAGAACTTTTAGGAAAATCCAATTTTCCAACCTCGGTTACCGATGACGGCGCTTACGAAAAGGCACAAAACGTACCCTGAGTTATTTTGCTTTCGTTAGGGATCCTTCTCGTGGTGGTAGCTGAGCGTTTGACATCAGTTTTAGGGTGGTTTGGGGCTCGTCAGAGGAATTGGAAACTCGCTGACGTTATCCAAAATCTCTCTCTCGTATTTTCGTTCTTTTCTCTATGTGCAGGTATTCTAATCAATTCTAGGAGTCGTGGGCTAAAGGCTGAGCGAGGTGTGGTTGTCGTTTCGCGTGGGGTCTGCAAAACTCAGTGGTCACCAGAAAACTCATGAAGGGCTACATCTAGAAGTAAGGGGTGGACTTCGAAGAGGTGTTTGCGCCGGTGGCAAGGTTGAAATCTATCCGCCTGTTGCTGGTGATCGCGACGCATCATTCCTGGGAGGTCCACCACATGAATGTGAAATTCGCATTCCTCAACGGAGAGCTGAAGGAGACCGTCTATGTCCGACAACCACCGGGCTTCTTTGACAACGACAATCCTGACAAGGTATTGCGCCTACATAAGGCACTCTATGGGCTTCGGCAAGCACCACGAGCCTGGAACGCGAAGCTCGACAGTACCCTGCTGTCGCAGAAGTTCAAGCACTGTGCCTCTGAGCATGACATGTACACACACGGCCACGATGAGCAGCGACTGATTGTGGGAGTGTACGTCGACAACCTCATAATCACTAGAGGCGACATGAAAGTCATCGGAAGATTCAAGAGGGAAATGTCAAAGAACTTCAAGATGAGCTATCTCGATGTGCTCAGCTACTACCTCGGCATCGAAGTGCAACAGAGTACTGCCGACATCACCATCTGTCAAAGTGCGTATGCAAAGAAGCTGTTGGATACAGCTGGGCTAGCAGACAGTAACCCTACAAAGACGCCAATGGAGGCCCGACTCCAGCTGAGGAAGACCGACACTACGACGACAGTCGACTCCACCAATTACCGCAGCATTGTCGGGAGTATGTGCTATCTGCTGGCAATCAACTAAGCAAAAGGTAGTTGCTTTATCTTCTTGCGAAGCAGAGTACATTGCCGCTTCGACAACAGCAACACAGGGGGTCTGGCTTGCGCGACTGATGGAAGAACTCATCGAAAAAGAAGGCGATCCACCAATACTTTACGTGGACAACAAGGCTATGATCTCCTTGATAAAAAATTCGGTTTTGCACGATCGGAGCAAGCACATAGAGATCATGTTCCATTACATTCGAGAGTGTGCATATCGAGGGCTTATCAAGATTGACTTCATCCGAATAGAGGAACAGCTTGGAGACATCTTCACCAAGCCTCTGGCGTGGGTAAAATTTGAGAAAATTTGTTTAAAAATTGGAGTTCAAATAATAAGATATCAAGATTGACTTCATCCTAACAGAACAACAGCTTGGAGATATCTTCACCAGGTCTCTGGCGTGGGTAAAATTTGAGTAACTTCGTTCAAAAATCGGGGTTCAAATACTAAGGTAGATATACCACAGGTTTTAGGAGAAGATTGTTAGATAAAAGCCTGAGGTTTATTATTTAGATTTTACACGTTTTAATCAGTTAATAGAATATTTTCGTTTGACCATTTATAGATTAAAGAGATTAAAGAGAGGTGGTCAATTATTTTTTTCTTCTTCTTTAGGTTTGACCATTTATAGGTTTTACACGTTTTACACGTTTTAATCAAGTTTTATAGAAGGGGTGGAGAGATTAAAGAGAGGTGGTCAGTTATTTTTTTTTTCTTCTTTATTTTATTATTTTTATTTTACTATTACTATTATTATTATTATATATAACCTAACGGGGTGTTATTTTTTTCTTCTTTGTTTTATTATTTTTTATTTTACTATTATTATTATTATTATTATAGATAACCTAACGGGGCGTTACAGACTTAGAGTGCGTTCATATGATTATGATAATCATATGTTGGTATCGAGCTTTGATTTATCTTATGAGGTCCATAGTAAATTGTGGTCTGTGAGGGCAGATCTTTACAAAATGATCCTTCATCTCGTATCTTATAAGTGCCATAATACACCTGATATGGATCGGTGAGTTCATATGCTTGAAAATTGTCTCGGTAGACTCTAATCAAACCCTTTAGAGTGCGTTATGAGGATGGTGTTGTATAAGTCAATTCCTCTTATTTTGTGAGCATGTATGTCTAATATGAGGACGACTTAGAGTGAGTTCGAGCTTTTATTTATCTTATGAGGTCCATAGTAAATTATGGTCGGTGAGGGAAGATCTCCACCAAAATGAATTGATAGGTTTAATCCTACTATGTGATATGTAGTGAGGCTTGCTTGGCTTCCAAAGTTATGGTCACGGAGGCTGGATCATAGAGTTGGAAGGCCGGTTTGCTATCTCCATGACCTTTGATGGTCTTATCTCAATGTCATGATGCCATGACTTGGCAAAAGAGTAACAACAACGTCTCGCAGTATATAACTATTGGTAGGGAGAAGTTGACAACTAGTCATATCCCCCTATACTACATTTTGAGGCATTTCATGTCTGGTAGGCCTAGACATGATTTTTCCGAAACGTCATACTTCCTAAAAATATAAAAGTAAAACACTACAACATGGAAAGACATAAAGGGTTTGACTTGTCATGGGCATGCGGCCATGGGCAACACATCTTGGATGAGCATGACCGTGACATCCTCCCCCACCTAATTGGTTGACATCTCTGTCAACCGACTATTTTCAAACCTGGCGATGTGGGTGGCGGCGGAGTCCAAATCTTCAACGCGTTCCCAGTTGGTTTCTTCCATAGGGAGATTCTTCCATTTGACAAGGCATTCGTAAATCCTCCGTACAGGTCTTCCTATCTTCCTAACCCTGTCGACTAGGATCTCTTCTATTTCTTTGGTGTCTCTTTATTTCAGATCGATGTTCGGTCTTGTGATTACATTTTGCTGATTGTCATCTGGATCGGGGTGATAGGGCTTCAAGTTGCTCACATGAATTAATGGGTGGATTTTCATCCATGTGGGTAGTGCAACTCTGTAAGAAGTAGCCTCGATCTTTTGGAGGACTTCAACCGGGCTTTCATATTTTCGTACTAGTTTCTGGTCCTTTCGACTACGGAATCTAATATGTTCTGGCCTCAACTTGATCAGGACTTGATCTCCTGCTCAAAATTGGAGGGGGCGACGCTTCTTGTCCGCCCACTTCTTCATATGTTTGGAAGTTTTCTCCAAGTACGGTTGTCGTCCACTTACAATTTTGAAAGGGCCAATGAATCTACCATCCCTATTGTTGATGATGCTCGACGGCTCGACAGAATGCCCCATAACTTCACAATGTGTTTGAAAAATAGTTAGGCTGTTAGTTCGGCTGAGCAAATTTGGGAGGTGCACACTCTCCTAAGACCTTGTTCGCACGGGTAGAGGTTCCAAGAGTCCCGAGAGTGATTAGGGCATAAGTTCGTTACCACCCAGGATGTCCGGCCCATAAAAGTATCTTGGTTACTTCTTCCTGCCTTGTGTTCAAATTTGAAGTCGAATTAAGCCACAGAGTTTACTTGTGTGCTCCCTGTATAATTGTCATGGTAAGAGCATTTTGTGGGTTCAATCCTCGTAAAATCATTAGGCTCAAATTTGAAGTCGAATTAAGCCACAGAGTTTACTTGTGTGCTCCCTGTATAATTGTCATGGTAAGAGCATTTTGTGGGTTCAATCCTCGTAAAATCATTCTAGCTTTTAGACATGAAAGTATCAAAGGCGGCGTATCAAGGTGGCCCCATGCAGGTCTCAAACCACTAAGCTAATAGGCCTATTACATTATTGTGTCCCTATCTATTGACACCTACTAACTGAGTCTACTTGTGTGCTCTTTCATCTAATTGTCGGGATGGTAAGGTAAATAGGTGTGACCATTTGATCTATGCTTTTGGGGCTAAAACATGTTTTGGGAACACTAAAGCTTAGTTCAATCTTAATCATTCATTCTTATCAAGCTCTTAGAAGCCTTAATTTCTTATTTATTATTTTGCCCATGCAAGTATCAAGGTGGCCCATTCAGGTCTCATACCTACGACCTTCGCGTTATTAGCACGACGCTCTAACCAACTGAGCTAATAGACCTATTACATTACTATAACCCTATCTTTTGACCTATTAAATGAGTGAATAGGGGTTCTTAGGACTAGTCATGTTTTGGGTACACAATCATTCATTCTAAGGTGTCCATGCAAGTATGGAGGTGGCCCATGCAGGTCTCGAACCTACGACCTTCGCGTTATTAGCATGATGCTCTGCTAAGCTAATAAGCCTATTAGATTGCTATGACCCTATCTATTGAGCTACTAAAGTCTACTTGTGTGCTCCTTCATCTAATTGTGGTGGTAAGGTAAATAGGTGTTTTAGAGCATTTTGATCTAGATCTAGCTCTTAGGGAAGAGAAGCATGTTTTTGGGAACACTATAGCGGCTCTTCCACCTTATACTGAGAACTTCTTAAAGTTGCTAATCATGTTTTGAGAACACTAGTTTGTAAAATCATTCAAGCTTTTACCCCCTTATTTATAAATTTGACCATGCAAGTAGCCATGCAGATCTTAAACCTACCACCTTTGTGTGCTCGACTTTCACGTTATTAGCACGACGCTCTAACCAACTGAGCTAATAGGCCTACTACATTATTATGGCCTTATCTATTGTCCTACTAATTGAGTCTATTTATGTTCCCTCATCTAATTGAGGTGGTGGTAAGGTAAATAGGGTAAGGTAAATAGGTGTTTTAGAGCATTTTATCTATGCTTTTGGGGATAAACATGTTTTGGGAACACTATAGCTTAGTTCTTTCATCGTAACTAAAGATCATGTGCTCGATTTACTAAAAGTATCCTTATAAGGTCCTCGTATAGCATATAAGGTGGCCCTTCCACCTTATACGAGACCATAAAAACTTATGTGCTCCCTCATTTAATTGTGGTGGTGGTAAGGTAAATAGGTGTTTTAGAGCATTTGATCTAGCTCTTAGAGCTAATCATGTTCTGGGAACACTATAGTCTAGTTCGGTCCTCGTAAAATCATTGTATCTCTTACACCTTATTTATAATTTGGCCATGCAAGTATCAAGGTGGCCCATGCAGGTCTGCAACCTTCGCGTTATTAGCACAACGCTCTAACCAACTGAGCTAATAGGTCTATTACATTACTGTGATCCTATCTATTGATATACTAACTGAGTCTACTTGTGTGCTCCCTCATCTAATTGTCGTGGTGGTAAGGTAAATAGGTGCTCTAGAGCATTTTGACCATTTGATCTATGCTTTTGGGCTAATCATGTTCTGGGGCAACCCCTTGCCTACTAACCTACTAAGCGTCGAATCTACTTGTACGCTCCTCCCTCACACACCACTCAAGACGGATCATCATGGTGGTAAATAAGGGTGTGTTTTAGAAAAGAGAATTTTGATATAGCTCTTTAGGCTAATCATGTTTTGGGAACATTATAACTTTGTACTTTCATCGTAACTCAAGATCATGAGCTCGATTTACTAAAAGCATCCTTATTTCATCCTCGTAAAGCATATAAGGTGGCCATATAAGGTGGCCTCCACCTTATACGAAGGAGACCATAAAATCAAGCTAAATAATGAGGGAGCGGTTCTGTTTGTTGGCCTACTATTACTAATCGCGAGTCTACTTGTGTGGCTCCCTCATCTAATTATCGTGGTGGAAAGGTAAATAGGTTGTCCTTATAAAATAATTCTAGCTCTTACACCTTATTTATAATTTGCTCATGCAAGTATCAAGGTGGCCCATGCACCGGTCTCAAACTTGTGACCTTCGCATTACTAGCACAATGTTCTAACCAATTGAGCTAATAGGCTTATATTGAGTCTACTTTTGTGCTCCCTCACCTAATTGTCGTGTGTTTTAGAGCATTTTGATCTAGCTCGTGGGGCTAATCATGGTGGCCCATGCACGTATCAAACCTATGACCTTCACGTTATTAGCACGACACTCTAACTAACTGAGCTAGTAGACCTATTACATTACTGTGACCCTATCTATTGACCTACTAACGGAGTCTGTTTGTATGCTCCCTTGTCTAATTGTCGGGATAGTAAGGTAAATAGGTGTGGCTAAATCATGTTCTGGGGCAACCCCTTGTCTTCTAACCTACTAACCGCTGAGTCAACTTGTGTGCTCTTCCCTCACATCCCATTCATCCTCACCACCGTCCCTATATACATCCTATACGAGTTTCTAAAACAAGACAAAAATAGATAAAACCAAACAGGCTTTGATATATAGAGGGTCTCTAAAATATCTAGCTCATCCTCACCACCGTCACTATCACACTATATCTTATATCTCATCTATCTCATCTATATCAAAAAAAAAAAAATTGTTAGAGTAATTAATTTAATCGGTAAGTAACTAACTTATTATCAACAAGTTCCAATATATTAAGTTTTATGCTTAACTCATCTATCAATTTTGGTCTAGATTGGGTTCTCGGTCAAACTATTTTCTCGTTCACAAGCTTAGGTTCTAGTTCCACGTGAAACTTTAGATTATAAGGTATTGATAGGGGTCTTAAAGTTTTTCAACTAACCTTTACCCACTAGCTCTATTTATGCTTATTATAAAATTCAGACTCTTACTCTTATTGGTCAAATACAACATATCTACTAAACTCTTTGATAGTCTGAATTAGCGCACAAACTTTTGGCTCCAGGTAGCTACTTTGACTCCTCAAATCTTTCTCCTCTAATCACCGTTCACGATCCTAAGGTGCTCAGTCTATTAAAGGCATTCAGATCTAGGTCATCGTCTAGCCTACCTAAGTCTAACACCTTAGCTTTGTGTAGATGAACACGAAGGAAAACATACAGTCAAACACCCGAAGCTAACACATACTGAATCATGCACACATATAACGCAAACAAGTTCAATAGGGAGATAACATCTGTCAACACTCAAAGCACACATCATAATAGTCCATCCTCCTTTCTAACATAATAGAAAACATATAAAATAACATTCAGTCTCATCACATGAGCATTTTGGTAATTTACTACTTCATAGGTAACATACTCATCATAAGAGCACTTGCCCAGCAGCACCTCCAAGTGGCCAAATTAGAAAACAGATTATTATTATTATTATTATTATTATTATTATTGGATTTTAGTTTTGGAGTCTTGACAAGATATTAAATATATGATTTTTTTTGCTTTTAAAGTTGAACTTAGGGGATTTTATTAACAGTTTTGAAGGCCAAATTTGAAGATGAAGCAGAAACAAAAATTTCTTTAAAAATCTCATAAACTCTAAAAGAAAATAGAGAAAAATTAACCAAAATTAGCTTATAACAACAGTTAACTAAGGAGAGAAAGGTAGGCATTTTAAATTCTTGATTTCTGTTTTCCTTCAAATTCGAGAGTTTTTTTTTTTTTAATTAAGCTTTGAATTTTTAGTATGTTTATATGGAAGGAATTTCACATAAGTTGGATTTGAGAAACAGAAATGTCAAGAATATACAAGAGTGTAAGTTTTATAGTATAGATGGATTAATCTATAATTTTAGTGAAGGAATCGAGACGATTTGGGTTATGTAGCAATAATAGTAGAAAATTTAATCGAACTCTACATTTCATGGCTGTGTGTCACAATCGCAACTTTACGGGACGTTTGTAAGCGATGGTGCGGCACTCACTCTCACTACCGAGTGTGTCAGCCAACTCGAAATCGCGTCGCCTTCTGCCTGACAACCTATACCCAAGTCTCTGGCCCCGTTTTGAGAAAAAAGTTTTAGAAAATGGGGACATATCAAGATTTTAGAAGGAGAGTTTGAAAACAAGATTTGAAAAAGTTGTATATGGCTATAAGAAGAAGAAAAAAAATCACAACTTAAATATCATATAACTCGGGCAGGAATGATTGACAACTAGTTACATCGCCCTATAGTAAATTTTGAGGTGATTCAGTCTTGGTAGGCCAATATGTAATTTCGCCAAAACGGTCAAACAAAATCTAGGTGGGATAAGTTGATGACCGGTTACATTCCCTATAGTAGATTCTGAGGTATTTCAGGTTTACAAGTATAGACATGATTCTTCTCAAAGGTCGTACACTTAAAAAATACAATAAGGAAACTATACATTAACAAAAGTAGTAAAGATAAACAATAAGGTGATACAAGACAAGGTAGGTCAAAATGACGGATTTATCTCTCATGGTTTACTTTTCCCAATTTGTACTATTTTCTTTTATATTTTTCTAAACATATCTTCTAGTCATCTTGAAATTTAGCTTTAATGTCACATCCGGATTGTATTACAAATTTTCCTTTCTTAAAACCTTTTTTCCACCAAAGTTGCTTATGCCCAATTTTCAAGGTAGGATGTCCTCTTTTCAGTTTTCATTCTCAAGGTTCTACGGTTTCTTGGCGATAACTATATCAAACTGTGACTAGGAACATCTGCTCACTACACATTTTTCTGTGGACGTTGATACTGTGTCAAATCTTATTGTCCTCTCGGAAGCTCTCCCTTAAATTTTTTGACCATCAATATGTTTCTAACTCTTGGGGTGCTCTTAGAGTTGCCTCGCCTCTTGTTTCTTGTTTGTATCTTGTCATTTTGTTGGGGTCTAAAAGTCACTATTAGTGCATTGTAGTCCATAATAGTGTGGTCACAAACACATAGGCTCCATAGGCTTTAACCATGCTTCTACTGCAACTCTAATCCCCATCTTTATACCACGTGATGGGAAAAGACCATTGTCAACAATTAAAACTCGTCACTAGCAAATTTGACGTACAATTGGTGTGCTCATAGCACCATCAAAACTGTAACGACTCGGAAAATAAAAAAAAAAAAGATAATAATAATAATAAGTAAATAATAATAATAATAAAAAAAAAAAAGTAAATTATCCTCTCTCTCCACCTTCCCCAAATATCTCCCCAACACCTCCTCCAACTGCAAAATGACGTGGAAAAAAAAAAAAAATGGGAGAAGGGAAAAATTGGAGAAAGAAACAAAGGAAAGATCACCAATTTTGGGAGAGAAGAATTGGGGATGGCCTTCACTCAAGCACATTTAATAGGAATGGAACCTAGATGGAAAAATAATAGGTAAGTTAGACCTCCTTTTCTTTTATCTTTTGCAAGAGATAGAAAAGTTATCTTAGATCTCTTTTTCAATTATTTAAATTTTGGAGAAAATCAAAATTGATTGAGAATGGATTTGTTGATTGCATCTAAATTGAATCATCATTTTTAGGAAAGAGAAGAAAATCATAATTGGTGGATGCATAGCATTTTTACAGAAGAAAATTAAGATAGATTGAAAATGAATTCTTGGATAGTCATTTGGGAGAGAGAAGAAGGCAGAATAGATTAAAAAAAAATAGCTTCCAAAGAGTTTTTAGGAGGGAGAAAAAAAACATAATAGATTGAAAAAAAGAAAGAGAAGAAAAATTGAAAGTGGCTTATGTTAAAGATAGTAGTTTTTAGGAAAGAGAAGAAAAAAAAAATTGAAAATGCTTCTGTTAATTGATAGTCATTCTTGGAAGGAGAAGTAAACAGAATTGATAGAATATTGTTTTATAATTGCATAGTCATCCCTATGAAACAAAAAGAAGACAGAGAGAAGAGAAACAAAGTGGTACAAACATAGAGAAGGAAAATGGAAGATGTGAGAAATTATTATTATTTGTATCAAGAGAATATAATATTATAACAAATCATAGTTGGATTGAATGATTGAAGCGGCATGAAATAATATTGACATATTTTCAATTTAAGTTTTACTACCCAACCAAAATTTAGAAACAATGAAAAAGTGGAATTCGATTTTTACTGAGACTGTTTTAGAGCTGTATTTCACATTGTTAGTTGGATTATTAATTAAAATGTGAAATACTAACAAAAGGTGACGAACGGTTCGATATGAAGCAAACTCTAGCAACCTTTGGAGCAGCTCTCGAGGAACGAGAGCTTACGTTAATTAAATTAGGGAATACTTCGGCTAAGGCCAACCAGGTAAGTGGCTTTACTATAGGATTGGCTAAAAAAATTGTATGAGTTACGATGATGTATGAAATATATCGTACGATGCAGTATATGAGTTATGATGATGTGTGGGTTACGATACTTGATGATGTGCTCAGTATATATATATTTTGATGAATGTCGTACTTGATATGTTTGATGCACTTTGTGGCAATATGATGAGTATGATGATCGTGTGACGTTTACCTTAATATGATGATGTTTCCCATATTGAACATGCTATATGATGATGAGTGTCATATTGCATCATGTCATTAGATCGACATAGGACACAACCCTAAGAGCGTGAAAATGATATTAATATAAATATCCACGAGTATGTGTTACCTAGAGTAACAAAGAGATGAGACTAGAGGGTTGTGTCAGAAGAGACATTATGATGGATTTAGAGGGACCTCATGCATATTGTATGTTCATAAGCATAGGGCTACTTCCCCTAGAGATGATGAGTGCGGACGTGCACCGTATGATGAGCGCGAATGTGCACAGGTGCGAACGCACACAGATGAGGGTGTTCATGAGGCGCATGACACTATGGGGTTCCGCTGACCTCCGGACGTCGCTACAGATTAGCTTGACTAGAGGGTCCAGGAGGTGTGCGAGTGCCCTGGGGATTCACACTCGCACGTGTGAGTCGTGTGTAGGGAAGTATTACACATCCAATTTGTCCGAGACTGGAGGCCACCCCTAAGATGATTAGAGATAAGTCCCTAAATCATGATTACATGTGTTTGCATTTGCATGGCCCCCTATAGTGGGGCCACTTACTGAGTATTCTTTGAAATCTTTGAAATACTCAAGCCGTGTGCCACGTCATTTTTCAGGTCAAGGCAAGGTGCACTTGTACAGAGGATGGCGGCATCGCGAGCAGAGACTGTGGCACGTGCATAGGGTAGATTCACATTTAAATTTCTAGTCTTAAGTTAGAATAGGTTGTTTTGCATTTCATTATTTTAAATTATTTTGTATTTGTTTTTGTTTTCTCTAAATTTCACAGTATTTCATATTTAAACACGTAAGACTATGACTGTGTTTTCTAGAGAAGAAGTTGTTTTAAACGTTTTTTTTTTTAAGTTTACGTTATAAATGATGTTCATGTAAGAGTTATATTTCCGCTTTATAGATGAGCATAAGACGTTAGTGGCGACTCTAGATATGTGGAAATTTAGGGTCGTTACAAAAACTCTCCTAAGGTGATCTCTATGAACTAACTCCATTTTGATATACGCTGGTCTATACCGTCAAAGACGATGATCGTATTGAGATAGTCTTATGAACGCTCAATTTGCCTGATCCTTAAATGCTGTAGACATTGGTCGCAAGTCAAAGAATATAACAAAGCTCAACAAAGCTCTCTGAATACACATAACAACTCTTAAAAGCAATCTGGTATGTTCTCTCTAATTCTCAACCAAAAGTATCATAAGCTAAGTATCGTAGTTGGCATGAGCATTAATACCCATCTAAGTTTGGGAGTAGATAATCCTGGGATTCAGCAAAAGTTTCTTGGGGTAATTTTATTATTTAAAAAACATTAAATAAAGAAAATCAACATCTAAAATTCAAATGAACGGTTAAAAAAAGAAAATTTTAAAGATAATAAGAACCAGGTTAGATATTGTGAGAAGGTGAATTTTTCTTTTTTATTAAAGACCTATTTGAATTTAATTAAATTAGAATTGAGAGTCTAAGATTTTACACTAATAATATAAATGGGATAGAAAATATTATTTTTTATTAAAATTGTGGTACCATAATTCCAAATATTAAGAAAGGCAAAAATGTAAAATCACATAAAACAGACAACAAAATAAATGAAAAGGAACATAGAAACACATTTTAATCAACGAGATAACATTTTTCTGAATACCAAATAAAAATTTCCAAAAATATTCGCAATATACATTCGACAAATTGATGGATGATTTCTCAACTCAACTAAACTGCACCTGATTTCAAGCAAAACCTAATTGGACCAAACAAGAATCCTATAAATAAAATCTTTCAAACATCAATAAGCTTTGCATGTGCCACTGTAACCTTCCTTTTCTAGCGTAAAATCACAGTAAAAAAAAAGGGGGAGGGGTAAATTAAACAAAAATACCATCCCAACCAAAACTTCCAAAAAGGAGGACCAGCTCAAATGTTCAACTAACAGGCCAAAGATACTGATTTGCCCACCCACATACTAAACTCCTGAAAACATGGAAAAAAAATATCAACGTTTCTTGGAGACACCAACAGTTTTTCCTCGGCGACCAGTGGTTTTAGTGTGCTGACCACGAACTCGGAGGCCCCAGTAGTGCCTTAGACCTCGGTGGTTCCTGCATTCGATGTATCGAAGATTAGTGGACTGGAATTATCCCAAATACATCAGCCATTAATAATAGAAACACTTCAGGAATATATCAGATTCAACAAAGAGACGGATCATAGGTTTCATTTCCAACATATATGCCCCTTCTGGATTCACAAATTAGTGGCACAAAATGGTTAAGGCAGTGTCTAATCAGTGAAAACATTAGGTTTTACAGACCTTTTAAGTACATCACAGCTAAAATAGCATGCATGTTGAATATGGCACCAACAGACATGGGGGATGTTTGAGTGACCCTTTATAACTGCTTTTCTTTTTATTGTTTTTTATTTCTGAAAATGATTTTGAAAGATATGTTCTGCTCTCATTTATCTATAATATATTAATTCAAAAGATACAGCAGAATACAGATCAAAACTAACGTAAAAGATAATTAATCATTACATATCGATTACCAACAATAAACTTTATAGGAAATACATGAAAACAGCACAATTTAGATTTTTTCTGCTGTTCTTTTTTTCTTCAAAAGCTGATTTAATAGTTATAATGTCAAACAAACAAGATTAATACCTAAGAAGACAAACACTTAAAAAGAGCAGTTAACCAAAAAACTATGCGTGTTGATATGACACCAAAAAGAGGAAGTTACCTGATCTTCTTCAACCGCTCCAAATCATCTCTCAACTTCATGTCCAATGCATTAGAAACCACTTGAGAATATTTCCCATCCTTGTAGTCCTTTTGCCGATTCAAAAACCAGTCAGGAACTTTAAATTGTCGTGGATTGGCAACAATCACCATGAGATTGTCCAACTCGGCAGCAGTTAGTTCACCAGCCCTGGTAGTAAAAATAACAAATAAAAACAAAAAGGTAAGACAGACAAGCCACCTTGAGTTCTACCCCAAACTCTGAATTGTATCGTCTTCTAGGGTGACAATAAAATGAATAATTCAAAACCAATATTTTTTTTTTTTTTGGGTGAGAAACCAAGCTTTCATTGAGAAAAATGAAAGAATATATAAGAGAAACAAAAACAAGTCAAACAAACATCCCGAAAGCTACAGAAAGGAACTTCAATCAAACAAAATCAATCCAAAACCATAACTACAAAAACGCATAGGGACTAACACCCACAAAGTGACTTTAAACCTAACTACCACCAAACTCATCACAAGACTGCTCCAAATCTTTAAAAATTATATTATTTCTTTCATCCTCAATCCCCTACAAGATAGAAAAGAAATTGGTGTGCCACAAAATAGTGCCACTCTCACGAAAAGGCAACCCCAAGAGCACCTCCTTGATCAAAGCAAAACAGTCATCATTCCATGCCAAACTTAAACCGAAGGAGGACCAACCACCTAGCCCAAAGGGTTTAAACAAACTGACAACCCCACGTCAAGGAATAAGATCCTCATCCTTACAATTATACAGAATGCACAACTGCGGGAACAACAACAAACCCTAAAATCCCTTCCCTCTCGGAGCACATGCAGATCAAGGATAACAGAAAGGAGACCTAACACATAAAATAGTATCTCTATTGGAAAGATGGAGACTAAAACCTAACAATAAAGAGGAAGAGGGGTCAGACAGAAATGAAAACTACATAATACAACCCTTACTCAAAAGATGATACAAAAGAAGGTACAGCACACGAAGGGGCTTCTCACACACTCACCAATCTTCTAAAAATGAAGTCTCCTGCCCCTCCCAAAATAAAACCAAATTCACTTGAGGTCATTTAATACATAAAAAAAAAAAAAAAAAGAATGAAAAGATAAACAACTACTAAGTGAGAGGTGCTAAAAAAGTACCCATACACGAACTTCCTAAATGAACTACTGCAGCAAGCTACCAATGTGAGTTAATTGCTCCTACCCAGTCTCTCCCGAGGTATTCAAATACCAACAATAAGATTGCAGCTGTTTCTCTCTATAACAGGAGAAAAATACAATGGCTAAGCTACAAACGTAGCTTCGTAAAGCCTTAGTGAATGGATCTCAGCAAAAAAAGCGGGTCAAATTCAAATCTTCTTACAGTTATCAGTTTTTTTCCAAATGTCTAGAAGAGTTGATAGAGGTCATCAGGAAAACAGGTTCTCGATAAACAGGCGTTTCAGATGCTGCAAAAATTTCTATAGGTCTATCGCGAAGGAACAATTCTGAATTTTCACCAAAACATTTCAATCAATGTCAAAGGGGGCCACAGCACGGTGTTTGGCTTTAGTCATGATTTGATGATTATATGATAGTTACTATTAAGTTTTCATTAAGATTTTGGTTTCATTATATTCAGAGAACTAGAGGAACTTGGTTTATTCTCTCTCCGTTTGTAATAGTTTTTAATATGATTTTCAGATTAAGTTGAAAGCTCACGTGATGGTATTTACTCATTTTGGACATACAATGTGGGGCATGTGAGTTTGAATTTGAGTACTTTCCATTTGGTTATTAGATAGAAGAAATAGTTTCATTCCAATATTCATTAAAAGAAAAAAAATTGAAGCCATCTGTGCATACATTGGTCACATATCAAACCCAGATAAACATGAGGAATATATTGTGGCAAATTATATCAAAGAAAATGAAGAAAGAAGCAGCAGAAGATAAATCCAAGCAACCAAAAATCCAGTTGCAGTTCATACTTCTGTTCTTTTTTCCTCGCTCTTAAAACTCAAACCAGAATTGTAGGGCTTTTTTTCTTTGTCTACTAGACCCAGCTGTCAAAAAAGTTCACTATTATTTTGATATCCTTATCCTGGCAAAGGTTTTTGTAAATGCATGGATCCAAAGGTCCTGTACTCCAACTTTTGTTCTTATTGTATGTTTACTTGTTATTCCAACAAATCATACATCCTACATTCATATTCCATCTACAGACATGAACCAACTTCAAAAAAAAAACCTAAATCACAGAATAATTGACCCTTGTTACTGCAGTAATTGTTATTCTAACAACGATAAACTCCTTCAAAATCTCAAGTCTTTCATCGATTTCATCATCAGCCGTGCCCATGTTAAACTCCTACTTTTTCCGGAATACCCAACATCAATTGTTCTTTTATGTAAAACTTCAGCATAAACTTCTTGATAAATAATTAGGAACGGAAACCTCAATGCGTAGCATCGATCTAAGAGGCAAAATTAAACACAACGGACAAAACCCTTGTAATACTCCTAATTCTCGAATTTTTCTCCCAAACTAGATAAACGATAAACCGCAATGAATGAAAAAAAAAAAAAAAAAAAAAAAAAAAAAAAACAGCGAAAAGTAGGGAAAAGAATACCTCTTGTTCATGTCGACATCAGCCTTCTTGCAGACGATGTTAGCCAAACGCCTTCCAATACCTTTGATTGAAGTGAGAGCAAACATAATCTTCTGCTTCCCATCCACGTTGGTGTTCAGCACACGAAGAATGTGCTGAAAATCCTCATTTGCTACCAGCGACTAGATACAGAAAGAAGGAGACAAAATCAAATCAACACAGTCCATTGTAAAAACCTAACGAATAATTTAGGGCATTCAAGAACCGGCAATAGGAGAGAACAAGTGGAAACAGAGCAAACAAGAAACTGTAGTTACCATGGCGAACGTAGATAGAAGCAAGGAGTTCAAAGAATTCCCGGCGGCAGCAGAGGCAGGAAAAAACGAGAAGAGATCGCAGGCCGATGAGTGGGGCAGGATTTTATATGGTATCGGCAGTTTAGGGTTCTCGGCTAAATTGACCAATATACCCTCTTCAAACTTTAGTTATCTTAACAGAGAGCAGTAATTGCCGTTGGGTTGCAAGTAATTGGAATCAATTTTTGTCATAATTTTTAAATTTCACTTTAACCAACTTCTTCTTTAATTTGAGTGGTTTGGACCCACCACAATCCAACGTGTTGTTTTTTAATTTATTTAAAAAATCATATTATATTAATAATTAAATTTTTAAATATTTTTTGTTTTTATAATAATTTTAAAATATGATTGGGATGAGTTGTAATCTTATTTTTAGATTGGTCTGGTTGATACAACCAAATAAATGTTAACTCGTGATTCAACTTAATTTTTAGATGTCTAAACAATTCAACCCAACCCAAATCGAAAAAAAATCTAATTCAACTCACCTTTTAAAATTTAAGTTGGGTAGTCTAAATTGGTGAGTTCCTCATCATAAGAATACATGAGTATTAACATATGAGTATGATGTTGCATGATGTTTTTCACATTGAGCATGCTATATGATGATGATTGTCATACTATATCATGTCGTTAGAACGACCTAGGACGCAATCCTAAGAGCATGAAAATGATATTAATATAAATATCCACGAGCATGTGTTACCTAGAGTAACAAAGAGATAAGACTAGATGGTTGTGTCAAAAGAGACGTTATGATGGATTTAGAGGGACCTCATGCATATTGTATGTTCATAAGCATAGAGCTACTTCCTCTAGAGATGGTGAATGTGGACGCTCACAATAAGATGATGAGTGCGGATGCGCACAATAAAATAATGAGTGTGGATCCGCACAATATTATGATGAGGGTGTTCATGAGGCGCATGACACTAGGGGTTTCGCTGACCTACGGGCGTCGCTACAGATTAGCTTGACCAGAGAGTTCAGGGGGTGTGCGAGCGCCCTGGGGATTCCCACTCACACGTGTGGGTTGTGTGTAGGGAAGTACTACACATCCAATTTGTCCAAGAATAGAGGCCACCCCTAGATGAGCTAGAGATAGGTCCCTAAATCATGATTGCATGTGATTGCATTAGCATGGCCCCTATAGTGGATCACTTACTGAGTATTTTTTGTTATGTGACATATTATTTTTCAAGTAAAGGCAAGACGCTCATGTACGGTTAACGGCGACATCATAATCAAAGACTGTGGCATGCGCATAGAGTAGATGCATATTTAAATTCCTAGTCTTAGGTCAGAATAGGATGTTTGCATTTCATTATTTAAATTATTTCATTTGTAATTGCTTTTGTAACGAATAAAAAAAAAAAAAAAAAAAAAAAAAAAAAAAAAAAAAAAAAAAAAAAAAAACTCAGTCGCTGGAGAACTTGCTAGTTTTTCGGTGACTACCGCGTTTTGCGGATCCCACAGGGAGCAACGCTCCACGTTTCCATCCAATGTTCCAATCCTCAGCAAATGTTACTCAACCAACTCCCAGAATCCCTCGGACCACCTACAAACATAGAGAAAAGGAAAGAATATGAGCGAGAGAGAACTTTGGCAAGATAACCCACGACGAAAACTCCCTTAATCGACGTCGAAAAGCATAGTTAACACCACGAGGAGGATCCTTAGTGACTGTGCGTCATCTTAGGGTAAGTTTTGTGCCTTGTCTGTGTGGATTATCGTTGGTAACCGAAGTTAGGAAATTGGGGTTTCTAAACGTTCTTAGATCTGTGAATATAGGACCTTTCAAGCCACAAAACTCTGGACAAGAAAGAGGAAAGGAAAACAGAGAGGAAGAGGAAGAAAAAAAGACATGAAAAGACGTTGAAAACAACGAATGGAGGAGAGAGAATCTTTGCCAAAAAATCGCGCAAAGAGTCGGGTAAGGAAGACGAGACTCATCGAATCTGGGTCAACTCGAACTAGAAACCCAATAGCAACTCGAGTTTTCTTCCCCTCAACCTTTGCCTTCGGGCTAACCCAACTACAACGGCCCAAACCTCATTCCAGCCTAGTAGCCCACGGTCTAGTTGAACCAACCTGAGACCAGACCTGCTATAACGACCCTAAATTTTACCTATTTAATCTAAGGTCATTACTATACCTTGAAATGCGAAATATATATTAAATGGGCCTCATTAATAAATGCGACTTACACTAGCCTTTTATTACCTCGTGAAAGAGAAAATGATTACAAGAAAAGAAAGGAAAAGAACATTATTAAAATAAAGGAAAAGGAACAAAATCGAAATGAATGTCTTATACTACCCTATGGTTTATTATGCAAATACAATTTAACCTATACTAATGATGCAAACCGAATTCAACCTAGACTATGAAATGAAAAAAATAACTACCCTATGCATGTGCCACGGTCCCGAGGTGTACGATGCCACCGTCGATGTCACATGGGTGCCTTGCCCTTATCTGAAAATGTAAAGTAGCACGAGGCTGAAGTATTTCTAGAATACTTAGTAAGTGACCCCCTATCAGGGTTATGCAACAATCACATGCAATGAAATGATGGGACCTATCTTTCGTTTTGTTTTCTTTACGGTGTTGTCCTAATGGGTAATCGTGGACGTGTACCATATACTCTACACACAGCCCATACATGCGAGTATGGGCTCACCAGCTAGTTCGCACACCGCTGGACCACTTTCCTTATCCGATGGGCATACTCTGTGAGCCCCTTATGTCGGGATCCGTTAAAACTAGTAACCGTCACGGCAGCACTATGCAAAGTATAACGATCATTGTCCTGCCATTGGATGTACGCGTCCGTACCCTCGTGATAGGATAGGGGTATCCCCCAGATGCATGAACACACATAATGCATGAGGTCCCCCTACTTCTACATTTATCATTAATGATCATATTCCCCCTATCACGTTCCAGGCTTCATGTCATTCTCATTTTCAATTTACATTTCATACATATTCTTATCGGGGTTATGATTCCAGACAGTTTACCGTGTTTCTTGTCATACAATTCATGCTGTTTACATTCAAATATTCCATACAATCATGCCATAATCATTCAGGAACCACATATTGTCACATGCATAACATATCACATCAAACTAAGCAGCATACATAACATACATTCACGTTCACATGAGTTCGTACTTATGCACATTAAACTAGCATACAATTTAATGCCACGTGCAAATCCACGGGCACGTGCCAACATACAGCAAATAACGGGTAACCTACGACGGGTGAGCCACTTACTTAATAGGCCTTAGCCGGAGTACTCCCTAGAATATAACGTAAGCTCTTAGCTCCTCGTGAACGTTCTACGCTTCCGTTGGTGGTTGGTTCCTATTGGTTCATTCGTCACTTTCGTTAGTATTTCACAAACATAATTAATTCCTAACTTGAATTTGTGAAATATGACCTTAAAATGATCTATTTTACCTTAAACAGGGCCAAAACTAAGTCCGAGAGGGTCAAAACGGTGACAAACGGGCTAGAAATAGGTTTCTCGAGCCGAATAAGCCGCTGGAGCTGAGAAGCTGCCGGAGCCGAGGGGAGCCGCGCTGCAGACGTGCCACGTGGCACAATCAAAGGGCGACGCGTGTGCAGGGGTCTCGGGTCGAGGCGCAGGTTATCGAATCGCTCGCGGGTCTCGGGTTGTTCGCGGGTGACAGGCTGACCTGGCTGAAGGAAAAATGCAAGTGGGTTGGGCTGGGCGTGTCGGCGTTGGACTGGGCTTGCGGGTCTCGGGTCGAGACTATCGAGTTGGGCCGTAATTGGGCTTATGCGTTTTGGGCTGAAGTGACTGGGCCACGGAAACCGTCGGGTACTGAGCTGACCTATGGTGATTGGGTTCAGTTTGGGTCGTAGGATCCAGCCCTCGGGTCGGACTTCATCTTCCTCACCTATTTACCTGTGCGTTTTTTTGGCGACTTTTCTCTCTCCTCGTTAACGTCGTTTCGATGTCCTTTTTCCCTCCTTTTTCCTTCGTTCTCGAGTCTCTTCTTCCCCCTAACTCCGTTTGTGGTATAGGTTTGGTTTGTAAAAGCCTCACATTCCCGGATCTGGAGAAGTTCGAAAATCTGACATTTCGTCTCCCTTGCCGACAGTGTTCAACATACAGGATTCGTCTAAATCTACCCCTAATGTGTGTAAAAGGTTCTGGGATTACTTTTGTTGTGTAACATGGAGGTTTTAACCTCGATTTCGTATGGTTTGGCCTCGCCGAATTTTCGTCAGTTTTTTCTGTTCCTTTTCGTTTTTCTCTGTTTTTTGTTCTTTGCAGGTCGTTTTGGGGTGGCTAAAGGTCGGGGTTGAGTTCTGTGGCATTCCATCCTTCGGCCGCCCTTTGTGGGTCGTGTGCGAGTGAAAACTCCAGCGTTCGCTGGAGTTTTCGGTTCTACCGACGACCCCCCCTTTTTTTTTCCAGTTCCATTACACCCGCGGATAACGAAATTGACCTACAACCCAATTACCTGTGAGCAACCCAGTATTTCCGAGGCCCAAAGGACAGTCTAGCCCAGTAGTCTGCGAGCCCTCGACTCACATACTCTAGGCTTAGAAGCCCAACAACCACGACAGTCAATGACCCGAGGACCAACCCGAACTAGCCTCGACCAGATGCCACCTACATTACGTGGCACATCCTGCTGCTGCCACATGGCGTCCAGCGGCCCAGGCACTCCTTTGGCTCAGCTCAGTGGAAATGGCTCGGTAACCTCCGGCGGCTTCTTTGGCGGCTCCTAGTGGCTGTTCGACTCGAGTTTCTCGGTTCCTAACCCTATTTCCACCGTTCTGACCCTTTTAGATCTGTTTTCAGCCACAGTTAAGGTAATCGAGACCGTTTTAGAGTCATATTTCACATTTATTGAATTATTAGTAAATTAATTGTGAAATACTAACGGAAGGTGGTGAACGGTGTAATAGGAAACAAACCTCGGCAATGTAGGAAGCAACTCTCACGGAATGGAAGCTTACGTTTAGCTAATTAGGGAGTACTTCGGCCAAGGCCAACCAAGTAAGTGGCCTTACTATAGGATAGGCTAAAAATTGTATGAGTTAAGATGACGTATGAGTATGATATTGTGTTGTGATGCATGTTATATGTACATTATTCGCGTGCATTTTCTTGTTAATATTACTAAAATTATTGTATATTTTACGCATTTATTAATGAGTATGATTTGATGTATAGCATGTTGAGTGTTTACTTCTTTGACATTATGATGTAATGTTATCATGTGTATATTGTATTTATATATGCATAGTATTAAGGACTTAGACTTAAGCAACCTTATCTTGGGGTGCACCAGTGTTGTTTGTTAAGAAGAAAGACGGATCGACACGTCTGTGCATCAATTACAGAGAGCTAAATAAAAGAACTATAAAGAACAAATACCCTCTGCCTAGAATAGAAGACCTATTCGATCAACTCAGATAGGCAACAATATTTTCTAAGATAGATCTCCGATCCAGTTACCAATAAATTAGGATCAATGAAAAAGACGTACCAAAGACAACGTTTAGGACAAGGTACGGTCACTATGAGTTCGTAGTGATGTCATTCGGCCTCACCAATGCCCTAGTTGTGCTTATGGAGTTAATGAACTAGGTATTCAAGGACTGGTCTAGACACGTTCGTGATCGTGTTCATTGATGACATCCTAGTGTACTAAAAAACAGACCTAGAACACCAAGAACACCTCCGAAAAGTCCTAACCACCCTAAGAGAGAACAAGTTGTACGCCAAGTTCTCCAAGTGCGAATTTTGATTACGAAAAGCCTCTTTCCTAGGACACATGTTGTCAAAGGACGGAATATCCGTAGATCCCACCAAGGTCGAAGTGGTCACAAAGTGGGAACGCCCAACTATGGTAACAAAAGTAAGGAGTTTTCTAGAATTGGCGGGATACTATCGAAAGTTTGTGTAGGACTTCGCTAGAATAGCCTCGCTTTTGACACAGTTAACGAGAAAAATGTACCATTTATATGGCATAATGCTTGTGAGGCAAGCTTCCAACACCTAAAAGAGAGATTGGTAACCACCCCAGTATTCACAGTACCCGAGAGCTTAGAAGGGTATGTAATCTATAGTGATGCATCCAAGAAGGGACTAGGATGTGTGTTAATGCAACACGACAAGGTTGTTATATGCGTGTCCCGTCAGCTAAAAGAATACGAAAAGAACTACCCTACCCATGACTAACCGTTGGGCACTGTAGTGTTTGCGCTAAAATTTTGTCGACACTACCTATATGGAGAGAAAACTCAAACTTTTACCGACCACAAGAGTTTAAAGTATTTCTTCACCCAGAAAGAGTTAAATATGAGGTAGAGAAGGTGGTTAGAATTGGTGAAGGACTATGATGTAGATATCTAGTACCACCTTGGAAAAGTAAATGTGGTCGTAGATGCTTTGAGTAGAAAAATGACCCACTCATCGACCCTCATTACGAGGGAAGTAAGAGTACAAAGAGAATTCGAGCAAGCCAACGTAGTTGTAGCGACTGAGGAAGTCATAGCACAGCTTGCCCGACTTACAGTGCAATCTATGCTTAGGTAGAGAATTATTACCTCCCATTGAGAGGATCCTAACCAACAGGAAATCCTAAGCCAGCTAGTTGAGAGTCGAGTAGATAGATTCTTGAAGTCCTCAGATGAAGGACTATTGTATCAAGGACACCTATGTGTCCCAACAATAGAGGAGCTAAGGAAAGAGATATTGACGAAAGCTCACAACTCGCCATTTTTCATGCACCCAAGAGGTACTAAGATGTACCAAGATTTAAAACAACATTTATGGTGGAGGAGCATGAAGAGAGACGTGGTAAAGTTTGTGTAACGACCTTAAATTTCCACATATTTAGAGTCGCCACTAACGTCTCATGCTCGTCTCTAATGTAGAATATAACTCTAAAGATGCTCATCTTAATTAGCAGAAAAAAATTTAAAACTTCATAATACGTTAAATCACTAAAAAATACTACCAGTCTTACATGTTTCAAACATCATGCTGGAGTTCAAAATAAGATAAAAACTATTACAAATTAAATAATTTAAATAAATGAAATGCAAACACCCTATCCTAACAAAGACTAGGAATTTTAAATATGCAACTATCTTATGCACGCGCCACAGTCTCTAATCACGATGTCGTCGTCGCGTACATGGACGCCTTGCCTTTACCTGAAAAACAATATGACACACGGCAAAAATACTCCATAAGTGACCCCACTGTAGGGGCCATGCTAATGGAAACACATACAATCATGAGTTAGGGACCTATCTCTAATCATCATAAGAGAGATGTCATTTGAAAAGGTTAGTAGTCCGATTTGCCTTTTCCTTTCTATGAAGGATATTAGCAATTATTTAGATCTGAGTTAGAAATTTAGAAATTATCTGTCAATTATTTAGATCTGAGTTAGAAATTTAGAAAGTATCTGTTGCAATGATCTTGTCACAATATCTCACGCTCAAAGGTGTGAATAAGTATGAAATTATTATTACTCAACGAAGGTAATACAGGGACAACTGAAATAATTAACTGTTTATTGTTGCTTGTGTTTTACTAAGATGAGGGCTCCTATTTGAACAAAAATAAATCCTATAAATAGCTCCTACAAAAACTCTACGAAATAAACTATTCCTACAGACGAATGACTTAACAACTTGTCACTTAGTGCAAGCTTATTTCTTAATAACTCCGAGAGACTTATGAAAAGCTTCAAACTTCACTTTGTCAAGTGCCTTAGTGAATATGTCTGCAACTTGCTCATTAGTATGTATTTTTTGCAGTTCAACATCCTGCAATAATACTTTCTCTTGAACAAAATGATAATGAGTTTCAATATGTTTCGAACGAGCAAGAAACACCGGATTTCCAGCGAGTTTTATTGCACTTTCATTATCACAATTGATTTGAATTGGCTGATTGAGAGTAGTCACCATTTCTTGAATAAGCCTTCTGAGTCACAAGCATTCTTGAGTAGCCATTGTAGCAGCTATTGTAGCAGCTACATATTCTGCTTCACAACTTGACAAAGCAACAGTACTTTGTTTTTTACTACACCATGAAATTGCGGCAGAGCCTGCTGTAAAACAAAAAACCTATTGTGGAGCAAATGTCGTTCACTTTGCTATGGGGAATTATGCCAATTTCTGTGTAATATACATTGCACCAGCCCAATCAACATCCACAAAACCACTCAATCAAAATGACTTTGATTTCTCATACATTAATCCATGATTTAGAGTGCCCTTGATGTAACAAAGAATCCTTTTTGCTACAATTAAATGAGTCTCACGTAGTTGATACATAAATTGAGACACAACTCCTACTGAAAAGGCAATGTCTGGCCTTGTGATAGTTAAATAGAATAAACTACTAACAAGTTGATGAAAGAATGTCTCATTTGCTAATGACTTCCCTTCATTTCTAGCTAATTTTAGATTTGGTTCCATAGGAGTAGTTTTTTCTCTTGAATTCTCTATACAAAACCTCTGCAATAAACTTGATGCATATTCTTTTTGAGATAGAAAATAACCATCATCACATTTCTTAATTTCTAAACCAAGAAAACAATAAGCTTCACCAAATCTTTTCATTTCAAAATGAATAGACAAGGTATCTTGAAGACTACTGATTTCAACAATATCATCACCAGTAATAATCATGTCATCAACATAAAGTAACAACAAGGTGCATCCAGTTGTTGTTTTCTTAACAAATAAGCTCGGATCAGCACATGAAGACTTAAAACCACAAAAATTTAGATATTGAGCAATCTTACTAAACCAAGCACGATGAGCTTGTTTGAGTCCGTATAATGCCTTCTTAAGTCTGCACACGTACTCAGGATACTCCTTAGAGGTAAATCCTTGCGGCTGCTCCATAAAAATATCATGATCCAACTCTTCGTAAAGGAAAGCATTTTTCACATCAAGCTGCCATAATTTCCAGCCTTTACTAGCAACTAAAGAGATGATTGTCTGTAATGTTACTATAACGACCCTAAATTTCCACATACTCAGAGTCGCTACTAACGTCTCATGCTCATCTATAATGCGGAAATATAACTCTTACATGAACATAATTGATAACGTAAACTTCAAAACACGTTTAAAACAACTTCTCTGGAAAACACAGCCATGGTCTTACGTGTTTAAATATGAAATACTGAAATTTAGAGAAAACAAAAACAAAAACAAAATAATTTGAAACAATGAAATGCAAAACAACCTATTCTAACTTAAGACTATAAATTTAAATATGAGTCTACCCAATGCACGTGTCACAGTCTCTGCTCGCGATGTCGCCATCCTCCGTACAAGTGCGCCTTGCCTTTACCTGAAAAATGATGTGGCACACGGCCTGAGTATTTCAAAGAATACTCAGTAAGTGGCCCCACTATAGGGGCCATGCTAATGCAAACACATGCAATCATGATTTAGGGACCTATCTCTAATCATCTTAGGGGTGACCTCTAATCTCAGACAAATTGGATGTGTAGTACTTCCCTACACACGACTCACACGTGCGAGTATGAATCCCCAGGGCGCTCGCACACCACCTGGACCCTCTGGTCAAGCTAATTTGTAGCGACGTCCAGAGGTCAGCGGAACCCCATAGTGTCATGCGCCTCATGAACACCCTCATCTGTGTGCATTCGCACCTGTGCGCATTCGCGCTCATCATATGGTGCGCGTCCGCACTCATCATCTCTAGGGGAAGTAGCCCTATGCTTATGAAAATACAATATGCATGAGGTCCCTCTAAATCCATCATAATGTCTCTTTTGATATAACCCTCTTATCTCATCTCTTTGTTACTCTAGGTAACACATACTCGTGGATATTTATATTAATATCATTTTTACGCTCTTAGGGTTGTGTCCTATGTCGATCTAACGACATGATGCAATATGGCACTCATCATCATATAACATGCTCAATATGGAAAACATCATCATATTAAGGTAAATGTCACGCAATCATCATACTCATCATATTGCCACAAAGTGCATCAAACATATCAAGTTCGACATTCATCAATATATATATAAATATATATACTGAGCACATCATCAGGTATCATAACTCACACGTCATCATAACTCATACATCATACATCATACATCATCATAACTCATACAATTTTTAGCCTATCCTATAGTAAGGCCACTTACCTGGTTGGCCTTAGCCGAAGTATTCCCTAATTTAATTAACGTAAGCTCCCGTTCCTCGAGAGCTACTCCAAAGGTTGCTAGAGTTTGCTTCATATCGAACCGTTTGTCACCTTTCGTTAGCATTTCACATTTTAATTAATAATCCAACTAACAATGTGAAATACAGCTCTAAAATGACTTCAGTAAAAAAAATCGAATTCCATGTTTTCATTATTTCTAAATTGTATTGGGTAATAAACTTCATGTTACTTATCATTCAATCCAATAATATTATATTTAATGGGTACAAATTATAATAATTTTCTCATATTTTCCACTTACCTCTATCACTCAGTTCATCTCTTTTGTTATGGAATCTGATTTTCTTTTTTTTCTTAAAAATATCATTATGACTTTCTTTTATTTTCTTTCTTAAAATATCATGAATCATCATTTTTTTTTTTAACTTTCTGCTCATGTACGGGTAATTTTCAATCCAATCTCATTTTCATTTCTTTCCTACAAAATGTATATGCAATTAACAGAATTTTTTTCAATCTATTCTAATTTTCTTTTCTTTTTTAAAATCTATTAACGTAGCCATTTTAGCTCGATTTAATTTTCCTTTTAATTCCAATTCTTTTCTAATTCTATTTTCATATCTAATTCCTTTAACTCTGTTCAACAATCTAATTACCAGATTTTGTGTTCTCTGATTGATCTTTTCCCTCTGTTATTTACAACCATTGTATTGGAACTCTTTTCAACAGTCTAATTACTAGATTTTTTGTTCTGTATTATATACCACCCTTCTATTAGAAGATTTTCTATCAGTTGTTTCTAAATCTCTCTCTCTCACCATATATTTTCTTTTTTCCTTCCTTTTATTTAGAAATCTCTTTATTTCTCTCTTTCTTTGTTTTTTTTTCTCTTCCCTTCTTCTAATTGTTTGATCTGTTTTCACAGTCTTTCCCTCTTTCTTTGTATTTCTTTGGTCCCTTATTTTGATTGTTTGATCTGTTGGTCCCTTATTCTGATTGTTTGATCTGTTTTCACAGTCTTTCCCTCTTTCTTTTATTTCTTTTCTCCTACCAAATTTTAATTGGCTCTTAGGTTAAGATATTATCGTAGTTTTTCCCTCTTTCTTTTATTTCTTTTCTCCTACCAAATTTTAATTGGCTCTTAGGTTAAGATATTATCGTTTCTAACTCAGATCTAAGTAATTGCAACATATTAATATCTTTCCATATAAGAAAAGGGAAAAGTTAAATCTGACTATTAACCTTTTTAAATGACATCTCTCTTCAATGATCTGCCTAACCATCTCTCCATTTCCTTTTTTTTTTAAATTGCCTTTCTTCTCAGAAGATCTATCTGCCTTTCTTCTCCCCAGAAAATCTTTTCTTTATTTTTCTCTTTTGGTTGTAGAATGATTGATGACCCGATGAGGAGACATTTTAGGGTAGGGTGGAGAGATTAAAGGAGAGGTGATCAGTTAATTTTTTTTTTTAATTTTACTATTATTATTATTATTATTATTAACCTAACGGGGCGTTACAGTTACCATCCTTGCGACCGAACTAAAAGTCTTGTCATAGTCTCGACCACATTGCTGAGAGAACCCACGAGCAACAAGGCGAGCTTTGTGTCTATCAATTCTACCATCAACTTTTTTCTTCACCTTGTACACCCCACTTACAAGTAATTAAATCGGCATCATGAGGCTTTGGTACAAGCTCCCTTTTTGGAGTGCTGAAATTTCTTCCATCATTGCATTTTCCCATTCTGAATTTTCTTTAGCTTCACTGTACAACCTCGGCTCAATTTCACTTGTATTTCCCATAAAAAAACATGAAAAGACAGAAAATTGATTAATGTCAACTACAAAATCAGACAATTGATCTGGTAACTTTTTTTGTCTTTGAGTATTTTTTCTTGTGGCAACTTCAATATTTATAGTGGCTTCTCTGTTCTCTTCGGCTTGAATGTCTGTCACAATTGGAAATTCTTTTCTCCCTAATGTAGAATCGTCAGGAAAAAGTGCAACACTAGTTGTACTTTTGCTGTTATCTGCATCATCTCTATAACTTGAAATTTCATCAAACACCACATTACGAGACACAATAACCATCTTTGTTTCCAAATCCATACACCTCCAACCCTTTATATGAGTATCATAGTCAACAAAAATGCATTTTTTGGCCTTTGGGTCAAGTTTAGTTCGATTATGTTTCAGTACATGAACGTAACAAATAGACCCAAAAATACGAAAATAACTCACATTGGGTTTACGATGATAAATCAGCTCAAATGGTGATGATTCTGTTCCTGGCCATGGAGGTAGCCGATTTACAACATGGCAAGTTGTTTGAAAAGCTGACACCCATAACTCTCTTGGAAGACTCCTCGCATGCAGCCAAGACAAGCAAACTGATGTAAGATGAGGTAATTTACGCTCAGCCACCCCATTTTGTTGCGGGGTTTCTGGACAAGTCAGTTGACTCTGAATCCCATGCTCCTTATAGTATTCCATAAAATCATTTGAAAGATATTCCCCACCATTATTAGTGCGCAAGCACTTGATTTTCAATTCAAATTCTTTTTCTACAACATGCTTAAACTGAATAAATTTTGAAAAAGCTTCACTTTTGTGTTCTAAGAAGTATACCCAACTAAAGCGAGAGAAATCATCCACAAACACGATCACGTAATGAAAGCTGGAATAGCTTGCTGTTCTTGTCGGTCCCAAAAGATCAGAATGAATCAATTCTAATACTGTTGAAGCTCTACTCTTTGAGCTTGTGAAAGGAAGACGATGAGACTTGTCATATTGGCAGCTTGGACAAATCTCATCATGCTGAATATCTTTAAAGACAGGGACCCCATCAAGAAGTTGTTTTGTGGATATTTTCTACAACAACTGGAAACCCACATGACCCAACCGAGCATGCCAAATAGTTGAGCTTGCATTATGACCAACTTTCTTGATATATTCATCACTAGTTGATAAAACATACAAAGATTCTTTTCTTTTTCCACAGAACATGATATCAGCAGCAACATGTTTCACATTAGATAATATTTGAACATCTTTAGGACAAAAAAGAACATACCTTCCTGAATCTGTTATTTGTGATAAGGTTTTTTTTTTTCAAATCCAGAACATGATAAACGTCCTTGAGTAGAACACTCCGATCATTCAAATCTCCTTCTTTCGTCACAGGATGCATCGAATTATCGGCTATCATAATGACCTTCTTTTGAAAATGTGGACGAACATCTGATAGAAGAATTTCGTTTCCAGTTGCATGATGAGAACAACCAGAATCAACGATCCATTCTTCATCGTAGTCTATAAAGGCATGAGCACTTGCAAAACCACAATCTTGATGTATAATTGAGGTCACACTTGTTGGCTGGTCAAGAACCTCATTAAGAACCTCAGTAGTTAAGCAGTATTCCCAAATTGGATCTGAAGAATTTTTTCTTACGTGTACAACATTTGCTTCTGATTCCTACATTTTGACTTGGTAATTTGGCTTAATATGGCCTGACTTTCCGCAACGATGACACACCACTTTCACCTGACAATCTCGTTTAAAATGTCCAGGTTTTCCACACCTGTAGCAAGCTTTAAATGGCTTCTTTGACGACTGCTCACTTCTAAATTGATTCGCATTACTTGATGAAGGCTTTGAATGAAAAATTTGTCTCCTTTGATCTTTGACATACATAGCATCTTCTGACTTTAGGGAAAACTCATTTGCTTAACCAAGGCTTCTTGATTTGAAAGAAGATTCTACAGTTCAATTACGTAGGCTGAGTTGCCCACCCTTGTATTGAGGAAACAAAAGACATAAATTCTTTCATAATCCACGAATAAGATAACGCTGTAATCGAGCATCACTCACTGGCTCCTCAGCATCTAATTCTGAAATTTCAGAACATAGATTTTTCACTTTTAAGAAATATTCTTCAATAGAAAATTACCTTGAGTTACCACAGCCAATTCATTCTCTAGAAATTGCAATCGAGCTGTATTTTTCTTGAACAACTTTTGAAAGGTTCCCACACTTGCTTGGATGACTTTAAATCACGAACATGATCAATATACTCCTTGCTAATCAAAGTTCGCAAGGTAAATAATGTTTTTCCGCATTTGATCTTCCATTGTTGGCGTAATTTTGCATTTTGTGGAGTATCGACTGGAATTTCTATGTCATCACCTTTAATTAAATCCCACAAATCTTGCTCTTGTAGATAAGCTTCCATGCATAAGTTCCAATAACTATAGTTATTGCCAACGAGCTTTTTCATAGCTATACCCACAGAAGCACTTCCACCATTCATCTCGTTGAGTAATAATTTCAACCGTATCAACTTGCTCTGATACCAACTATCACAATATTGACGCTCAAAGGTGTGAATAAATATGAAATTATTACTACTCACGAAGGTAATACTGGGACAACTAAAATAAAGAACTGTTTGATGTGGCTTGTGTTTTACTAAGCTGAGGGCTACTATGTGAACAAAAATAAATCCTATAAATAACTCCTACAAAAACTCTACTAAATAAACTATTCCCTCCGCCCTCAGCTTAAAAACTTACTAATTTCGTCTAAAAATAAGTTGCACTAGTTTTGATAATTACTCTATCCTAACAAGAGCCCATTAAAATTGGTCAGAGGAAAAAAGGAATAGATAGATAAGAAAGAGAGGAAAATAGAAAAAAAGAAGATCTCGAAAACATATTCAAATAAAAAAAAACTAACATTTGGAAAATATGACGAAAGGAGAAAAAAAAAAAAAAAGAAAGACCGAGAAAGAGAGAAAGAATGGGAAAACAGATCAAATAAAAAAAATAACTATAAACATAATCAAAAGAGAATTTTCAAATCAAAAGAAAAAAAAAACCTAAAGAGAGGAAGATTAAATCTGGAAACAGTAAAGCCAAAAAAATGTCTTGTAATACAATTAAACTGCTGAACAGAATTAGACCATTTAGAGAATTAAACCATTTAGATATGCGAGTAGAATTAAACTCCTTGGAATTAGACGATTAAGAGAATTAAACTATTTAGATATGAGAGTAGAATTAAACTCCTTGGAAGAAGCTGTTTTAAAAGAATTATAGAATTAAACTCGTTCGAAGAAACTTCTTAAAAGAATTAGAGTTAAAAAAAAAAAGAGAGAAGATTCTAGGTAAGAAAAGAAAATTAGAACCGTTTGAAAATGGCAAGTACGTAAACAGAATTAAAATATAATATAGAAGAGAAATAAAGTGAGAAGGAAAATGGGAGATATGAGAAATTATTATATTTGTATCTATAGGATATAACATTAAATGTTGAATTATCCCAAGCCGCTTGAAATATTAATAATATTGACATATCTTTAATTTAAGTTTTAAGTTTTATTATCCTATATAATTTAGAAACAATCAAAACATAGAATTCGATTTTTATTGAGGCCGTTTAGAGCCGTATTTCACACTGTTAGTTGAATTATTAATTAAAATGTGAAATACTAACAAAAGGCGACGAACGATGCGATAGGAAGCAAACCTTGGCAATATTTGGTGTAGTTCTCGAGGAACGAGAGCTTACGTTAAATAAATTAGGGAGTACTCCAGCCAAAGCCAAACAGGTAAGTGGCCTTACTATAGGATAGACTAAAGATTGTTTGAATTATGATGATGTGTGAGTATGACGTTGTATTGTGATGTCTATTAAGTATACGCTATTTATGTTTTGATGAATGACGTACATGTTATATTTGATGCACTTAATGACTTCCATGATTAGTATGATGCATGCATGATGATGTTATTAACATGATGATGTTTTCCATGTTGAACATGCCTTATGATGTTGTTTTCCGTATTGCATTATGTCGTTAGGATGGTTTCAACCCTAAGAGTATGAAAATGATATTAATGTAAATATCCACGAGTACGGGTTACATAGTGTAACCAAGAGATGAGACTAGAGGGTTGTGTTAGAAGAGATGTATAATTGGACTTAGAGGGACCTCATGCATATTGTATGTTCATAAGCATAGGGCTACTTCCCCTAGAGATTATGAGTGCAGACGCACACTGTATGATGAGCGCGAATTGGCGTGGAAGAGGACGTATTCAAGGGCGTGGTCAAAGATACAATTTCAACATCCAGTGCTTTAAATGTCAGAAATTTGGTCATTACGCAAATGATTGTAACTCCGAAAGATGTTACAATTGTGGCAAAATGGGTCACTATGCGAGAGATTGTCGAGCCAAAGAGAAGGTGGAAGAAACCATCAACCTAGCCTTGGATGACGCAACAAGTGGAGGCATCCTTTTGATGGCTCAAAACAAAGAGCCGAACACAAAGGGAGACAACAGCGCGAAAGATGATGGCGGTAGTCTTGAGGTGATAGAAACGTTAGAAATGAGGTGATACGCAGCGGATTTGGCAAAATTGCGGTATCAGAGACGAGAAAATCGAAGGAGGATGAACAACCGAAGAATAGAGAGCTCGAGCTCGAAGACAAAGAGCCCAAACGGAAAAACAATTCGAGGAAGAAAGAAGAAAGAGGATGAAAATTGAAGAAGAAAAGAAAAAGCTTGAAACAAAAGTTCAATGGTTAGAGAAGGAAGTGACTGAACTAATTAAGAGTTCCTTCGGTCTAAAGCAGGAGAAGGAAAAGAATGAGAAGACAATCTCCGATCTTACGAAGAAAATTGAGGAAAGTGCGGAGAAAGAGAAAGGCCTATTCATGGAGATTGAGGGTTTAGTGGACGAGCTAGTAAGGGAGAAAAAGAATATAGAGATACTGACTCAACAGAAAAACTCACTCGATGTGAACTTGAATCAAGTCCAACAGGAGGCAGTGAATTTACGACACACAATTGGGACACTCACTCGTGATAAAAGCAAGATGGAGGAAACAAGAATGCTAGCGGTAAAGGTCGCTGTGGACTTACGAAGGGAACTGAGTAAACGAAACGAAGTCGTGATGTCTGAGTCAAGCATAGCTGAGAACTGGAAAAATGAAGAGGATGTGTCACAGATGGGATGTTCTCGAGAAGATCCAAATGAAGTCTCACCAGAGGAGAACAACCCTATTTTATCGCTTGAAGAAAAGAAGAGAAAGTTGAAGAGACCACGACTGAGCTCGAAAAAACGAAAACTGCGCCGGAGTAATCATTAATTAGGAGTATTTAAGTTTATGGGAGAGTTGTGTTGAGAAATAAACTTAAATGCAGGCTATAGAGAAGAAAAAAATGATTATGATTTTTTTTGTTTGTTATTTGGTCAAAAGACCATTACTAAATTGAGAGGGAAAAGAGCTTACAAGAGAGAGAAAAGCGAGGCAACAAATTTTAGAAGGAGAAGTATTTGGTCAAAAGACCATTACTAAAGTTGAGAGGGAAAAGAGCTTACAAGAGAGAGAAAAGCGAGGCAACAAATTTTAGAAGGAGAAGGGCTTGTGAGAAAGAGAAAAGTGAGGGAAGTTACGACTAAACTTAGCCTTGTAAAAATGTATAGTTGTAAAGTGTGCAGAGAAAAAAGAATGAGAGAGAAGAAAAGCAGGAAGTGACCGTGTTAATATAACACATGCAGAAGCAATTTGGATGTTAGGCACTTTTAGAACATTAATTATAGTAAATAACTAGCATGTTCATAAGTATTAAAACTTAATGAGTTTGAATACTAACCTTTTGTAATTCAAACTCCTTTTTCCTCACGAATCGGTTTCGAACTACCACTAGTGTCTTCTCCACTATCCTCCGGCCTTAGAACGGGATTGTGGAATCCGGTGAGTGACTAAACTTGGGAGGAATTTTGTATATATGAAGAGAGTGTTTGTGAGAGGTTTTTCTCAAGGTTTTTCATCAAGAAGAAGAAGACCTTCCATGTATCATGATCACTCTATTTAAAGAGTCATTTTTGCATGTTCATACAAATTTGAGATCACCAAATTTTGACACTTAAAATTCCACTCAAATGTTTGGGATTATGTGGCAAGCATGCATGTTTGAGTTAACCAAATTTTGACACTCAAAATTCTACTCAAACTTGTGGGGTTTATTTGGCAAACATGCAAGTTTGGTTAAACCAAATTTTGACACCTCAAAATTCCACTAACATGGATTTTTCCATTAAATGAAGTCAACATTTTGAGTTTCTTCATTTTAATTCAACAATTAATTTGAATAATTAATTTCAAATTAAAGTAACATTAAATGATTAATTAAACTATTTAATTAATATTTAATATTAATTCAAATGCCAATCCCTATCAATTCCGACACATAATTGATTAAGATATTTAAATCTTATTTAAATATCATTCAGATTCTCTCTTTTTGTTTAATTGTAAATAAAACAAAAATGCGGTTAAATATATCGTATATATGTAGCGCATATTCCCTAATTTGAATTCGAACACTTAGAACTCACTCGTCACACTGTTCTATGGTTTAGTCCGATATGAGCTAGCAGAGGGACCTAATGGACCTATAGATCATGGGCTCCAACGATCCAAGATTAACCGGTTAAACTCATTAACCTTGTTAACCAACATTCGTTAACTACTAGGACACTCCACTATAGCCTAGTAGTTGCATTCCCCTCACTATAGATATATTTCTGTCCATTTGATATAACCATGATTAGTAAGTCGATCCTTCACAGGTTGTTCGTAACTAGAGCTGGGTCAATTTACCGTTTTACCTCTAAAGTTACTTCTTGTTCCTTATGTCTCACTAATCCTCTAATGAACAATTGGTTTGTGGTCCAACTAGTAAACCGAATCCCTCTCAGGCCAATGAGAGGATGGGGCCCCTTATTCTAGATCTAGAGTCAGTGCTTAAGGGAACTACCTCTCTTCTATTCCTAAAAGTGGGTAGGAGTGAATTCCATCTTGCACCCCACGTCCCCAGCCATTCACCCAGTCTTACCCTGAAATGGGAGGCCTATTGAGTCGGCGAACTAGAGCCACTCTCACCCATGCAAATCTAAGGATAATTTTGAATAAACAGGAGTTCATGGTTAGTTCAAGATTAAAACCGAGTTACCTAGGTTATCGAATGAAAAGAAAATCAGTCTCAATAGTAAACAACATTATAAAGTGAGAGTGGTTTTCTTCATGGTCCGATCTTATGCAATACTCATTGCATAGGACGCCCCCATTCACATGTCTCCACATGTACAATTTAGTGATCACATTCTTTAAATCATATACAAAAGTGGGTTGCATCCATAGTGTCCCTAGAATAAGGTACTCAGCCTTATCCTTATACTATAGATCATTTTGACTATATACTTGAACTTGATCCACTCTTATGTCTCTACATATAGTTCAAGTGATCATACTATAGCCAGAGTGTTCTTAGTTTATTGGATTTAGATTAATGATCGTAAAGTTCACTTTATTCAATAACAAGAATAAACAACAATAATAACTTTATTGAAAATAGAATATGTTTTTGTTTACAAACTATGAGTTTTATCGTCTTAGTTATTGTGTAATAACCTCTTGAGAACTTCTTTGTCTCCTTGTCTCTCTCCCTTTTCAACACCCCCTCTAAAGTTTCGCGAGAGTTATCTAAACGAGCTAGATTCAGAGCGTGCATTTTGTTTCGAGGTTGTTATCGGAGCGGCTTTATTTTTCAACAAATTGGTATCAAAGCAATTTCAATTTCTACAAATTGGTATCAGAGCGATTTTAATTTCAACATATATAGCCTTTGGGGTTTTTGGGTAATCCTACTATGAAGTCCATCGCTATGTTTTCCCACTTCCACTCCAATATGCTTAGGGGCTGCAACAACCCCGCCGTCTTTTGTCTAGGAGCTTTCACTTGTTGACAAACTAAGCACTTGCTCACAAACTCGACCACATCCCTCTTCATGCTCTTCCACCAAAAGTGTTGTTTTAAATCTTGGTACATCTTAGTACCTCCTGGATGCATGGCAAATGCGAGTTATGAGCTTCCGTCAGTATCTCTTTCCTTAAATCCTCTATTGCCGGAACACATAGGCGTCTCTGATACAATAGTCCTTCATCTGAGAACTTCGAGAATCCATTTACTGGACTTTCGTCTAGCTGTCTTAGGACTTTCTGTAAGTTAGGATCCTCTCATTGGGAGGTAATAATTCTTTGCCTAAGTGTAGGTTGTACTGTGAGTCGGGCCAATTGTGCTATGACTCCCTCGGTCGCTACAGCTATGTTGGCTCGCTAGAATTCTCTTTGTACCCTTACTTCCCTCGTAATGAGGGCCGACGAGTGGACCGTCTTTCTACTCAAAGCATCTGCGACCATGTTTGCTTTTCTAGGATGGTACTGGATATCTACATCATAATCCTTCACAATTCTAGCAACATTCTCTGCCTCATATTTAACTCTTTCTGAGTGAAGAAGTATTTTAAACTTTTGTGGTCGGTAAAAATTTGAGTTTTCTCTCCATATAGGTAATGTCGCCAAATTTTTAGCGCGAACACTACAGCCGCCAACTCTAGGTCATGGGTAGGATAGTTCTTTTCGTACTTTTTAAGTTGACTAGACGCGTATGCGACAACCTTACCGTGTTGTATTAATACACATCCTAGTCCTTTTATGGAGGCATCACTATAATCACATACCCTTCTGAGCTCTCGGGTACTGTAAGTACCGGGGAGGTTACCAATCTCTCTTTTAGGTTCTGGAAGCTTGCCTTGTAAGCATCATTCCATCTAAATGGAACCTTTTTTTTTTTATTTTTTTTTTTTTATGGAATCTCATTGGTTTAGTTGGTCCATAGTAATCTATACTCTTATGACATGGGTAGTTTTTGAAAAAGTCTTGGGAATACTTCTATTTATTTAAACCCATATTTTATTGTATATATGGGATCATATAACTTTTTTTTTTTTTTTTTTTTTTTTTTTGTGAGTGCAATATTTATTTCTCTATATATAGATATTTTCTAAATAATATCTATATCGAGATCGAGAGAGAGATTTTTGAATTTCTATAAAATCAATTAAGAAATCATTAATTACGAATAATTAAGAATCTCCATTTTTCAATTTCTTCATAGAATGGATTCACGAGTTTCATACTTCTTCGAGTACCAAGGACTCATAAGAAATCCTTAAAAAGATTTAATTGATTGAAAATTTGCAACTTTGTTAAAGGCGAGGTTATCCTAGCGAAGTTATGCATGAACCTTCGATAGTATCCCGTCAATCCTAGGAAACTCCTTACTTCCATTATCGTAGTTGGGCGTTGCCACTTTGTGACCGCTTCGACCTTGGTGGGGTCTACAGATATTTCGTCCTTTGACCCCACGTATCCTAGGAAAGAGATTTGTCGTAACCAAAATTCACATTTGGAGAACTTGGCGTACAACTTGTGCTCTCTTAGAGTGGTTAGGACTTTTCGGAGGTGTTCCTCGTGTTCTAGATCTGTTTTAAAGTATATTAAGATGTCGTCAATGAACGCGATCACGAACATGTCTAGACATTCCTTGAATACCTGTCCATTAACTCCATAAACACAGTTGGGGCATTGGTGAGGCCAAATGACATCACTACGAACTCGTAGTGACCGTACCTTGTCCTAAATGCTGTTTTTGGTACGTCTTTTTCATTGATCCTAATTTGGTGGTAACCTAACCGAAGATCTATCTTGGAGAATACAGTTGCCTCTCTAAGTTGATCAAATAAGTCTTCTATTCTAGGCCGATGATATTTGTTCTTTATGGTTCTTTTATTTAGCTCTTTGTAATCAATGTACAATGCACAGATGCATTGATCCATCTTTCTTTTTAACAAACAACACTGGCACACCCAGGGGGACACGCTAGGTTGAATGAACCCTTTATCTAGTAAGTCCTGCAATTACGCCTTGAGTTCCTTCAACTCTGCTAGCGCCATGCGATAAGGTGCTTTGGAAATAGGCCCAGTTCCCAGCTCGAGTTCGATGACGAAGTCAACCGCTTGGGTAGGGGGTATTCCAGGTATGTAACGACCCTAAATTTCCACATATCTAGAGTCGCCACTAACGTCTCATGCTCATCTATAAAGCGGAAATATAACTCTTACATGAACATCATTTATAACGTAAACTTTAGAAACGTTTAAAGCAACTTCTTCTCTGGAAAACACAGCCATGGTCTTACGTGTTTAAATACAAAATACTAAAATTTAGAGAAAAAAAAAAAAAATACCAAATAATTTAAAACAATGGAATGCAAAACAACCTATTCTAACTTAAAACTAAGAATTTAAATATGAGTATACCCTATGCACGTGCCACAGTCTCTGGTCGCGATGCCGCCGTCCTCCGTACAAGTGCGCCTTGCCTTTACCTGAAAAATGATGTAGCACACGGCCTGAGTATTTCAAAGAATACTCAGTAAGTGGCCCCACTATAAGGGCCATGCAAATGCAAACACATATAATCATGATTTAGGGACCTATCTCTAATCATCTTAGGGATGGCCTCCAGTCTCGGACAAATTGGATGTGTAGTACTTCCCTACACACGATTCACATGTGCGAGTGTGAATCCCAAGGCGCTCGCACACCCCCTGGACCCTCTGGTCAAGCTAATCTGTAGCGACGTCTGGAGGTCAGCGGAACCCCATAGTGTCATGCACCTCATGAACACCCTCATCTGTGTGCTTTGGCACCTGTGCGCATTCGCGCTCATCATACGGTGCGCGTCCGCACTCATCATCTCTAGGGGAAGTAGCCCTATGCTTATGAACATACAATATGCATGAGGTCCCTCTAAATCCATCATAATGTCTCTTTTGACACAACCCTCTAGTCTCATTTCTTTGTTACTCTAGGTAACACATACTCGTGGATATTTATATTAATATCATTTTCACGCTCTTAGGGTTATGTCCTATGTCGATCTAACGACATGATGCAATATGACACTCATCATCATATAGCATGCTCAATATGGAAAACATCATCATATTAAGGTAAACGTCACGCAATCATCATACACATCATATTGCCACAAAGTGCATCAAACATATAAGTACGACATTCATCAAAATATATATATACTGAGCACATCATCAAGTATCATAACCCACACATCATCATAATTCATACATCATCATAAGTCATACATCATCATAACTCATATATCGCATGGTACAACATAGTTCATACATCATCGTAACTCATACAATTTTTAGCCTATCCTATAGTAAAGTCACTTACCTAATTAGCTTAAACTGGTATCACCAATTTATCAAGTTCGGTTTTGTTCTTTGTATCCATGCCAACCTATATGAACCATGACATCAATTTCAATTTCAATTCTCTAGATTTTACAATGGTCCATGTGTTAAACTTCATGTGAGCATTACAGACTTTATGAGTATTGTATATATATTTATATATATATATATCATCCTCCTTTTTACTCTATGTATTTGCTCTGTCAAATTGTTTATGAATTTATTTTAATTCTGCTCACTAAATCTTCCATTTTCCTCCTCCACTGTCTCTCTATTCTTTTCTTTCCTATGTTTACCTAGTTAAATATATATATATTTCTCTCCCTTCAATTCTTTGGAGATCTCTCACTGTTTAATTCTTTTCAAACCTCTCTGTTTAATTCTTTACTTCTCTATTTAACTCTTTTCTTCTCTCTTTAATTCGTTAGCAGTTTAGTAAATGAGGAGGAGATCTGATTCTAAATATTGTATAAAAGAAAAGATCTATGATTTCATTCACAGATCTTTAATTCTGTTAGCAATTTAGTAAATGAAGAGATCTGATTCTATATAATTGTATAAAGAGAAGATCTATGATCTCATTCAAAGACCTGACATGATTTCTAACTGTTAATTAAAATCTAAATAACTTGTAATGGAGGGGGAGATTTGATTCTAATTAATTGGACAAAGGATGTTGATTTTCCTTTTCTTTCCTAATTTTTTTTTTAATTACATAATTTTGGCCATTTTCAATAAGTTTGATTTTTTATAAGATATCTTAAATATAAATAATAGAAAGAGAGATCTCAGATAACTTTTCTACCTGTTGCAAAAGATAAAAGAAGAGGAGATCTAACTTATGGTCTATCTCTTTCCATTCCTATCAAATCTGCTAAGTCATCTCCCATTTTTTTTTCTACCAAAATCTGCTATCTTTCCTTTGTTTCTTTCTCCCATTTTTCCCATCCCAAAATCTGCCATTTTTTTTTTTCTGTTTCATTTCTTTTTTTTTTTCAGATCATTTTTTTTTTTTTTTTTTTTTTTTTTTTTTTCAGATCAAGGTGTTGGAGAGATATTGGGGGAAGGATGAGAGAGAGTCCATATATAGTTTTTTTTAACTATTATTATTATCTGTTTTCTCTCTCTCTCTCTCTTTTTTGGTTGGGGGTCTTTACAAGGTAAGTCGTCCGGGAATACATCTGGGAACTCGTTTACTATTGGCACGTTTTCTAGGGTCTTCTATTTTCCCCTTACATCTACAACACATGCTAATATAGCACATCCGCCTTGTTGGACTAACCTCTTTGCTTTCATCATCGAGACTACCTTGGGGGTAATCCTAGTACTTGTGCCTCTAAATTTAAAGGTAGGTCCTGTCGGAGGTGAAAATTTTACTTCCTTTTTACGACAGTCTATTCTAGCTCGATTTTCGGCTAGTCAATCCATGCCTAGTATGACGTCGAAATCCATCATGTTTACTACCATCAGGTCAACGTTTAGAGTTTGGTTCCCTATGATTACTTGGCCATCCTTTACTCTATCCCTAAATACTAAGTCTACCCCCAAAGGGGTGCTTACAGACATTTCATGCAATAAGAGTTTTAATTCGAACCCTGCTTGTACAACAAAAGACATAGAAATAAAGGAATGCATGGAACCAGAATCAAATAAGGTAAAAGCGAAATGACCTAAAATAGATAATGTACCTATCACCACGGCGTCGGACCTCTCAGTGTCCTTGTTCTTAGACGCGTAGGCCCTAGCTTGAGCTTGTGGTTGTAACGACCCTAAATTTCCACATATCTAGAGTCGTCACTAACGTCTCATGCTCATCTCTAATGTAGAATAAAAATCTAAGCATGCTCATCTTTATTAGCGGAAAAATTTAAAACTTCAGAATACATTTAAACATTAGAAAATACTGTCGGACTTACGTGTTTCAAACATCGTGCTGGAGTTCAAAAGATAAAATAAAGCGTTTACAAATTAATTAATATAAATGAATGAGATGCAAACGCCCTATCCTAACCAAGACTAGGAATTTTAAATATGCAACTATCCTATGCACGCGCCACAGTCTCTGATCACGATGCCATCGTCAACCGTACATGGGAGCCTTGCCTTTACCTGAAAAACAATATGGCACACGGCAGAAATACTCAGTAAGTGACCCCACACTAGGGGCCATGCTAATGCAAACACATGCAATCATGAATAGGGACCTATCTCTAATCATCTTAGGGGTGGCCTCTAGTCTCGGACAAATTGGATGTGTAGTACTTCCCTACACACGACTTACGAGTGTGAGTGCCTAGGGCGCTCGCACACCCCCTGGACCCTCTGGTCAAGCTAATCTTTAGCGACGTCCGGAGGTCAGCGGAACCCCATAGTGTCATGCGCCTCATGAACACCCTCATCTGTGTGCTTTCGCACCTGTGCGCATTCGCGCTCATCATAAGGTGCGCGTCTGCACTCATCATCTCTAGGGAAAGTAGCCCTATGCTTATGAACATACAAAATGCATGAGGTCCCTCTAAATCCATCGTAATGTCTCTTCTGACACAACCCTCTAGTCTCATCTCTTTGTTACTCTAGGTAACGCATATTCGTGGATATTTATATTAATATCATTTTCATGCTCTTAGGGTTGTGTCCTATGTCGATTTAACGACATGATGCAAAATGGCACTCATCATCATCTAGCATGCTCAATATGGAAAACATCATGATATTAAGGTAAAAATCATGCAATCATCATGCTCATCATAATGCCACAACGTGCGTCAAACATATCAAGCATCACTCAACAAAATATGTATATACTACACATACCATCGAGCATCATAATCCACACATCATCATAACTCATACAATTTATTTAGCCTATCCTATAGTAAGGCCACTTACATGGTTGGCCTTGGCTGAAGTACTCCCTAAATAGCTAAACGTAAGCTCCCGTTCCGTGAGAGCTGCTTCCTACGTCGCCGGGGTTTGTTTCTTATCACACCGTTCACCACTTTCCGTTAGTATTTCACAATTAATTTACCTATAATTTAATAAATGTGAAATATGGCTCTAAAACGGCCTCGGATACCTTAATCGGGGCCAAAAATAGATCCGGGAGGGTCAGAACAGTGGAAACCGGGCTGAAAACAGTTGAGCTGAGCCGAACAGCCGTCGGAGCGTCGTCGGAGGGAGCCCGAGCCGAGGGACCGCTTGCGCCGCTATGTGACACGTGGCAGCAGTAGAGCAAGCCACGTCGCGCGGTAGCGTCGGGTCGAAGCGCGGGTCGCAGTCCGGTTTGGGTCGTGGTCCGGGTTGCGGGCTGCAAAGGCTACTGGGTCAAGACTACAGTTGGGTCTCTGCTTATTGGGCTGGGCTGAAAGTTTTTTTTTTTGGTTGCAGGCCGGCTCGATTGGACCGTGGGTCTGGTCTCGAGTTGGTTCAACTGAACCGTAACTTCTGGGCTGGTCTGAGGTTTGGGCCGCTGTAGTTGGGCTGAGCCGAAGGTAGAGGCCGAGGAAAGAATGGGCTGACCCTCTCGGGTTCTGAGTTCGGGTTGACTCGGATCCGTGGGTCTCGTCTTCCTTACCCGACTTCAGCCGATTTTCCGGCGAGCTTTCTCTCTCTCCTTCCCGCGGTGTTTTCGTTGCTGATTTCGGTCCTCTCTCTTCCTCTTCCTCTTTATTTGTCGTCCTTTCTTTTCTGGAAGTCTTGCGGCCTAAAGGTTCCTAAAACCACAGATCTATGAACGATTAGGAAAAATCCAATTTTCCGACCTCGGTTACCGACGACGGCGTTTACGAAGAAGCACAGAACGCACCTTGAGTTATCGTGCTTTCGATAGGGACCCTTCTCGTGGTGGTAACGAGTCATTTGGTGTCGGTTTGAGGGTGGTTTGAGGGTTCGTCGGAGAAACTGGACACTCGCCGATTTTTTTTTTCGAAATCTCTCTCTCTCTCGTAGTTTCTGTCTTTTCTCTCTTTGCAGGTATCCTGATGGTACTGGGTGTCGTGGGTTGAGGGCTGGGCGTGCTATGGCCGTTGTTTCGCGTGGGTTCCACGAAACTCGGCGGTCGACGGAAAACTCGCGGGTTTTTCGGCGACCGAGTTTTTGTTTTTTTTTTGTTTTCTCGTTTTCTCGTTTTCCTTTTTATTTATTTATTTATTATTATTATATATATTTTTTTTTCTTTCTTTCCCGGGTCGTTACAGTGGTGGTGCCAGTTTTTCCACCTACTCTACTACTCTAGGCGGGTTTGGTTGTACTTCAACGTTCCTGGCCGTGCAGTTCACGTCGATCTGCCCCTATTGACCACATTTATAACACGCTCGGCTGCCAGCCATGCACCTCCCACCATGTATTCTTCCACAGATAGTGCACCCTTCTTCTCTCCTCCCTCTAGCCCCATCTTGATTCCTAGGGTTCGTGTCGGTACGTCGAGGAGGGTGTCGCTCATTCCATCTTTGCGGGTGTCGGTACGTCGATTTTGGCCCTCTTTCTTCCTTTTATTCTCTGTTTGTCGTCCCTATTCCCTTCCTCGAAGTTTTGTGGCCTAAAATTTCCTAAAACCACAGATCTAAGAACGTTTAGGAAAACCTAATTTTCCAACCTCAATTACCAACGACGATACTTACGAATAGGCACAAAACGTACCTTGAGTTATTGTGCTATCGTTAGGGACCTTCTCGTGATGGTAAGTGAGTATTTGGCGTCGATTTTCGGGTGGTTTTAGGACTCGTCAGAAAAATTGGAAACTCACCGACGTTATCCAAAATCTCTCTCTCTCTCTCTCTCTCTCGTATTTTCCTTCTTTTCTCTGTTTGCAGGTACTCTGATAGGTTCTGGGAGTTGTGGGCGGAAGGCTGAGCGAGGTGCGATTGTTGACTTAGTTTTTTTTTCCTTTCCTTTTTCCTTTTAATTTTCTTGGGTCGTTACGGTTTGTGAGCAAGTGCTTAGTTTGTCAACAAGTGAAAGCTTCTTGACAAAAGATGGTGGGGTTATTACAGCCTATAAGTATACCAGAGTGGAAATGGGAAAACATAACAATGGACTTCATAGTAGGACCACTCAGAACGCTAAAAGGTTATACAGTGATCTGGGTAATTGTCGATAGGCTGACTAAGTCGACACATTTCCTACCTGAGAAAGCCACATATATTGACAACTGAGCTCAACTGTATGTGAAAGAAATAGTAAGACTTCATGGAGTTCCAATGTTGATAGTGTCGGACCGAGACCCACGCTTTATGTCAGCATTTTGGTGTGGACTTCAAAAATCGCTGGATACTCACCTTGAATTTAGTACTGTGTTCCACCCCCAAACAGATGGATAAACGGAACGCTTAAGCCAAATTTTAGAAGACATGTTATGCACTTGCGTATTAGATTTTAAGGAAAGTTGAGATTCCAAACTTCACCGGATGGAATTCTCATATAATAAAGACTTCCCAGCCACTAAGGAATGGAACCATTTGAGGCCCTGTATGGGAAATGGTGCAGGTCTCTACTATGTTGGGACGAGGTAGGTGAAAGAGAGTTAATAGGAGCCGAGCTAGTTCGAGTCACCAATGAGGCTGTTTAGAAAATTCGAGCGAGGATGCGTACCGCTCATTGTAGATATAAAAGCTTCGCAGATGTAAGGCGTAGAAGCTTAGAGTTTGAGATAGGGGACCTCGTATTCTGAAAGGTGCACCCATGAAAGGTGTCTTGAGGTTCGGACATAAGAGCAAGTTAAGCCTTAGGTTTATTGGACCTTTCAAAATTCTCGAGCGAATTGGTCCAGTAGCGTATAGGTTAGCCCTACCTTCTGCCCTCTTAGGAGTACATGATATATTTCACATGTCAATGCTGAAGAAATACATTCCGGACCCTATCCACATAATACACTACAAACCACTTCAACTCAATGAAGATCTGAGTTACAAGGAAAAACCAATAGGAATATTAGCCTGAGAAGTAAAAGCGCTATGCAACAAGAAAATTGTGTTCGTTAAGGTGTTGTGGTGAAACCACCACACCGAGGAGGCAACGTGGGAGTGTGAGGACGAAATAAAAGAAAAATACCCCAATTTAGTGCAAGAGTTTGAGACTTATGAGGACGAAAGTTCTTTTTAGGGGTATATAATGTAACAATCAGTGAATAATTAAAAAAAAAAAAACTTTCAGTCGCAAGAAAACTCGAAACTTTCAGTCGCAAGAAAACTCGCGAGTTTTCCAGCGACCGTTGGGTTTTTCGAATCCCACATGGGACCATGCTCCTCGCCCCCCTCCAAATGCCAGCGTTCAGCCCTTGACTCCCAGAGAAAACCGTCAACTAGAGAAATGAAAGAAAATACGATTGAGAAACGTAGTTATCGAGAAACACCAACGAGATTCTGAATATTTCTGACGAGTCCTAAACAACCATAATTGACTTCGAAACGTTAGATCAATGCCACAAGAAGGATCGTCGATGACTGTACAACAACCTATGGTAAGTTTCGTGCCCTTTAAATACGCGTCGGAGTCAGTAAACGAAATAAAAAAAAATCGGGTTTTCTAAATGTTCTTAAATCTGGAATTATAGGTCCTTTCAAGCCACAAAACTTCGAGAAAGGAAAGAAGGAAGGCAAACAGAGAGGAAGAAGAAGAAAAAGGATGGAAATCGGTGTAAAAAACGACGAACGAAGGAGAGAGAAATCGACACTAGAAAATCGCGCAAAAGTCGAGTAAGGAAGACAAGGTCCATCGGATCCGAGTCAGATTGCTCCACGACTAGCTCTTTAAACCAAAGGCCCAAGTCCAGCGGCCCAACCACCTGCAGCGGCCCACGCTAGTCCAGCCCGTAGACATGATCCATACCCTCTCTATAACCCAAGATCAAACCCGCTCCACAGAGTCGAGGCCCAAGTCTCCTTGGCCCAATGTAACGACCCTAAATTTTCATATACTCAGAGTCGCTACTAACGTCTCATGCTCTTCTATAATGCGGAAATATAACTCTTACATGAACATAATTGATAACGTAAACTTCAAAAAAACGTTTAAAACAACTTCTTCTCTGGAAAACACAGCCATGGTCTTACGTGTTTAAATATGAAATACTAAAATTTAAAGAAAACAAAAACAAATACAAAATAATTTAAAACAATGAAATGCAAAACAACCTATTCTAACTTAAGACTAGAAATTTAAATATGAGTCTACCCTATGCACGTGCCACAGTCTCTGCTCGTGATGCCGCCGTCCTCCGTACAAGTGCGCCTTGCCTTTACCTGAAAAATGATGTGGCACATGGCCTAAGTATTTCAAAGAATACTCAGTAAGTGGCCCCACTAATAGGGGGCATGCAAATGCAAACACATGCAATCATGGTTTAGAGACCTATCTTTAATCATCTTAGGGGTGGCCTCCAGTCTCGGACAAATTGGATGTGTAGTACTTCCCTACACACGACTCACACGTGCGAGTGTGAATCCCCAGGGCGCTCGCACACCCCCTGGACACTCTGGTCAAGCTAATTTGTAGCTACGTCTGGAGGTCAGCGGAACCCCTATAGTGTCATGCACCTCATGAACACTTTCATTTGTGTGCTTTCGCACCTGTGTGCATACGCGCTCATCATACGGTGCGCGTCCGCACTCATCATCTCTAGAGGAAGTAGCCCTATGCTTATGAATATACAATATGCATGAGGTCCCTCTAAATCTATCATAATGTCTCTTCTGACACAACCCTCTAATCTCATCTCTTTGTTACTCTAGGTAACACATACTCGTGGATATTTATATTAATATCATTTTCACGCTCTTAGGGTTGTGTCCTATGTCGATCTAACTAGAAATAAGAACCAAGAACAATAAATAAGGGCAAGGACAATAATCAATAATAAGGACTAAGAACCAATGATAATAAACTTAAATGAGGATCGAGATCTAAATTCTTAGAACTAAAAACTTAGAACCTCATTAAGAACTTAGAACACAGGATCAAGATGTTTGGGCTAGAACCATGGCAAGAATTAAAACTCAAGAACAGAACTTAAGGACCTAAATTCCCCGGACAAGAACACGACAAGTAATGAGTATGGTTGAACGCCCCAAGTCCACTGCTAGCATTGGCCCACCATCAGCCTCATGATTTTAAAACGCGCCCACAAGAGAGAGGTTTCTACACATTTATAAGGAATGATTCATTCTTTTTTCAACCAATGTAGGATCTCACAATCCGCCCCCTTGAGGGCCTAGCGTCCTCGTGGCACACTACCCAGTGTCTGGCTTTGATACTATTTGTAATACTCCAAGCTCACCTCTAGCAGATATTGTCCGCTTTGATCGTTACGTATCGGCGTTAGCCTCATGGTCTTAAAACACATCTAATAGAGAAATGTTTCCACACCCTTATAAGGAATGTTTCATTCCCCTGTTCAACTAATGTGGGATCTCATAGTGGTACCCTAACATCCACCATGGACAAGACTAAAAGTATACAAATAGGCTACTTACTAAGTCTCGTATTCATTCCAGATCTCTCATGTTTTTAAGGTGACAAGAAAGAGCTGTTTGAGGATGGGAGTGGATCTATAGTAGGCGTCATACATAACTACACCGTATTTTCGACTGATTTAATATTTTAAGTTGTTTGTTAATCAAACCCTATATATTCAATCTTTTGTTTTAAACGCCAAACTTTTTACAGTATTTTTATCTTATCAAACATTTTAGTCATGATTCTTTGGAACCCTAAAAATCGGGCGTGATAATAATATCTTATTTAAATAATGTTTAAAATGTCATAAAATGTTCTTATATATATTTAAATAATTTAAATCTCATTCAAACTTTAATTATAAATTAATTTTTAATGTATCTAATATACTTAATTATTTTAAAATAAATGTATATTTCTCTTTTATACTTAATATATTTAATATATTAAATATTAATTTGAACACTTCAAATTAAATTTATTTTCTCCTTTGTTGTATTTCATGTTTTTCCTTAATGACTTCTTCTTGTACAGTTGATCACTCGTGAATGTATATAATAAATTAGTGTAAAATTAACAAAAAAAAAAAAAAAAAAAAGTGCACGTATACATTATCATAAATAGTACTAATCTCAAATGTCTTGGAAACAAGAGATGAGACTTAAACTGTCTAGACACCCCTAAGAACGTAGTACCTCCACGACATCCAAAAATGACTAAGGTAGCAGCCAAGCTATAAGTAGTATGAATGGTGTCATCAGACTCTCCACTACCCTTACCACTCTAATATCCATATCACCGAACTTTCACTCAAGTACCCGTACCATCAAACTAAGGACAAACAAGTTAGGGTAGTGTGATAGGTGCCTAAATCATTTGGAAATGAGAAGGAGTCTCCTGAGCAGGGCCACTATGTTGTAAACCTATTCCTAAGAGGGGCGTGGGAGAACGTAGGTAAACCTAATAGCTGGCCGACATATAGAGGATTGCATACCCCAAATGATACGATAAGGAATCAACTACAAGGGGAATAAGATTCGGATTACCTTGTAGATCGAATATCTCAAGCCAAGAACACTTTGTTTGAGATTCGAATCACTCCAGAAGCAAGATCGATCATGTCTAGCTTCAATGATTCTTGTTGATCAAATATCTCAAGACAATAACACTTGATTGAGATTCGAATCACTCCACAAGCAAGATTGATCATGTCGAGCTTGAATGATTCTACATGCAACCTAAACTACATAGAGTTGCAAATAAACTTAGTCATTGGCTAAAGAAAGCACAAATGCTCCTTTTATATATATATTTTCGAAGTCTACCTTACAAATACAACATACATGGCTTTATATAGCCTCAAAATGAAACTATTAAAGGCATTCCAAAAGTTGTAACATTCATACTTAATGACCATAATTAGCCATTATGTAAATGTAACCTAAGTAAATAAAATGTCTTAAAATACAATAACTCTAAATTACTCTAAATTGTAACCCACCCAAAGTTTATAACCATCAAACTTCATTCCTCTTCAATGTGACATGAATTGCAACCTCTTTTGATAATTTTGACAACATTTTCTTAACATCTTCATTGAAGTATATTGTATGAATGATGTTTCTTGGTTCATATCACCAAACTTAATTGACTTTTTGGACCTATGAAAGGATCTGCTAACTAACCTTCCCTGGTTGATTTTTAGAATAAAATACCATACTGTCTCATGAGAACTTTATGAGGCGCGCCTCAACCCAAGTCACTGATCATCCACTACATAAGCAAAACAAGTTCTAAGTCAAGGAATAAAAAGGTTGAATAACCGGTATACACCCGTAGGGGTAAGATTCAAATTAGAGAATTACTCGAAATTTTGAGGCATTCTAGATACTTAGATAGAAGTAGAGACCAAATCCAAACTTCCTAGAGCCCAAAGAGAAGCTCATGGATACATACTAGGTTAAGGATGCGATAAGAGCCTATTAGTAAGTTACTTATTTTTGTGTTTGTAGGCTGTCGATCTAGGTGGAGGAACATTCGAGAGCTGCGCGGTTACAAAGGGGGTCTCTCTAGAGCGTCAGTCCGTTTTTTTTATATTTTGAGTCATATATATTTAGATTTGTAATTATTGAATTTAAATTTTGTCATATATTTATCTTTTATTTTATTTACTTTTAGTTTTTATGTTTTTAGCGGTAGTTCAAATTTTTAAAACCTAAAAAATCGAGTCGTGATAATCATAAACTTTCGGAGTTAGCCGAATGCAACTTGGGCCGCCCTCAAGCAGTTGGCCCCAGTTAGCTTGGCTGACCCTTTTAAAGTTGGATCTGAGATTCAAAAGTTGGACGATCATAGACCAAAATGATTTACGACACTCAAAAGGACTCATGGTCCTCCAAAAAAAAAAAAAAAATAGCCCCACAAGATTCCTAGAGAATGTGGAGATACTTAATCATTTGTTATGAGTATACAAATATAAAATGCAATCTAAGATGATATTCTAAGGTATGCAAACAATCATCTCAATTTCTAGTTGTAACTTAATGTGTTAATTTCTTTCTTTGTTTCACATGTATATTTTGCTCCCAAAAATACAAATTCACCAAAGTATATTATTTTAGGGCCCTTCGGTTATGTGTAGCCAAGTGATAATAGTTTACTTATGTGTGCATCAACTCTTGTTTTTCCTTTTTTGTCATCCATCTTAAGAGTGATCGACCGATGATTGAACATTATCTTGTTTTAATAATGAAGGTTATATTAGTAGGAATTAACATAAATAATACAAGTGGGTTTAGATGAATTCAAGAGTTTAGGCCTACACTTGGTTTGTGAACTAAAATTCAGGAATTATAAAGTTTTTTTGGGCATTTATTTTATGTTTTCCATCACTACTTAATGTAGTATTACTGTACAATGCTATAACATTGCATAGTGCTACGGTCATGCTTATTCAAGGCGTGTTATCTGTCACCGTGTGTTAAATGTCCTAATCATTCTTGTTCAAGACGTGTTGTCCATGAAACGTTCCAAACCCCTTTTACTTGCTTTCATATTAGATAGGTATTTACTATTCTTACTGTGTCAATATGGGAGTGTATGACTGATCACCAAAATCATGTTTACGCCCACTGAAACTAAAATATCCCAAAATATACTATAGGGGATGTGATTAATGGTTAATTGTTTCGATCCGAGTTATATGCTATCAAAGTTGTGGTTGTTGCTTATTCGCTTTTAACCTATAATCTTGTTTTCTTTAAAATTATTTTCAATGTATTTCTAAGCTCACATTATCTAAAACATTTTTCTCAGGCATGATATGAGGCTTGAACATACGCCAATATTGTTCACGTTGTTGAATCTCACATAGCTGACTTGTTTGCTAGGTTAGAACAAGTGTCGCACAATTGTTGTCATGCTAATAGAAGAGTACGACTGTAAGAAGTGGTATTAGAGTCGAGTCATCTCCTTGAAACTTAATACTCAAACATGTCCGCTGCAAAACAACTGAACAAGAGTACGACTGTAAGAAGTGGTATTAGAGTGGAGTCGGCTCCTTGAAACTTAATACACAAACATGTCTGCTGCAAAACAACTGGACAAGAGTACGACTGTAAGAAGTGGTATTAGAGTCGAGTCGGCTCCTTGAAACTTAATACACAAACATGTCCGCTGCAAAACAACTGGACAAGTCCCAGACTAACCAATTGGTAGAGATCGAAGATCAGTTACTCTACCCGAGTGAAGTTCTTGATAGAATGGAGCTTTTAAAGTCTCCCATGAATGAGATTGACGTTGACCCATAAATTTTGGTACAAGATTCCCTAAAGGATTGATACCAAATTTGGAGGTACCTATGACCCAATAAATATAATAGTTCACTCAGATAATTGCAACAGCAAGAGACCATTACCCCAAGGGAGTTAAAAATAAGTTGCCAAATATGATTAACCAATTTTGTGAGAGAAGTGGAGGTCTGATTACGAGATTTTGGTTGGAATCTTTAGAGACTAAGTTCAAGTGACGGACTTCTAGGAGCGTGATAGACACATTATGTCATTTATGAGTTATGGGGTGATGGACACGAGTGTCCACTCGTGAGAAATTGCCCAAGAGTTACAATTTGCTATGGACTTCATAGGAGAAGTCCATCATGTGTGTAATAGCCAAAAAAAAAAAAATAATAATAATAATAATAAAATAAATAATAATAATAATAATAATAATAAAAATAATAAAAATAAAAGATAAATAAAATAAATAATAATAATAAAAAAAATAAATAAACAAATAAAAATAATAATAATGGATTACTTAACCATAAAAATAAAATTTACCCAACCTCTCTCCACTCACCTCAGTCCCAACCCCATCCTCTTTCCTCAATCCCACCATATCACAGTTCATCCAAAAATAAACATAAAAAAATGTCACAAGGAAAAAGTAAGACGGTGTTTCAACAAGGATATGATGCAGGGAGAGATTTTGGTCTCTTATTATGTAAAATCCTATCTAAGATTTCCTTTTTCGATTATAAGAAATCAATTTGGAGCAAATCTTCTTTCATATTTTACTAGATCATCTAATAATGAGATATAATGTTCAATTCATTAGATTTTTTTTTTGTTAGCATTGGAAGTTATAGGAAATAAGGTTAGAACCAATAAAATTTTAGTCCGCAGATCCATAAATCTGTAAGATAGTAGCCAAACAAGTTATAGGAAATAAGGTTAGAATCAATAAAATTTTAGTGGGCGGATCCATAAATCTGTAAGATAGTAGCCAAACAAGTTATAGGAAATAAGGTTAGAATCAATAAAATTTTAGTGGGCAAATCCATAAATCTGTAAGATAGTGGCCAAACAAGTTATAGAAAATAAGGTTAGAATCAATAAAATTTTAGTGGGCAGATCCATAAATCTGTAAGATAGTAGCCAAACAATCCATTAAAATTGGCCAACAATATCTGTTTAAAAATAAATATAGAATCAGAGGAATGTCTTAGAATCCAAAATGTTTACAGAATTGAAAATCTATTTACAGAATAAAATAATTACATAGAGGGAGGAGGGAAGATTTCTTGAACAGAATTTAAAAATAAACGGATATCAGAGGGCATGAAACTCATTAAATTTTGTCTAACAGGAAATTTAATGGAGTTTACTGTTAGACATAATAAATTTTGTTGAACATAATAAAACTGTTAGACAAAATTTAATGGAGTTTCATGTCCTCTGATATTTTACTGTTTTATTTTTAAATTTTGTTCAACAACTCTTCTCTCAATCTTCCCTCCTTCAGCTTTGTAATTATTTTTCTTCGGTAAATAGATTTTCAGTTTTGTAAACATTTTCAATTATGTAGGTAAGATATTCCTCTAATTCTATATTTATTTTCTTTCGGTAAATAAATATTGTTGGCCAATTTTAATTGATTGTTTGACTATTATCTTACATGGATCTGACAACTAAAATTTTATTGATTCTAACCTTATTTCCTCCCTCCTTCAGCTTTGTAATTATTTTTCTTCTGTAAATAGATTTTCAGTTTTGTAAACATTTTCAATTATGTAGGTAAGATATTCCTCTAATTCTATATTTATTTCCCTTCCGTAAATAAATATTGTTGGCCAATTTTAATTGATTGTTTGGCTATTATCTTACATGGATCTGACAACTAAAATTTTATTGATTCTAACCTTATTTCCTATAACTTCCCATGCTAACAAAAAAATCTAATTAATTGAATATGGATCTGATTATTACATGATCTAGTAAAATATGGAACAAGATTTGATCATATGAGATAGGATTTTACAGTAATAACAGACCAAAAACATCATTTTACTTTTTTCCAAATTTGGCATTATTTTCTGTTTATTTTTGGATGAACTGTGATATGGTGGGGTTGAGTCTCTACAGATAGATCTGCATAATATCCTTGTTCAAATACCATTTTACTTTTTCTCTGACATTTTTTTTTTTGTTTATTTTTGGATGAACTGTGATATGGTGGGGTTGAGGAAAGAGGATTCTGTTGGGACTAGAGGTTAGTGAAGAGAGGTGTAAATTTTATTTTTATTTTTATTTTTAAATAATCATTTTTAGTTATTTAATTATGAATTATTATTATTTTTATTATTTTGACGTATATATTTTTTATAATTATTTTTATTTGTTTATTTATTATTATTATTATTATTATTATTATTATTTATTTATTTTGGGCTATTACAGGCAATAGTAACGGGGTCAAGTGATGATTCACTCTACCAACGTTTGGTGAAAGGCATCATGATGATAGAAACCTACTCACGTCTAGGTTATCTGAAATATGACTAGTTGAAATCCAGTTCCATACGCATGTGTGTATGTGATACTTGTGAAGACTGCTCAGATAGTGTTCGTGGCAAGCAAACATATGAGGCTAGTAGAAAAATAATATGTTGTAGTAGATGGAGGGGATTGTCGAGACCGTATGGTGCCAAATCTGAATTTTGAATCCTAACCTAAAATCAAGACATAAGATGTAAACCTACGGTAGAGAAAGTAGAGAAAATATATGAGAGGTTAAGGAAAAGTTAGCCACCCCATTGAACTTACACTAAGCTCCTTAGGATCTTGTACACTAATCTAGGAGGTTAATGTACTCGAATGAGCCAGTGATGAGATATCCCTTCTAGAAGAGGCTCAGCTAGGACGGCCATGGGTCATTATAGGAGCCAGCCTTTAGACTCATGAAAGAAATATCAACCCCTATATAGCATGTGCACAACTTAGATGTGCAACAATGCTCAAGCAAGTAATGTAAAAAGGCATCACTCTATGACGAGGGACTGAGTTGGTCAGATGAGAAGGAATTACAAGGTTGTCCATGACGAGGATGAATAAGAAAGCTTAATAGACCCAGCAGTAAGAAGAGTATCACTAGATTCTCCACCTTCTATCTTCTCTAGTACATCTATATCGGTACCACTATCCTAGGCCGGACCTTTAACACTCTATCAAGAGGTAGAAGCACAAGAGCAGTATAGTTGAGCCAAGCTTAGGCCAAATAATTTAGTGCATTTAGGCAATTAGGTGCCACTATCATGTGTAGAAACAGTCAAGGTTTCTATGAACAGACTCATTATACTATAAACCTGCTTTGAGAGAGGAAAAGGACTACATAGGTAGATTGAATAGTTGGTAGGCACGCAAGGTCGTGCCCCTAGACATTGATTGTATGGTTTTTCCTATGGAAGAGTCACTAGTAACCTTAAATAAATGTGTTTAGGCGAGATGTCATACCGTCCTATGAAATATGAGGAGGTCGCAACTCAACCTAGGATACTTGTCATTCACTACTTTGGCTATGCAAACTTACAAAGTATGAGAATAGAAAAGCTGGTTCACTCCGAAATTAGATTTGTTATTTAGAAGATCTGTCGTGCTAAACCCGATACCTGATCTCGATATGGTCTGTGACATATAAGAGAACCACTCAAAATTTCAAAGTATTCCTAAAAGGTCAAATACCTTTAGAATTAGGTCATTCCTAAAACCTAGGGCAAACACATGGATAGTTAGAAGGTCAAATACCTTTGATAAAAGCTTAAATTGTAGCCTCACATTTATGGTACTAAAAGATGCCATGAAAACTTTTTATAATTAAAAATCTAAAATGATAATTGAACAAAAATGGGAGTGCTACACTTAAAAGAATAAGTTCAATATTTGACTTCGAGGATGGTCAATTAAGCTTTTGAATTGCATAAGCTACGCAATATTCTCACAGTTTTAAAGTGATTGCCATCCAATCATATCAATATGCCAACCCAACAAACAAAAAAAGAACCCAACTTTTTATCTAACCATGTGCTCCACTCAATTTCAAATTCAATTTTCTCATCATATTCTCCACATTTTTAATCCTAGTAAAAAACAAAAGGTTAAAAAGTTAAAAAGAAAAATGGAATCAATGGTTGAAAAAGAAAGAAAGGAAGGGCCGCCCAACCAAAGGGTACCCTAATTTTGTAGGGCGATTATGTAAGTTTCAAAGAAAATAAATGGACCTCAAAGAAGGGCCCACCACGTGCCAGATTCCAATTTGGGGTATTTTGTTGCACACACTTGAGCATCACAAAATATGTACCGCACGTCTAAAACACCACCATCAAATTCAACTTTTAATTTCCCACCCCTAAAGTCTCAAAATCTCTGTCCACCCCGATATTCTTCTTTGTCAATAGTAGATGGGAACAAAGATTGGTTTGTGCACGAACAAGAAATTTTATACGCGGTCTAGCTTTTGTCCACGATTCGATAAACAGTCAATCGATTGAGTCAATTAACGATCAACAATAAAATCAACCGTTAATGGTTCAAGGGGTTTCTTAACGAGCATGGTTCTTAATTTTCATTATTTTAGTTGCAATTTAACACTGACCATTATATCAAAAAAAAAAAAAAAAATTAAAATTATTAATGCAATCTTGAACAGTATGTAGTTGACATATAAGAGGGTTATGTTCAAGTAATGACATAAATGATCTATACTTTACGAATAAAGTTGGGTGTTTTATCCTTGGTAATATTGTTCATACGATCTATTTTGTAATTGTTACAAAGAATTTGATCAAAATCGTTCATTTGGAGTCATGTAAGTGAAGGAATTCTATAAATGAGTTTTTAAAAGACTAGGCCATGAAATATTTAATTTCTCTTTATAAATGAGTATGGGATGGTTTTGAAAGCTAAATCCAACGTCTCAAGGCTCTAGGATATCAGGGATCTATTTGTAAGTTTGGAGGCCTATCAAACTCCCCGTGTGTCTTGATTGGTTTATCTAAGCTGACACCATATGAAATGCATGAGCCATAAAGAACTGTGGAGTGAAAGATTTGAAGGCTCAGGATCCAGGGATCTATTTCTAAGTTGGGAGGCCTATCAAACTCCCGGTGTGATGGTTTTGAAAGCTAAATCCAACATCCTGCCTATCAAACTCTCTGTGTTCGCAAGGTTGTCTGAAGTGGGATTTGAACCCACGCCCTCTCACGAGAGCCAAAACCTAAGTCTAGCGCCTTAAACCACTTGGCCATCCTGACTTGTAATTAAAAGTAAAAAACACAATAATTCCCCATCTTTATCCATTATAGTAGCTAGAGTGAAAGATTTCAACCCATAAACGCATCTGTTATCAACTCACAAGGTTGTTTGTTAGAAGTGGGGTTTGAACCCATGCCTTCTCATGAGGACTAGACCAAAACCTGACTTGTAATTAAAAAAAGTCAAAACAATAGTTCCCCATCTTTATAGTAGCTTGAACCCACGCGCTCTCACGAGGACTAGAACTTGAGTCTAGCGCCTTAGACCATTCGGCCATCCTGACTTATTATTGAAAATAAAAAACAATAGTTCCCCATCTTTATCCATTATAGTAGCTAAAATGCAATGGTGTGAAAGAATTCGGCCCATCAACACATCTATTATCAGCCCACAAAAGTACAGTTAGCATTAAATTAATTTCACACCCTCTCACGAGGACCAAAACTTGGGTCGGGCGCCTTAGACTACTTGGCCATCTTGACTTTCATTTTTTTCAAGGATTTTTAACTCATGCCCTCTCATAAGTAGTACTAAACTTAGGGACAGGCAGATGTTGCTCGAACTACTACTAAGACTTTTTTGAATTGAGTGCCTAGTAGGTAAATAGTGTGAAGTATGAACATCGATCTTAGAGAAAAGGGCTCCTCCATACTCATGAGGATTGCCCTAGGGCCTTTTAAGGGGTCACAGGAACTCGAGGCTCATTTAACACAAAGTTAATTATTGTAATAGCCCAAAATAAAAAAAATAAAAAAAAATTATAAAGAAAAAAATAGTTAAAATAATAATAATAATAATTAATTAATTAATTAAAATTAAAATTAAAAAAAAAAATCTTTCCTATCTCTCCACTAATCTTTCATGGGTGAAAAAAAAAAGTCACATTTGAGAAGAAGTAAAATGGCTTTCATCCTTAACCTTTATATAGTTATAGTTATAAGAAATTAGTTTAAGTTATGGTCATAAAAAATTAATTTAGGATCTAAATCTTCTTTACTAGTAATAATCAAATCCCATATATAGATTTTTTTTAGCATTTTAGTTATAGGAAATAAGGTTATAAGGTTAGATTCAATAAAATTTTAGGTGGGAGATTATAAACTAAAAGATATAGCTGTACTTAAAATTGGCCAGTAATATCTGTTTACACAATTGAAAAATTAACAGAAAAAAAAAATGAGAGAGAGAGGGAGGGAGATTGAGGAAAGATTTGTTAAACAGTAGAAATATGAGAGTACAAGGAGCTCTTTTGCTCCTTTAAATTTTGTCTAATAGAAAAGATCAGAATTTTTATTAGAGGGCAGTGAGCTTCTCTAAATTTTGTCCAACAGATGAGAATTTTAAGATGGCAATGTAAATTAGAGTAATAATTTTATAGAGTTAAAACTTGAAACTGACGTCATGAGCTCATATAGGTTGACCTGGATTTCAAAAGACGGAATCGAACTTTCATTCAAGATATATTTGTGACGACTTGAGCTATCCAGGTAAGTGACCTTACTATCGGCATGGTTATATTTGATGTTGACACGTGCTCTGTGGTTCTATACGTGTCATATATATATATATTGATATGTGTGAATTGTCTGTGGATCGATATGCTTCCTATATGTTATGTTATGTTATAATATGTGGTTTGTATGATAATAATTATGGTACGATGTGCTCAAGGATATGTTTGAGATAGGGCACGAGAAGGATGCACAAAACGGAATGTAACGATAGGAGTAAGATACGTTCATGAAACGTTAGAGTTAGGTTACATACCAGAGTGCTATGGATAGGAGAGATTGATGAAAGAATACGGTTAGGTTATGGGTAGAAAGGGATAGGTTTGTGATAGATTGATAGAACGATAGCGTTAGGGTACGTTCTTGTGACGACATGACTAAGGTACGTCACGTAATGATATATCTGTGATAGGTATAAGAACGTTAAGGCTATGGTAAGTTAGAGAACGATATGACTATGAAGTGTTTACGTTATGACTTGGTTATGATATGATACATTGTATGCTAGATTATTATGCTTAAGTACGAAATCATGTGAACGTGAATGTATGTTATTTATGCTGCTTAGTTGATGTGATATGAACGCATGTGACGATGTGTGGCCCTTGTATGATTATAGCTTGTTGTATGAGTAGTGGAATGTAACTGAATGAATTGTATGACATGAAATACGGTAAATTGCATGATACATAACCCCGCTAGAAATATGTATGATATGTAACGAAATGAGAATGAGAATGACATGTAAGCATGAAAACGTGACACGGGGTTATGTTCATTAAATGATGACTGTAGGACTAGTGGGACCTCATGCATATTGTGTGATCATGCATTTGGGGGGATACCCCTATCCCATCACGAGGGTACGGACGCGTACATCCAAATGGCAGGACAACGATCGTTATGACCTGCATAGCGCTGTCGTGACAGTTTTAGTTTTAACGGGTCCCGGTGGGCCTCCAGAGCATGCTCACCGGCTAGGGACAGTGGCCCAGCGGTGTGCGAACTAGCTGGTAAGCCCATACTCGCACGTATGGGCTGCGTGTAGATTATATGGTACACGTCCACGATTACCTGTTAGGATTACACCATAGGGAAAACGAAACGAAACGAAACGAAAGATAGGTCCCATCATTTCATTCCATGTGATTGTTGCATTTAACCCCAATAGTGTAACGACCCGGGAAGGAAAGAAAAAAAAATATATATATATATATATATATATATTTATAATAATAATAAATAAATAAAGGAAAACGAGAAAAAAAAAAAAAAAAAAAAAAACTCAGTTGCCGAAAAACCCGCGAGTTTTCCGGCGACCGCCGAGTTTCGCGGAACCCACGCGAAACGACGGCCACAGCACGCCCACCCTCAGCCCACGACACCCTGCAAAGTTTCAGAACAGCTGCAAAGGGAGAAAAGAGAGAAAATTTCGAGAGAGAGAGAGAGAGAGAGATTTCAGACAAACGTCGGCGAGTGTCCAGTTTCTCCGACGAGCCCTCAAACCATCCTCAAACCGACACCAAACGACCTGTAAACACCATAAGAGGGATCCCTAACGAAAGCATAATAACTCAGGGTGTGTTTTGTGTTATTTCGTAAGCGTCGTCGTCGGTAACCGAGGTCGGAAAATTACGTTTCTTAATTGATTCTTAGATTTGTGGCTTTTAGGAGCTTTTAGGCCGCAAAACTCCCAGAAAGGAAAGAAGGACGACGAACAAAGAGGAAAAGGGAAGGAAGAGGACCGAAATCGGCAACGGAAACGCTGCGAGAAGGAGAGAGAAAGCTCACCAGAAAATCGGCAGAAGTCGGGTAAGGAAGACGAGATCCACGGATCCGGGTCAACCCGAACCCAGAACCCGGGAGAGCCAGCCTGTTCCTCCCTTAGCCTCTGCCTTCGGCCCAACCCAACTACAGCGGCCCAAACCTCAAACCGACCCAGAAGCTACGGTTTAGTTGAACCAACCCAGACCAGACCCACGGTCCAATTGAGCCGGCCTGCAAACAAAACTCCTGCGGCCCATCCCAGTAATCCAAGGCCCAACAATTAGTCTTGGCCCAGTAGCCTTCCACAGCCCACGACCCGAACCGGGCTGCGACCCACGCTTCGACCCGACACTACCACCCGACGTGGCTTTCTCTGCTACTGCCACGTGTCACACAGCGACGCAGGCAGTCCCTCGGCTCGGCTCGGCGTAAACGGCTCGGGCTCCCTCTGGCGACGCTCTGGCGGCTCCTCCGGCGGCTCCAGCGGCTGTTCGGCTCGGCTCACCTGTTTTCAGCCCGGTTTCCACTGTTCCGACCCTCCCGAATCTGTTTTTGGCCCCGATTAAGGTATCCGAGGCCGTTTTAGAGCCGTATTTCACATTTATTAAATTATAGGTAAATTAATTGTGAAATACTAACGGAAAGTGGTGGACGGTGTGATAGGAAACAAACCCCGTGGACGTAGGGAGCAGCTCTCACGAAACGGGAGCTTACGTTTAGCGATTTAGGGAGTACTTCGGCCAAGGCCAACCAAGTAAGTGGCCCTACTATAGGATAGGCTAAATAAATTGTATGATGCTTGATGTTATGTGCCAGTATATACATATTTTGTTGAGTGACGCTTGATATGTTTGACGCACGTTGTGGCATTATGATGAGCATGATGATTGCATGATTTTTACCTTAATATGATGATGTTTTCCATATTGAGCATGCTAGATGATGATGAGTGCCATATTGCATCATGTCATTAGATCGACGTAGGACACAGCCCTATGAGCATGAAAATGATAGTAATATAAATATCCACGAGTATGCGTTACCTAGAGTAACAAAGAGATGAGACTAGAGGGTTGTGTTAGAAGAGACATTACGATGGATTTAGAGGGACCTCATGCATTTTGTATGTTCATAAGCATAGGGCTACTTCCCCTAGAGATGATGGTTGCGGACGCGCACCTTACGATGAGCGCGAATGCGCACAGGTGCGAAAGCACACAGATGAGGGTGTTCATGAGGCGCATGACACTATGGGGTTCCGCTGACCTCCGGACGTTGCTACAGATTAGCTTGACCAGAGGGTTCAGGGGGTGTGCGAGCGCCCTGGGGACTCACATTCGCACGTGTGAGTTGTGTGTAGGGAAGTACTACACATCCAATTTGTCCGAGACTGGAGGCCACCCCTAAGATGATTATAGATAGGTCCCTTCATGATTGCATGTGTTTGCATTAGCATGGCCCCTATAGTGGGGTCACTTACTGAGTATTTCTTCGAAATACTCAGGCCGTGTGCCATATTGTTTTTTTTTTTTCAGGTAAAGGCAAGGCGCCCATGTACGGCTGACGGTGGCATCGTGATCAGAGACTGTGGCGCGTGCATAGGATAGTTGCATATTTAGTTCCTAGTCTTGGTTAGGATAGGGCGTTTGCATTTCATTCATTTATATTAATTAATTTGTAATCGTTTTATTTTATCTTTTTGAACTCCAGCACAATGTTTGAAACACGTAAGTCCAGCAGTGTTTTCCAATGTTTTAATGTATTCTGAAGTTTAAATTTTTCCGCTAATAAAGATGAGCATGCTTAGATTTTTATTCTACATTAGAGATGAGCATGGGACGTTAGTGGCAACTCTAGATATGTGGAAATTTAGGGTCGTTACAGTTGGTATCAGAGCTCTAGGTTTTAGATTCTGTAGACTAGCCTACGATGTAGGCTTGGCACGCTCCACGGTTCCAACGTCGATGCCCCGTCACCATCAGGTACGTCTTGCATAAGATAAGAAAAGAGAAACGTTTTAAAACTCGCATGCATTTTTTTTTTATGTTGACAGTACTGATATGGTTGTGATATTCCACGTATTTATTTAAAAGTATGATGTCATGTGTTGCATGCTGAGTAATTTTGTTAGTAGCATGATGAATGTTTACTTCTTTGGCGTTACGATGTATTGTATAGTGTGCGTATTGTTATTTATATATATGCATAGTATTAAGGCCTTAGACTTAAGCAACCTTATATTGGTTTATAGAACCATGCCCAGAGGACGAGGACGAGGAAGAGGAAGAGGAAGAGGAAGAGGAAGACGAGGATGGGGGCGACCCCGTCGTAGAGAAGTAGGACGAGGTGTGGCAGTAGGGGGGCCTACCTCAAGAAAGATCAGAGACTGGGCTGGTAACAGTTACGCCGCCCCCAGTCTTACCGCCATTTGAGCTACCTCCTCAAGCTCCACTACAAGCTGAGCCTCCACCACTAGTAGAGCCTCCACCACCAGTAGAACCTCCACCCCAGCCTACCCTACCACTCCAAGTCGCACCTGAAGCTGCACCCCCAATGGGTGGAGTAGATGCTAATACTAGGTTAATGTGTGACTCGATCCAAGCCCTAATTCAAACCTTGGTAACCAATCAACAAGCCAGTCTACAACAGGCCCAGGAACAAGCCCAAGCACAGGCCCAGGCACAGGCGTTGGCACTGGCACAGGCACAGGCATAGGCCACTGCTCAGGCCAATGCCCCAGTAAACCCTCCACAACCTGTTAGATGTTCAAATTGGATATGGGATTTCAAGAGATACGACCCTCGACCATTCACTGGTTCCCTAGTAGACCCCATAGAAGCCCAAATGTGGATTGCAGCGGTGGAAACCACCTTTGAGACTATGGAGTGCCTAGAGAACCAAAAGGTCGCCTGTGCAACCTTCGTCCTACAAAAGGACGCAGAGATATGGTGGAGAGATAACAAGACCCTTCTTAACCCAGAAGGGGGACCAATGAACTGGGAACGATTTAAGGAGACCTTCCTTAAAGAATATTATCCTAAGTCAGAGCGACTCAAAAAGCAGCAGGAGTTCGCCCACCTGGTACAGGGCGGACTCACAGTGGAGAAGTACAACCAAGAGTTTAATAGACTCAAGAGATTCGCACCGTCCATGGTGGACACTGAGGAAAAGATGACAGAGAAATTTGTATTGGGTTTGGTACCAAGAATCCGCTGCATGTTGGAGGCGTTCAACCCAAAGACCTATGAGGAAGCCTTGAGAACTGCCAAGGCTTTAGAGAAACCAAAGGATGAGAAACGGCGTGAAGAGCCAGTTATAATTGGGCAGAAGCGTCCTCATGAATCAGGAGGCTTTGACCGTCCACCACCAGCACATAGGCACCGTTCCAATTATAGACCCGCTCCTAGATGGGATGAGCGACGCCCTCCCCGACGTACTGACAGGAACCCCAAGAATCAAGATGGGGCCAGAGGGAGGAGAGAGGAAGGGTGCACTATCTGTGGAAGAATACACGGTGGGAGGTGCATGGCTGGCAGCCGAGCGTGTTATAGATGTGGTCAAGAGGGGCACATCGCCGTGAACTGCACGACCGGAAATGCTGCAGCACAAGCAAACCCGCCCAAAGTAGTAGAGCAAACGGATCAACCAGCACCACCGCGAGCTCAAGCTAGGGCCTACGTGTCAACCAGCAGGGACACTGGGAGGTCCGACGCCGTGGTGACAGGTACACTATCTATTTTAGGTCATTTCGCTTTTACCTTATTTGATTCTGGTTCCACGCATTCCTTTATTTCCATGCCTTTTGTTGTACAAGCAGAGTTCGAATTAGAACCCTTATTGCATGAAATGTCTGTAAGCACCCCTGCGGGGGTAGACTTAGTATCTAGGGATAGAGTAAAGGATGGCCAAGTAATAATAGGGAACCAAACTTTAAGCGTTGACCTGATGGTGGTAAACATGACAGATTTCGACGTCATACTAGGCATGGATTGGTTAGCTGAAAATCGAGCTAGTATAGACTGTCGCAAAAAGGAAGTAAAATTTTCACCACCGATAGGACCTACCTTTAAATTTAAAGGCACAAATACTGGGATTACCCCCAAGGTAGTCTCGATGATGAAAGCAAAGAGGTTAGTCCAATGAGGTGGATGTGCTATAGACGTAAGAGAAAAGGAAAAGACCCTAGTAAACGTGCCAATAGTAAACGAGTTCCCGGATGTATTTCCAGATGACTTACCTGGAATACCCCCTTCCCGAGCGGTCAACTTTGTCATCAAACTCGAGCCGGGAACTGGGCCTATTTCCAAAGCACCCTATCGCATGGCGCCAGTAGAGTTGAAAGAACTTAAGGCGCAATTGCAAGACTTACTAGATAAAGGATTCATTCGACCTAGCGTGTCCCCCTAGGGTGCGCCAGTGTTGTTTGTTAAGAAGAAAAATGGATCGATGCGTCTGTGCATCGATTACAGAGAGCTAAACAAGAGAATCGTAAAAAAACAAATATCCTCTACCTAGAATAGAAGACTTGTTTGATCAACTTAGAGAGGCAACAGTGTTCTCTAAGATAGATCTTCGGTCCGGTTACCACCAAATTAGGGTTAATGAAAAAGACGTACCAAAAACAGCGTTTAGGACAAGGTACGGTCACTACGAGTTTGTAGTGATGTCATTTGGCCTCACTAATGCCCAGCTGTGTTTATGGAGTTAATGAACCGGGTATTCAAAGAATGCCTAGACATGTTCGTGATTGTGTTCATTGACGACATTCTCATATACTCGAGAACTGACCTAGAGCACGAGGAACACCTCCGAAAAGTCCTAACCACCCTAAGAGAGCACAAGTTGTACGCCAAGTTCTCCAAATGCGAATTTTGGTTACGACAAGTCTCTTTCCTAGGACACGTGGTGTCAAAGGACGGAATATCTGTAGATCCCACTAAGGTTGAAGCGATCACAAAGTGGGAACGCCCAACTACAGTAACGGAAGTAAGGAGTTTCCTAGGATTGGCGGGATATTATCGAAGGTTCGTGCAGGACTTCGCTAAAATATCCTCGCCTTTAACAAAGTTAACAAAAAAAAGGGGTGCCATTTAGATGGGATGATGCTTGTGAGGCAAGCTTCTAGAACCTAAAAGAGAGATTGGTAACCGCCTCGGTACTCATAGTACCCGAGAGCTCCGAAGGATATGTGATCTATAGTGATGCCTCCATGAAAGGATTGGGATGTGTGTTAATGCAACAAGGCAAGGTTGTCGCATACGCATCTTGTCAACTTAAAGAATATGAAAAGAACTACCCTACCCATGACCTAGAGTTGGCCGCTGTAGTGTTCGCGCTGAAAATCTGACGACATTACCTGTATGGCGAAAAAACCCAAATTTTTACCGACCACAAAAGTTTGAAATACTTCTTCACCCAGAAAGAGTTAAACATGAGGCAGAGAAGGTGGTTAGAATTGGTGAAGGATTATGACGTAGATATCCAGTACCACCCTGGGAAAGCAAATGTGGTTGCAGATGCCTTGAGTAGGAAGACGGTCCACTCGTCGGCCCTCATTACGAGGGAAGTAAGGGTACAAAGAGAGTTCGAGCGAGCCAACATAGCTGTAGCGACCGAGGGAGTCATAGCACAGCTGGCCCGACTCACGGTACAACCTATGCTTAGGCAGAGAATTATTACCTCCCAACGAGAGGATCCTAACCTACAGAAAGTCCTAGGACAGCTAGACGAAAGTCCAGTAGATGGATTCTCGAAGTCATCAGATGAAGGACTATTGTATTAGGGGCGCTTATGTGTTCCGGCAAAAGAAGATTTAAGGAAGGAGATACTGATGGAAGCTTAGAACTCGCCTTTTTCCATGCATCCAGGAGGTACTAAGATGTACCAAGATTTAAAACAACACTTTTGGTGGAAGAGCATGAAGAGAGATGTGGCCTGGTTTGTGAGCAAGTGCTTAGTTTGTCAACAAGTGAAAGCTCCAAGACAAAAGGCGGCGGGATTGTTGCTGCCCCTAAGCATACAGGAGTGGAAGTGGGAAAACATAGCGATGGACTTCATAGTAGGTTTACCCAAAACGCCCAAAGGCTATATAGTGATCTGGGTAGTTGTCGATAGGTTGACCAAGTCGGCACACTTTCTACCTGGGAAGGTTACATATACAGTTGACTATTGGGCACAACTGTATGTGAAAGAAATAGTAAGACTACATGGAGTCCCAGTGTCTATAGTGTCGGATCGGGATCCACGCTTTACGTCAGCGTTTTGGCGTGGACTTCAAAAAGCACTGGTTACTCGCCTCGACTTTAGTACCGCCTTTCACCCCCAAACAGATGGACAAAAACCAAATTCTAGAGGACATGCTACGCGCTTGCGTACTAGATTTTAAGGAAAGTTGGGATTCCAAGCTCCACCTGATGGAATCCTCGTATAACAATAGTTTCCAAGCAACTATTGGAATGGCACCGTTTGAGGCCCTGTACGGGAAACGGTGTAGGTCCCCACTATGTTGGGACGAGGTAGGAGAGAGAGAATTCGTTCGACTCGAGTTAGGGACGAGGTAGGACCCGAGTTGGTTCGACTCACCAATGAGGCTGTCCAGAAAATTCGAGCGAGGATGCGTACCGCTCAAAGTAGACAGAAAAGCTACGCCGATGTAAGGCATAAAAGCCTGAAGTTTGAGGTGGGGGACCCAGTATTCCTCAAGGTGGCACCTATGAAAGGTGTGTTAAGATTCGGACATAAGGGCAAGTTAAGTACTAAATTCATTGGACCATTCGAGATCCTAGAGCGAGTTGGTACGGTAGCGTATAAGTTAGCCTTACCTCCAGCCCTCTCAGGAGTACATGATGTATTTCACGTGTCGATGCTGAGGAAGTACATTACGGATCCTATCCCCGTAATAGACTACAAACCACTTCAACTCAATGAAGATCTGAGCTACGAGGAAAAAGCAGTAAGAATCTTAGCTAGAGAAGTAAAAACCTTACGTAACAGGAGTATTGCGTTCGTTAAGGTACTGTAGCTTAATCACCACAGTGAGGAAGCCACGTAGGAGCGTGAGGACGAGATAAGAGAGATATACCCCGAGTTGGTACAAGAGTTTGAGACTTTTGAGGACGAAAGTTCTTTTTAGGGGTAGATAATGTAACGACCCGGGAAAGAAAGAAAAAACATATATATATATTTATAATAATAATAATAAATAAATAAAGGAAAACGAGAAAACGAAAAAAAAAAACTCAGTCGCTAGAAAACCTGCGAGTTTTCCGGCGACCGCTGAGTTTCGCGGAACCCACGCGAAACGACGGCCACAACACGCCCACCCTCATCCCACGACACCCTGCAAAGTTTCAGAACAGCTGCAAAGGGAGAAAAGAGAGAAAATTTCGAGAGAGAGATTTCAGACAAACGTCGGCGAGTGTCCAGTTTCTCCGACGAGCCCTCAAACCATCCTCAAACCGACACCAAACGACCTGTTACCACCATAAGAGGGATCCCTAACGAAAGCACAATAACTCAGGGTGAATTTTGTGTTATTTCGTAAGCGTCGTCGTCGGTAACCGAGGTCAGAAAATTAGGTTTCTTAATCGATTCTTAGATCTGTGGCTTTTAGGAGCTTTTAGGCCGCAAAACTCCCAGAAAGGAAAGAAGGACGACGAACAAAGAGGAAAAGGGAAGGAAGAGGTCCGAAATCGGCAATGGAAACGCCGCGGGAAGGAGAGAGAAAGCTCGCCGGAAAATCGGCAGAAGTCGGGTAAGGAAGACGAGATCCACAGATCCGGGTCAACCCGAACCCAGAAACCGGGAGAGCCAGCCCGTTCCTCTCTTGGCCTCTGCCTTCAGCCCAGCCCAACTATAGCGGCCCAAAAGCTACGGTTCAGTTGAACAAACTCAGACTAGACCCACGGTCCAATTGAGCCGGCCTGCAAACCAAACTCCTGCGGCCCAGCCCAGTAAGCCGAGGCCCAACGATTAGTCTTGGCCCAGTAGCCTTCCACAGCCCACGACCAGTATATACATATTTTGTTGAGTGACGCTTGATATGTTTGACGCACGTTGTGGCATTATGATGAGCATTATGATTGCATGATTTTTACCTTAATATGATGATGTTTTCCATATTGAGCATGCTAGATGATGATGAGTGCCATATTGCATCATGTCATTAGATCGACGTAGGACACAACCCTATGAGCATGAAAATGATAGTAATATAAATATCCACGAGTATGCGTTACCTAGAGTAACAAAGAGATGAGACTAGAGGGTTGTGTCAGAAGAGACATTACGATGGATTTAGAGGGACCTCATGCATTTTGTATGTTCATAAGCATAGGGCTACTTCCCCTAGAGATGATGGTTGCGGACGCGCACCTTACGATGAGCGCGAATGCGCACAGGTGTGAAAGCACACAGATGAGGGTGTTCATGAGGCACATGACACTATGGGGTTCCGCTGACCTCCGGACGTTGCTACAGATTAGCTTGACCAGAGGTTCCAGGGGGTGTGCGAGCGCCCTGGGGACTCACATTCGCACGTGTGAGTCGTGTGTAGGGAAGTACTACACATCCAATTTGTCCGAGACTGGAGGCCACCCCTAAGATGATTAGAGATAGGTCCCTATTCATGATTGCATGTGTTTGCATTAGCATGGCCCCTATAGTGGGGTCACTTACTGAGTATTTCTTCGAAATACTCAGGCCGTGTGCCATATTGTTTTTTTTTCAGATAAAGGCAAGGCGCCCATGTACGGTTGACGGTGGCATCGTGATTAGAGACTGTGGCGCGTGCATAGGATAGTTGCATATTTAGTTCCTAGTCTTGGTTAGGATAGGGCGTTTGCATTTCATTCATTTATATTAATTAATTTGTAATCGTTTTATTTTATCTTTTTGAACTCCAGCACAATGTTTGAAACATGTAAGTCCGGCAGTTTTTTCCAATGTTTTAATGTATTCTGAAGTTTAAATTTTTCCGCTAATAAAGATGAGCATGCTTAGATTTTTATTCTGCATTAGAGATGAGCATGGGACGTTAGTGGCGACTCTAGATATGTGGAAATTTAGGGTCGTTACAAATAGTGGGGTCACTTACTGAGTATTTCTTTAAATACTCAAGTCATGTGCTACTACATTTTTCAGGTTGAGGCAAGGCAGTCCTGTACGGCTGACGAACGACATCGCAACTCAAGATCATGGCACATGCATAGGATAGTGGCATTTATTTTCTTAGACTTAGGATAGAGAATAGGTTGTTTTAAACTTAAACGCTTATTTATTTTATTTTGAGTCTTTTGTTGTGTCGTTTTAAAGATGTTTTCAAAACACGTAAGTCCATGGCTGTGTTTTAAGTTAAAGGTTATGTTTTATGGAATTTAAATGAAGTCTTCCGCATTTAATGTTTATTGTACGTATACAGTAGCGACCTTAAATTAAGTAGAAAATTTTGGGTCGTTACAATTATGGACCTAGATAAAACGTAGAGCTAAAAGTACCCGAAACCTTTTAGTTTATGGACCTTGAAGAGTTTGAATACTCCTTGAAGGAGGTATGATAGGGTTTAGATATATATGAGCCTGCTAAAGTTAGCACATATCATAAATCATAATTTGGCTAACTCTTAAGAACGGTATGAGTACATAGTTTCAGGTTCCATGTATAGGAATAAGTTTGACGAGAGCCTACATGTTGGTGCTTCTTGAGTATTTTTAATACTCACTCTTACCATATATATTTTTTTTTTCAGGTGACCAATAAATCACTAATCATGGTGGAAATGTACGGGGTTGAGTGGTCTAAGGGGCTAGATTCAAGTTTTGGTTCTAGTGAGATGGAGCTAGTTCAAATCTAATTATACTTTTTCAATCTCTTTGTGGGCTAATAATAGATGTGTTGATGGACTGAATTCTTTCACTCCATTGAATTTAACTCGGGTATCAAAATACTATAAAAAGTTTCAGACTTTTAATAATATGGGCTGTCATGACGTACTAAAAACGGACATGTCCTCATCTCCTATCGTTAACCAAAAAGAGATGACACACACGTATGACTAAAAACCTTTGAAACTCATCTCGAGCAACACAATCCAAAGGCTATCTCGAGATGCTCTCTTCTTTAATCATGCAGACCTCATGTCCACGGAGCTAGCAAAGAAATCAATCCTCACAAATTATTATTCACTATACAGACACACTGAAGTTGAAGAACAATTCTCACGAGCTACAAATAGGTTGCTTACTGTGTATTTTTATAGTCATTCTTGCTGTTCTTTATTTTTAAGATGGATCATGGTTGGATAGTCGTTTATAAGCTTTGAATTCTTCATATATTTTTGCTTTCTAATATTTGAATATTCTTTAAGTCAAATGTTTTATTTGAAAGAAAAAAAAAATTATCATTCTTTTTCACTCTAGAGTCTAGAGTTTCATGATTTAAAGCCTTAAAAAAGAGGTATGTTACAATAGGAGTACCCAACTATAAAGGATCATTGTAATTAATATGTATATACTTGTTTCATAGTTTTAAATCTTGTGTCACCTCTTCGTTCTCTAAGAATAAAATCGTTATTTTAATTTTCATAAGTCCCATGTTAGTACATTATAACGACCTTAAGTTTTTTACTTAATTTAAGGTCGCTACTATATATATATATATATATATATATATATATCATGAATATTGAATGCAGAATTATTCATTTAAACTTTCATAAAACATAATTTTCATTTTGAACACAGTCATGTACTTACGTGTTCGAAAACATTTTTAAAACGGCACAAAAAATAACTAAATAAAATAAATGAATGATTAAATTAAAAACATCATATTCTAGCCTAAGTCTAAGAAAAATAAATGTTACTACCCTATGCATGTGTCATGGTCTCAAGTTGCGATGTCGTCGTCAGCCATACAAGAATGACTTATGTGTTCAAAAACTATGACATATTCTCAAGTTAAAATAAATTTGCCACTTTTCCCTCCATCTCACTCTATACCTTTTAAGGTTCGAACCAACGCACACAAAGTTGTATTAGCAATCAATTCATCCTCTTGGATGACAAAGTTATGATATTGTTTTGGTAGTAATCACTTGTGTACATCATGGTGTTTCCTGGTTTGTTAGTCCTCTCTTCCATGATGTTATCTACATTATACGGCACGATGAGTCTCGACGGGGTGGTTGTCAGTGTCATGCTCATCATGAGGTAACTCAACTATCTTTTCTTCTTCTCCCTCGTTTTTCCTAAGTCTCATGTTATTTTCCTTTGTAGGTGGATTATGTGAGGTGCGGTTGAAGGTCATTGGCGTGTTCTTGGTATTGGGGAAATGTGTAAGGTGAGGGTGTGAGAATCCCGGCGAGTCTCACCCCTTTTTCCCAATGAGCTCATTTTTTTTTTTTTTTTTGATCCTTACATACATGATGATTCGTGGCTCGAACCTCTCGAAAATTAGATTATTACAAACTCATTAGTCAAGTTTTGAGATCATCACTTAAAGGAATTACTCCTTATTTGATAAGGGATACAAAATTCATTCCCATTCACAAAAATTAAAAAATTAAAGAACAAGACCAAGGATCACTCACGATCAATGTTAAGTTTCATGAAATATTAATCTTCTCAATTAACAAATTTATAAACAAATATTTTGTGGTTGAATCTTATACAAACTCATTGTATAGGATATCATTATTCACATACTTCCATATGAACAATTTAGATTCAATCATTCGTAGTATTACAAAGTGGGTTGCATCAAACAGTATTATCAAGATAAAACACCAAACTTTACTCATATACTATAACCTACTTTGATTATTATTTGAAAATGATCATCTCATATATAAACTGCAATCCTCGACGTGAGTACCACCAATAATGATCGTATAATAACCACTCCTTCCTCAATGACACACAAATTGAACAATCTGCTAGCATTCTTCTATTGGAAGCTTAATTTTAAGGCAACACCACGTTTGGAATTGGTTGGATCAAAAAATGGTAACATTTGGTATCTTCCCACTTCATTATCTAACATGTAGATTGTTTATCAACTTCTTTAGGCTGATGGATGCAACATCTATTATTTCTAGTTTTTAATGAAATCCTCAGGTTCTTCATATCTTTTCCTTTGAAGTTTAGGCTTCCAAAGATACATTAACTGTTTTTTAAAATTTGCAAATGACAATAACTGTTTTTTAAAATTTGCAAATGAGCATGCCAGAGTATGGGGATTTAGAAGGAAATAAACAATGATAATAATCCTACTCATATCACATATATGGTAACTACTCAGAGTCGTTACTCACATCTCATGCTCATCTATAACGCATAAATATAACTCTTTCATGAACATTATTTATAACGTAAATTTAAAAAAAAAAAAAAAAAACTTAAACAATTTCTCATCTAGAAAACACAATCATGGTCTTGCGTGTTTAAATACGAAATACTGAAATTTAAAGAAAATAAAATCAATACAAAATAATTTAAAACAATGAAATGCATAACAACCTGTTCTCACCTGAACCTAGAAATTTAAATATGAATCTACCCTATGCACGTGCCATAGTCTCTGCTCGCGATGCCACTATCCTCCGTACAAGTGCATCTTGTCTTTACCTGAAAAATGATGTAGCACACGGCCTAAGTATTTCGAAGAATACTTAGTAAGTGGCCCCACTATTGGGGGTCATGCAAATGCAAACACGTGCAATTATGATTTAGGGACCTATCTCTAACGTCATAGGGGTGGCCTCCAGTTTCGGACAAATTGGATGTGTTGTACTTCCCTACACACGACTCACACGTACGAGTGTGAATCCCAAGGGCGCTCGCACACCCCCTGGACCCTCTGGTCAAGCTAATCTGTAGTGACGTTCGGAGGACAGTAGAGCCCCATAGTGTCATACACCTCATGAACACCACCATCATCATACGGTGCGTATTCGCATTCATCATCATGCGGTGCGTATTCACACTCATCATCAGGTGGTGCGTATTTGCACTCATTATCATGCTGTGTGCATTCACATTCATCATCATACTATATGCTTTCGCACTCATCCTCATATTCTGCTCGTCCTCTCTCATCATCTTTAGGGCAAGTAGCCCTATGCTTATGAATATACAATATGCATGAGGTCCCTCTAAATCCATCGTAATGTCTCCTCTGACACAACTCTCTAGTCTCATGTCTTTGTTACTCTAGGTAACACATACTCGTGGATATTTATATTACTATCATTTTCATGCTCTTAGGATTGTGTCATATGTCGATTTAATGACTTGATGCAATATGGCACTCATCATCATATAACATGCTCAATATGGAAAGCATCATCATATTAAGGTAAACGTCACACGATCATTATACTCATCATATTGCCATAAAGTGCATCATGCATATCAAGTACATCATTCATCGAAATATATATACACTATGCACATCATCAAGTATCATAACTCACACATCATCATAACTCGTACATCATCATATACTAGTATACGACATCATACGATACAACTCATATATCATCATAACTCATACATCGCCATATACTAACATACGACATCATACGATACAGTTCATACATCATCATATACTAAAATACGACATCGTACAACCCAGTTCATACGTCATCATAGCTCATACAATTTTTAGTGTATCCTATAGTAATGCCATTTACTTAGTTGGCCTTAGTTGAATTTCTATCTAGCTCCAAATTTGCTTGCTTTCATTCTTCAAATTTGTTCTCACTTATGTTTAAGCATCACCTATTTTGAACATAAACTTAATTGCCTCAATCGTTTCTAAATTGTATTTTGTAGTAAGTACAAATAATAATAATAATAATTTCTGAGGTCTTTCATTTTCCTTGTATTCCATATCTCTCATTTTTCCCTTCTCTTTGTATTTACTATGTTTTTATTTTAACTTCCATTTTCCTTCTCTCTCACATTCTTTTCTCTCCTCCTATTTTACTTTTGTTAGGTTTACATTACTTTGGACCGGTTTAAATCCATTCTTAAAAGAAAGAATGCCATATCTCCCATTTTTTTCTTCTCTGTATTTTTTCTTAAATTCTGTTCACAATTATCTTTGGCCAATTTTAATAGGTTCTTATTTCTTTTTTACCATTTTAATGTTGGATACTGATTTTCTATAACAACTAAAATGATAGTAAAAATCTAAATAATTGAAATAGGATAAAAGAGAAAGAAGAACTTTTCTATCTCTTTCATCTCGTTGAATATGCTTAAACACCTATTTTTCTTTTTCTCTCTACAAGTAAATCTAAGGATCTATCTCTTTCATTTTCTTTTTTCAAAAATGGCAACCTCTCTCATGGAAATTTACTATTTTTGTTTTTTTTTTAGAATTGTGGGACAGTTGAGGAGTCGATATTTGGGGGAAGGAGTTGCTTGAGATGGGTGGAGAGATTGTATGAGTTACAATTTTATTATTACTTATTTATTTATTCTATTTTATTTTATTTTTACTGTTGTTACAGATAGGCAGGCAGAATTCAAGTTTAAGGTAAATAGTTAATAAAGTAAAATTTAAAGAAATAGTTTTGCACGAATTTAAACTTAGGAAACCCATGTCATTCAATCTTTACCACAAGAATGAAGTTGCGCCTCTGAGGTTGGATTTCTCTATTTTTGGTGGAAAACATCCAAATAGACCTACAGAGTGATGATAGATTTTGAATTCCAACGACAAGGAGTTTCTGTATCAGTTTACTACAATACGAATTTGAGAATTCAGCCTTTCAATTGAATGCTAGCTAGCCCACATTCATGAGATAGAATTGGATTTCAATAAGCTAGCATTAAGAAAGTATAGTAACGTCGATCTAGGTCAATCAAGTAAGCGACTCTACATTGACATGTGTTAAAAGATCACCTATTTTAGATTACCGTCCTTTCTCATTAAATCTTAGGAGTTGATTTAGTTTTGATTTGTTTAGGTTACTGGATTATTGGAGAATTTTAGGTAGATTTTCTAAATATCTTTCATATTCTATATATATAGAGCCTTATTACTCTTTGTAATATATCTTCCTATCAACCATTCAATCCCTCGTTCTTTTCCTAGCAAATTGGTATCAAAGTCATCTTCTTAAGAGATCTGTGAGATTAAAATGAGAGGAGAATCCAGTTGTTCAGTTGTTGCACCACCAATTATCAAATGTGGGCAGTTCATATGAAGACTTATCTGGAGGCTTTGGATCTTTGGGAAGCAATAGAAGAGGATTACGAGGTCCCTTCACTCCCAGCAAATCTTACTGTAGCACAAATCAAAGGCAAAAGCTTGCCTATTTTGGTATTTCAAAAGATCTTCATGCAAATAATGTCCCTCGAAACAGCAAAAGAAATTTGGGATTACCTCAAGATTGAATATGAAGGAGATCAGAGGATTCGTGAAATGAAAGTCCTGAATTTGATTTGGGATTTCGAGTTGCAAAAGATGAAGAAGTTTGAGTCGGTGAATGAGTACTTTGACAGACTTTTCAGCATTGCCAACAAGGTGAGATCGCTTGGTTCTGTGTTAAATGATTCCAAGATTGTTGAAAAGCTGCTAGTCACCGTTCCAGAGAAGTTTGAAGCCACCATTACTACTCTGGAGAACACCAAAGACCTGTCAAAGATTTCTCTTACAGAGCTCTTGAATGTTTTACAAGCACAAGAGCAAAGGAGGTCTACGAGGCAAGAAGGGGTGATTGAAGGTGCCTTACTTGTTAAGCGTCAAGACAAACAAGTATAACAACAAAAAAATTTCAAAAACCAATCGACGAATGGAGATTTATCTGTCAATTATCAGAAGACAAAAGGAGGAGGTTCCAGAAAATTGTATCCACCTTGCCACCATTGTGAGAAGAAAGGTCTTCCACTGTACAAGTGTTTGAGAAGACCTGACGCCAAATGCTCCAAATGCAATCAACTTGGACATAAAGCTGTGATCTACAAAGTCAAAGGTCAGGTGAAAAAAGTAGATGCACAGGAAGTTGATCAAGAAGAAGAAGATCAATTTTTTGTGGTCACTTGTTTCTCAAGCAAAGAATCAAGCGAGAGCTGTTTGATTGACAATAGATGCACAAATCATATGACATATGACAAGGAGTTTTTTGAGGAATTAGGAGACACTGAAGTCAAGAGAGTGAGCATTCGTAATGGTGAACACTTGGAAGTCAAGGGAAAAGGCACGGTAACTATAACAAGCTATGAAGGTACAAAATTGATTCCAAATGTTTTTTTTTTTTTTTGTACCTAAAATTTATCAGTTACTTGATATGGGCTATAAAGTGTTGTTTGAGAATAAACAGTGCTTGATTAGAGATGCTAGTGGCAAAGACTTGTTCAATGTCAAAATGAAAGGAAAAAAAAAACTTTTCTCTAAATCCGAAGGAGAAAGAGCAAATGACCTTTATATCTAGAGCTAGTACCACTAAGATTTGGCACAAAAGACTTGAACACTTTCATCATTAATGTTTGCTTTAGATGCAGTTAAAGAAGCTGGTAGAAGGACTCGTTGACATTGATAATGACATGCCTCTTTGTCGTGCTTGTAATTTTGGGAAGCAACATAGCAACCCTTTCCTAAACTAGCATGGAGAGCCTTGAAAAAGCTGTTACTGGTTCATGCTAATCTTTGTGGTCCTCAGCGAACACCATCATTAAATGGTAATCTTTATTACATTGTTTTTATTGATGATCTAACAAGAATGTGTTGGATCTTCTTGCTAAAGCAAAAGTCAGAAGTTGCAGGTGTATTTTTGAAATTCAAAGCCAGAGTTAAGAATGAAAATGCATGCTTGACTATAAGATCAGATAATGGCAAGCAGTATACTTCAGAAACTTTTAACAGGTTTTGTGAAAAGACTGGAATTGAACATCAATTGACAACATCATACACTCCTCAACAGAATGACGTCAATGAAAGGAGGAATAGATTCATAATGGAGATGACGAGATGCATGCTTCATGAGAAGAATCTTCCAAAACGTTTTTGGGGAGAAGCAGCAAACACTACTGTGTACTTGCAAAATCAAATTTCAACAAAAACTATGAAGGACCTAACACCATCTAAAGCTTGCATGTTAGAAGAGTTTGAAGATGAACAACTAGAAGAATTTGAAGATAAACGATAAGAAGAGTCTGAAGATGAACGACAAGATGCTTTGGTTGATGATGCACCTGTCAGAGGTACAAGGTTGTTGTCTGATATTTATCAAAGGTGTAATGTAGCTGTTTGTGAGCTTGTTGGATTCCATGATGCAAAAAAAAAAAAAAAAAAAAAAAAAAAATTAGCATTGGATGGCTGCAATGTGGGAGGAGCTTTCGATGATCGAGAAAAACAAAACCTGAGAGTTGGTTAATCGACCTCTAAACAGAAAGATAATTAGAGTAAGATGGGTGTTTAGGAAAAAGCTTGGAGTTTGCAGCATCTAAACAAGGAGGAGTGTTAGACATCATCTGTTTTAGATTGCTGTCCGTTAGATTTTTTGTTAATGTTTCTGATTAAATCTTAGGAGTTATTTACCTTTGATTTGTTTACTACTTGGTTACCAGATTTCTTGCTCTTTATAATATATCTTCCTATCAACCATTCAATCACTCATTCTTTCACTAACAACATGATTGGATGAATTGAAGGATGTATGAACGACATGTACTCTGTGACCCCTTCATGTATCCTATTTTATGACTATTATGATGTGAATTATGTTATGTAATGTTATTGTTTATGTTATGCCAAGACTATGTAATAGTGTATTACGACCTAAGTTATGCTATGATATGTCATGCACACCATGTTAGCATGTTTGTTTTCGGGACGGTGAAATGTTGATGTGCCAAGAATGTACTCAAGAAAATGTTTATGAAAGTACAAAGGTATGATTTGCAAATTATATGATTTGAAGTTATGGGGACCTCATGCATTTTTGTTTGTAATATGCATGGGCTACTTCCCCGTTATGATTAGTACAGAGGACATACTTTACAACATTTATGTTTGTCACGAGGTTATGATACTTTATTATGTACACCACAATACTATAAGAGATCATTTCCCTTCGTGGCTTCGACAGTGTGAGTGCGCCAGCTGAAGAGTAGGCCCATAAGGGTACGTATACACTTGTCTGATAGGTCCATGTACGCGTACGTGGACCTTGTGTAGAAAAGTATCACACATCTTATGTTAGCGCGAACTTGAAAGCATAGTTCCAGGTCATGAAATGATTTTTATGAAAGGATAGATCCCTCCATTATTGCTTGTGTATGCATTTCCTAACTCCAATATTGGAGTCGGATCACTTATTGAGTATTTCTTAAAATACTCAAGTCACTTGCTACTTTTATTTTTTGCGCAACGGTAAGGCACTCTTTTACGGTTGACGACTTCGCGGTTACAACCATGGGATCAAAGATTGGATAGTTACATGCATATTACTTTTTGTGTAAATCAAGACAATTAATTATGTTTCTCTTGTTTTATCAAAATCTTTGTTCATTTATTTTTCCACCACATTATTTTAACGACTTTATAATAAACAAGTAAGTCCATGGCTCCGTAATGAAGAATTTTAAATGAAATTTTCTCGCATTCTAAATATGTTATGCATGTAAGTGGTGACCTTGATTTCAATAGAAAATTAGAGTCATTATCGTTGGTATCAGAGTTCTAAGCATATAGATTCAGTAGACTAGTTGTAGTAGGCTTAGAATGTTTTTATGGCCATGTAGCGAATGTTTCTTCCCCCAACAAGGTATGTCCTATGAAATATAATAAATGAGAGCTCATATGTTTTTTTTTTTTTTTTTTAAATGACTTACTATGCTTGGAATGCAAGTATTTAAGGTTTTTCAACATTAATATCCACATGAACGGTGATTTCAATGAAACGCCTGAGTCACAAACTCACTAAATGGACTCTGTTACTCATGAAATTTTAATAGAAGGTTTAATATGACATGATAAGAACATGTATGAAATTTGGTTGTAATTTAGTCATGTTAAGAGGCTAAACCAAGACCGAGTATAAAATGACCAAAATGCTCCTATTTACCACTAGCTTATGACCCAAGTAACCTCTAAGTGACATGAAATTTAACGAGGAATATTATGTTATGGTTTAAAGGGATTGTGCAAAGTTTTCAAGACCATTGAAATACGCTAGGATTTAAACCAAGATTTTGTGTGTTAAATTACTAAAATGCCCTTGTAAGAATTCTAAATGTTTTCACAACCCTAAAGGACTTCAAATGTTACAAAAAAAAAAATAAATAAATAAATAAATTATATATATATATATATATTAAAAAAGAGTCATTTATGACCTTAAGAGTAAGTATGCAAGATCTCAAGGGGATTAAAACATCTTTGAGGTATGAACTAAGAGGAAAATTATGAAATTACCTCTAGAGATTCTTTAGAAGACATCAAAGTTTTATGAATATCAAGTAACAAGATGCTTACAAAAGATTTATACATGAAAAAAATATTTATAACTCATATGGATTAGGACTTACATGTTAAGAACTTTATTATATAGGTGGTGTAGTTGATACCGAGAAGTACGAATGTGATTGTGTTTTACAAAGGAAAGGGAAAGACAAGTTATCGTAGTTCGTTAGAAAATTATTGATTTGTCAACAAGTGAGAGTCATATGACAAACGTTTAATGGATTATGACGAATTGAGGACGGTAAGATTGTTGCAACCTTTGAGCATTCCATACTAGAAATAGGAAAATATAGTGATAGAATTTCATCAAGAATATACGGTAATATTGATGATCATTAACAAACTTACCAAGTCCGTACACTTCTTTCTAGGAGAGGATTCATGTATTCTAGATAGTTAAACATAACTATACATAAAAGATATGGTTAGATTCTATGGAGTATCCGAGCCAATGTAGTTGAAATAGAATCTGAGGTTCACATCCAATAGCTACATAGGAGTTGAATATTAAAAGGCATGTTAGGTGCATGTGTGTTGAATTTCTCAAACGGTCATGTACCTCATGGAGTTCATGTATAGTAATAACTTTCTAGAAACTTTCAACACGTTATAATTCGAGGCTCTTTATGAGTAACCATTTGTGAATTAAATAAACACAAATCATTAGGGACGAGTTGACTCTAGCCACCAATGAGGTTGTGCTAAATATCAAGATAAGAGTGCGCACGAATCAAGGTAGACAAAATAGTTATTCTAACGTGAGGCTTAAAGACTTATAGGTTGAGGTAGGTGACGAGGTACTTTTGAAAATCTGCTAGCTTTCTTCTCGTGCATAAGCTTTTATAATGTCAACATTCTAAGACTCTCTTTATAGAAAGGTTTTAATGTTCACTTAAATACATTATTATGGTAAAATTTAGGGAAATAGTTTTGCAAAAATTTAAACATGTCATTAGATCTTTAGCACGAGAATGAAGTCATGTTGTTGAATTTCTCTATTACTGATGAAAAACATCCAAATAGACCTACCATTAATGGTGTTGATAGATCACATTTAAAAAGGAAGCTATGTCTTGAATTTTAGCAATAAGAAGTTTCGATTGACAGCGTAGTATGAATTCTACCTTTTATTTGAATGCCACCCTATGTTTATTTGATAGAATTAGATTTTAAAGGGTCAACCAAGTAAGTGACTCTACTATTGACATAGTTGGATGAATTGAATGATATATGAACAACACGTACTCTATAGCCCCTCGATGTGCCATATTTGTTATGACGTAAATTATGTTATGTAATGTTATGATTTATGTTATGTTATGTCAAGAATACGTATTGATGTATTATGGCTTATGTTGTGCTATGATATGCCATGCACACCAGTTAGCATGTTTTTTTTCGAGACGGTAAAATACTGATATGTCAAAAATGTATTCAAGAAAATATTTATGAAAGAAAAAATGTACGATCTGCATGATTTGAAGTTACAGTGACCTCATGCATTGGATACTTCCCTGTTATGATTAGTACAGATTCGTACCTTACAACACTTATGTTCGTCATGATTTTATGATACAGTATTTTGTACACCACAATACTATGCAGGCTCATTTCCCTCCGTGAATCTAGCAATGTGAGTGTGCGTTAACTGAAGGGCAGATCTTAGGGTTACATATACGTTCGCCTAGTGGGTCTATTTGCATGTACGTGGTGTGTAGACAAGTACTACACATCCAATTTTAGGCTAGACTTATAGAATTCAAGGTGATGAAATGATTTTATAAAAGGATAGGTCCATCCATAATTGCTTGTGTATGCATTTCCTAACTCCAATAATGGGGTCACTTATTTACTGAATATTTTAAAATACTCAAGTTATGTGCTATTCTTATTTTCGACACTCTTGTACAATTGACAACTTCGGAGTGACGGGACAGGCCATGGGACAAAGATAAGGTAGTTACACTTGGAATCTTCCCACCTCCCAAAACAAGTCATCATTGTTTCCATAATCATATATACAATTTCAATAACATTCCTTAAAAAATTGGTATTTTAATGAAAAATAGGAAAAGTAATGATAGATTGTATAATAATAACATATAAATATCTGAAGTGGCGTATGAAGAATTAATTGGTAAGTTTGAAAATGAATTATATTACAAATAATAAAGTTTTATGCAAAGAAATAAAAAATAAAAAATAGAAAAGATAATAAAGATTTGGTTGATATATGGAGGGACAAAAAATAGTTGAAAGTTCCCCCATGAATGGCTACGGAAGAAGCAATAATGCAATATTAATAAATTGATTCTTTTGATAAAGTAAGAAATTTTTTAAAAATAATTAAAAAGAAAGCACACATCTGCCCATCCCTACCAATGAAATCACCAAAAGCATACGAAAAATGTGTTCCCTTCAATGTGGATTCCCTACCAACACCCATTTCTTACATTTTTTTTTTTTTTTTTTTAAACTAAAATATTGTTGCAATTGTTATTCAAATTTTCACACATGTTGACTTTTTTTTAGACAAAATGTGTGTATATATTTATAAGTATGTATTAAATATTTATCGTCTGGTTGAAATTCCCGTCCCTTTCTTTTCCCCTTCAACTTTGCATTTAAACGCCCAGAAAGTTTCTAAAATCTGTTCAAATCTCAGTTCCTAATACATACGTTTTCACGTCTTCAAATTCTCCGTTCAACGTCATTCATTTCTTCCGGTGTTCGAGTGAGTGATTTTCAATCCCTTTTGCTTTCTGAATTCTTAGTCTGTTGCTTCCTTCTTCTTTTTTTTGTTTTCCTTCAAATTTCTTACTGAATTTTGTTTGCGCGAATGAAATTGCCTTCTTGTTATTCTCTGCTCAACATGATTGATTTCTTCTTGCCATTTCAGTGAGTGATTTTCGCCTCTTACTTCTGTTTTTCGACTTTGCGGAGGAATTCTGCGTGATTTGTGTTCTTTCTTTTGATTTTTCGGTTGAAACTTGAGTTGGAGATTTCTGCAGGAAGTTCGATTACTTGTAACTAATCTGATCGACTACAAACAGAGGACGGAAGCGTTTGGATTGCTTGTTTGTTGTTTGTTGATTTGTGAATTAATTCTGATTCTCCTGTGTTTTCTCTTTTGCCAAATTAGTTTCTATTGAAATTTCCAGAACATCCTTCGAAATCTCCTCGCGAAGTTCATGTCATCGTCAATTGATTTTCCATTTTCTATCTGAAAATTCAGTTGGAAAACTACTTTTTCTACCGACTCCCTTGATTACAAAGAAATTCCGATTCTCCGCTAAATAAAATTCGGATCCAAAATCAAAATCAAAATCAAAATCAAAATCAAAATCAAAATCTCCATCGGAATTTCAGTTTCCGCACATCCGAATAACAGTTTTCTCTATCTCAAACAAACATTGAAGCCAAAACTAGAGTCGATTAATCACAACAGACAATTTCAGTTTCAGAACTTCCGAAACCGGCACACAAAATGGCAATAAAGTCAAACGGATTCACGAAAGGCCATTTGCCAGAGGAATTAAAAAAACTACTGAGATCCGTGGCGTCGGATTGGGGAGACAAAATCGAGGACATGGAAGAAGCACTGCAAGTGAGTCGATTAACAGGAGCGATGACGAACGAGGTGTACGAGATAAAATGGAGCTCAAAAAGTGGCGCGCAAGCTCGGAAGGTTCTGGTGAGAATGTACGGAGAAGGAGTGGAGGTTTTCTTCAACAGAGAAGACGAGATCAGAACATTCGAGTGCTTGTCCAAGCACGGCCATGGCCCTCGTCTTCTTGGCCAGTTCTCTGATGGAAGAGTGGAGGAGTTCATCCACGCCAGGGTACGTCCCTTCTGTCCAACTTTAATTGATTGCGATATTTTCCTTCTTTATTTATTTATTTATTATTATTTAATTTTGGGGAAAAACTAACCAACCAAACAGAACAAACCACCCATAATTCCAAGTATACCCTTTCCCCATATGAATGTTAAAATTCACCTTACACCATCCCTAATTTCAACCTTGTTTTATAATTATGTCTTTTTTGTATATATATTTTAAAAGCTTTTTGATGAGTCATCAACTTTTCTTATTTAAAATTTACATGGTCCGTCCCTAGTGTATACGAAATTTATTGTCACATTTAAAAAATTAAAAGATTGTACACCGTATTCAAAGTTGCATACCCGGTCAAATCTAAGCGTGGACTAAAATACTCGAGCTTATCCAAAATAAATGTTGACTATATAACCCTTTAAAGTCCACTAGAAAAATCTTGTGATCAAAGACTTCAAACTGCCCTCTTTTTTTTTTTTCTTTTCTTTTTGGAAATGGTCTTCAAAATAATAATCCTATATCAGGACAAGTCTTTATAACACGCACAGGAGAATATTAAATTTAAAATTAATTTATATCATGAGATACAAAATAATAAAATTAAAACTTCAAATATTTTATATTTTTTCTTTTTAGCATTTAAATATTCTATTTTGTCTTTAATTGTTTCATTAAAAAAAAAAAAAAAAAAAAAAAAGACAGAATCTCTTTCGAAAATCATTTCAAGCGTAACCAACAAAATTCATTGCACTCACTACAAACTTTGGATCAGTGACTCCCATACATCCCTTTGGGGACCCGCAATTGCTTTTATCAATGTAGGGATAATTTATTTATAACACAAATAGTCCTACGGAAAATTTTTCAGAATTCAATTTTGACGCTTCTTTTATTGAATAAATAAACTTTATGATGTAATAATTAGTTTAATTTTCTAATTTTTATTTGCAGACGCTATCAGCGACAGATCTTCGAGACCCAAAAACATCTGCACTTATAGCAAGTAAATTAAGGGAGTTTCACAACCTTGACATGCCTGGTCCAAAAACTATCGTTCTTTGGGACAGATTGAGGTAAGATTTTGAATCTCTGCTTTTAGGTCTTAAATTTGTTTTAATCCTCATTTATTTATTTTTTTGTTGGAAAAAATGATCAGAAATTGGGTGAGTGAAGCCAAGAGATTATGTTCAGCAAGTGAGGTGGAAGAGTTTTGGTTGGACACATTGGAGGAGGAAATAAAATTGGTTCAAAGGGAACTCTCAAAACATTCTCAACTCATTGGCTTTTGTCACAATGACTTGCAATATGGCAACATCATGATGGATGAACACACATCCTCAATAACCTTAATTGTAAGTTCTTCTTTTTATTATTTATTAAAACATAGTCACAGGCTTAAAAATAAAAGAAAACTCAATTATGGTTAATTTTTATGCTACACCTAAATTTGTTTTAAATTTACTGACAGTACAGAGCCTGATAAAAATAATAACGAGGATTAAATTGGTATTAAATTAAAAACAAAAATGGATTTTGTTTTTGTTTGTGCAGGATTATGAGTATGCAAGTTACAATCCAATAGCTTATGACATAGCAAATCATTTCTGTGAAATGACAGCTGATTACCACTCTGAGACTCCCCATATTTTGGATTATACTTCATATCCAGGTCACACCCTTTTTTTAATTTTATTTTTTTTTTTTTTTTTGGTAACTTTGTAAATGAAGCTATTCACATTTTCTGTATTTCCAGATCTGGAGGAACGTACAAAATTTGTTCGTGCATATCTGAGCTCGGCAGGTCAAAATCCCATGCCTTTTTCCATTCTTTTAGTTATCCGTGCAAGTCCCACATTGATTAATTTAGTAGAAGATCATGAATTTACAAGTGAGGAATATTATTTCCATTGGTACGAGACCTTTTCGAGAAGCCTAAAGCAAAGCCACGAGAACTTATGCTCAAAGTGAACAATATTGTACCATTGTGGAGATTCGTGATTCCTTAACACTAACTTCATTATATGATGGATAAAACAGGTGGAAACCCGAGTGAAGAAGAAGTGGAGCAAGTGGTGGAGGAAGCTGAGATATACACTTTACCAAATCATCTCTTCTGGGGCCTGTGGGGAATTATTTCAGTGAGTATTATTATTTTCCTATAAATTTAAAGCATATATAGGATTTACTTATGTTTCAAATTTGATGTAGGGTCACATAAACAAGATTGACTTTGACTACTTTGAGTATGCGCGGCAGAGGTTTGATCAATACTGGCTTAGAAAGTCTCACCTCTTACCTTCTCCTATTGTTGATCCTATTGTTGATCACTTTTGTCTAATGATGAATGCCTCCTAAATGTATTTTATTATTATTATTATTATTATTATTTTTTTGTATTTCCTTTTATACCCAATATTTTATGTATGTTCTTAAGAACAATAAGTCAACATTTTTATGTTGATGTTTGTTGTGTAGTTCAATTTTAATGAATGTATGTTAGAACATTACTTATATGTCTTTTTCTTTTTCATTTTTTAGGAAAATTGTGACTTTTTAGATGAAGGGCCGTCTCATCTTTTATTAATACTCGTATTGTTTTATGAATTGTTATCTCTTTTAATCTTTAAGCGTTACTTTTCTATAGTTTCTTTTCGTTGATGTAAATCAATGTTTTTATTTTCGGTTCATAAAGAGAATTATTTGCTTATCATTTTTAGGAAGTACTTAATAAAGAGCTAATGCTATATTTCAATAGTGATTTTTGTTTAGTTTTATTATACAACAACCTTAATATAAACAAACAAATATAAGAGAATTATATAAACATGGTGGAACTTGTTAGATTTTATTAAAGACCTTATAAGTTTTTGTTAGATTTTATTGAAGATCTTATAGGTTGAATTTTAGATCGAGAACCATTCTTAGAAAACTCTTGAAATCCTAAAAAAATGTAAAAGAAAGTAGTAAAAACGGAGAAAAAGACTGATGAAACTCAACCGAGGGTAATTTAGACCCCTTCCCTAGTTAGGAATCTAGTTTGAAAGAAGGAAAAAGAAAGAAAAGAAAGAAAAAGGTAGGATTTGAGGAGAAAGAAGAGGAAGAATCCAAATTTGGTTAAATCAGCGGTCCACATCTAATTTTTGTTGAGAACTTTTCATAAGAAACCCTGGTTGAATTGAGGAGATTGGTTATCCTTTTTCATCAATAATCAAAGAGTTTCTAGAGGTAAGGTGTATGGATTTTTGGTCCAAATATTTCCATAGATCCATTATGAGTTTTTGATAGGTTGACCTAGGAAACAAGATTCCGGCCACAAGTTAGAGTATCAACAAAATTTGCAAACTTACTTAACAAAAGTTATTAAAATATAAATAAATGGAAAAGAACTTGTTAAGAATGAGAAATAGAAATAGAATTGGGATCGAAAGTATGATCTTCATTCATGTTTACCACGTTTTAAATAGGATACAAACTATCAACTAATACCTAAAAATAGAAAAAATATATATCTAACTAAATTTGGTAAATAAATAAAATATACTGTTAATCAAATCTATACTAACAACTCCCTAAATATCCGAGATATATTCTAACTAATTATCACCGCAAAATATCCTCTTAATACTCCCCCTCATGTTGGAGAGTGTATGTCGATCACACCCAACTTGTCCTTCAAAAAGTCAAATTGCTGTCTTTCCTTCAAAAAGTCAAATTGCTGTCTTCCCAAAGCTTTAGTAAAAACATCTGCCAATTGCATTTTGGTCGATACATAATACGGTTTGATGATTCCAGCTTGTAACTTTTCTCAAACTATATGACACTATTTCAATGTGTTTCGTACGTTCATGAAAAACTGGATTGGCTGCTATATGTAATGCTGCTTGATTATCACAATATAATAATGCTGGTTCGGACAGTGAAACATTCAAGTCTTGAAGAATGTATCTTAACCAAGTTAACTCTAAACAAGTATTTGCCATAGCTCGATACTCGGCTTCTGCTGATGATCTGGACACATTAGTCTGCTTTTTAGACTTCCAAGAAATAATTGAATTTCCGAGGAAAATGCAGAACCCAGAAATAGATCGTCTGGAAGTTCGACAACCACCCCAGTCAGAATCGCAATATGCCTGTAATCTTAAATTGTTTTCAGATGGCAGTAGAAGTCCTTGACCAGGAGTGCCTTTGATGTACCTCAGAATTCGAAGAGCTGCCTCCCAATGTGGTTTTCTTGGTTCATGCATAAATTGGCTAAGCATACGAACTGAATAAGCTATGTCAGGCCTAGTGACGGTCAAATATATTAATCTGCCAATCAACCGTCTGTATTTACTTGGATCATTCAACTTCTCTCCTTCAGTTAAAGAAAGTTTCAGATTTTGCTCCATAGGAAATTTGTCTGGACGTGCTCCTGTAAGACCTGTGTCTTGAAGGATGTCTAGAGCATACTTCCTTTGAGACATAAAAATTCCTTTTCTAGATCGAGAAAATTCAATGCCTAGAAAATATTTCAAATTTCCTAAATCTTTGATAAGAAATTTCTGGAGTAAACTAGTCTTGAGATATTGAATTTCTTCGAGATCATTGCCTGTCAACAGAATATCATCAACATAGATTAGAACTGCAGTGAAAGAAGTACCTTTACTCTTAGTAAACAAAGAGTAATCTGCTTTGGACTGAGTGTAGCCTGCATTTTGTATAGTTGTAGAAAATATGGAGAACCAATTGCGAGAAGCCTGTTTTAATCCATAAAGAGATTTATGGAGCCGACATACTGTATTCTCCCCCTGTCGGCGAAGACCTGGTGGTAAAGACATATAAACTTCCTCGCCTAGATTACCATGGAGAAAGGCATTTTGAACATCCAACTGATGGGTGAACCATTTTCGAGCAGCACCAACAGTGAGTAAGCAACGAAGTGTAGTAAGTTTCGCTGTAGGGGAAAATGTTTCTGTGTAATCAATACCTTCAACCTGAGTGTATCCCTTTGCTACTAGTCGAGCTTTATAACGTTCAACAGAACCATCAGAGTTGTATTTAATTTTGTACACCCAACGACAACCAATAGCTTTATGACCAAGTGGTAGAGGAACGAGAGACCATGTATGATTACGTTCCAAAGCTGCAATTTCATCATTCATAGCCTGCTGCCATAACGGGTCACCAACTGCCTCGTCATAGGTTTTAGGTTCTGTCTGGGATGTAATAAGAGCTAGAAAAGCACGTTGAGTAGGAGAAAAACGAGAGAATGAAAGGTAATGATGAAGGGGATACCTGGTGCCAGTGCCGGGACTTGAGCTAGAGGTTAAATGATTGGCTCCAGAAGACATCTCATAATCCTTATGCCAAGCTGGAGGCTGTTTAGTACGAGTAGAACGTCGAAGTGGAGCTGATGTATCAGGTGGGATAGGATTGGAATTAGTGGGCGAATCTGGAGAAGGTGGAGGAGACGACGGAGTAGTAGGTGAAGGGATAGGAGGTGAAGGAATAGAAGGTGGAGGATGGATGTTTGAGTAGGACGAATCATGAAGTGGTACAACAGGAGTCGAAGGAGCTAATGTCGAAGTTTGTGAAGCTGATGAAAAAGGAAAATCATCTTCACAAAATTTGACATCACGGCTGATAAAGAATTTGTGAGATTGCATGTCATACAACTTGTAACCTTTATGACCACAAGGATATCCTACGAAAACACAAGGAGTTGCCCTAGGTTCAAATTTTTACTTAGGATGTACTATAGTTGCATAACATTTACAACCAAAAACTTTAAGATGATGAAATGTAGGTGGTCGTTTGTAGAGTGCTTCAAAGGGTGTCTTGTTAGATAATAATGGTGATGGCGTTCTATTTATAAGATAAACAGCCGTTAAAATACACTCTCCCCAAAAATTAAGTGGAACCTGTGACTGAAAAAGAAGAGACCTAGCTACATTTAGGATATGGCGATGCTTGCGTTCTACGACTCCATTTTGTTGTGGAGTATAGACACAAGTGCGCTGAAATTCAATACCACAAGAAGTAAAGAATGGTTGCAAAGATAGGAACTCAGTCCCATTGTCTGATCGAACTATCTTGATAGTAGTATGAAATTGAGGTTGAACGAATTTAACAAAGTTCATTAACAAATGATGTACTTCTGACTTATGTTGCATTAAAAAAACCCAAGTACATCGAGTAAAATCATCAACAATAGTGAGAAAAAAAACGCAAACCAGAATGGGTAGGAATTTTATGTGGTCCCCAAACATCACAATGTATCAGATCAAAAGCAGAATGGGTTGTTATTGAACTTCTTGGGAAAGACAACCTAGTTTGTTTTGCTAACGGGCAGATACTACAATTATGAGAATAACTCGCATTATTAAGATGCAATTGATCAGCTAGAAATTTAAAACGAGAAAAGGAAGGATGACCTAGGCGTAAATGCCACAAATCAGATGACTGAGATACTTGATGAGCTGAAGATTTGATTGGAGATGAAGAAATATGATAAAGACCTCCAAATTGTTTACCCGAGCCAATCATCTTCCCCGTAGCCAAGTCCTGCATAACACAAGAATCAGGATAGAAGGTGACATAACATTTCAAGTTATTGGTAAGTTTGCTGATCGACATTAGGTTTAAATTGAATGAAGACACACATAAAACGTTGTTTAATTGAAGGTTAGGGCTAAGGGAAATATTACCAGTATGTGACACACGTGCTGTCTCTCCATTAGGCAAATTTATTGCAGACATGATGGCAGCCTTTGGTTCAGTCATAACAGAAGATTTTGATACTATATGATCCGTAGCTCCACTATCGAGAATCCATGAATTAGAACTCGCAGAGTTAATAGATAATGTAGATATGGGAAACAAACCTGCAACATTGACGTGATTGTCAGAATTACCAGAAGGGTGATGATTGATTGCAGATAAGGCTTGTGCTACCTGTCGTAATTGCTCAGAAGAAAAATTTGGAATGGAATTAGGTGACTGTTCTTCTGTATTCAACTGTGAAACATCGGCCATATTTGCAGATGATCGATATCCACGGTTATTGTGTTGATTGTCTTGTCTTGTCCTTCCAGAATTATTTTTCTGTCGACACCGATCTTCTGTATGGCCCCTTCTATCACAAAAGTTACAGTGAAACTTAAGAATTCGACACTCATTGATTGTATGACCACTTTTATTGCAGTGTTCACACTTTTTGTCCTTGGCGAATTTTGAATATATTGTTTTCTTTTGCACTGCTGATGCAATCGAGAAATTCTCAGTAGGTTCGGAAGTTACCTGACGCTGCATCTCTTCTTGTACAAGTAATGAATAGGCTTGCCTCACATTAGGTAATGGAGACATCATCAATATGTTAGATCTCACCGTTTTATAAGACTGATTAAGCCCCATGAGCAATTGCATCAACTTGTCTTCTTCGCGTTGATCAATATGTATTTGACGTTGATTACAGGTAAATGGTGTGCGGTACGCTTCCAGTTCATCCCAAAGTGCTTTGAGCTTGGTGAAATATGTTGACAGCGCCATGGTTCCTTGTGACATCGTTGCTATCGAGTTTTGTATTTGAAAAATTGCTGGAGCATTCTTTTGTGAGAATTGATCGTGAAGATCAACCCACACTTGATGAGCTGTCTTGGCGTGAATAATCCTTTAGCGATATCTGCTTCAACGGAATGAGTTAACCAAGATATTATCATACTGTTGCACTGATTCCAGAGTTCGAATTCGGTTGAATTTGCATCTTGGGACGGTTCCTCAATTGTGCCATCAATGAAGCCAATTTTCTTCTTGGCAATAAGAGCATGCATAACTGATTTACTCCAGGATTGGTAATTTGCTCCATTTAATTTGATTGGAACAAGTGAATATCCTGGCTGATCAGAGTGATGAATATAGTACGGATGTGTTAAATCAACATCCGAAATTTTGAAGCTGGATTTGGCTGATTCCGCCATAAAGGAAATTTTGATATTTAAGAACACCAAGATCGGTGCTCTGATACCATGTTAAGAATGAGAAATAGAAATAGAATTGGGATCGAAAGTATGATCTTCATTCATGTTTACCACGTTTAAATAGGATACAAACTATCAACTAATACCTAAAAATAGAAAAAATATATATCTAACTAAATCTGGTAAATAAATAAAATATACGGTTAATCAAATCTATACTAACAACTCCCTAAATATCTGATATATATTCTAACTAATTATCACCGCAAAATATCCTCTTAATAGAACTCATCCGATCTCGATTTTTGCGTATGGAGGTAGGAGATAAAACTCGGAGTGACACACGTCGACCAGCAAAGGAATGAAGCACGTTCAGTCGTGTGGACACACTGCTCAAAGAGAGGAGAGACGCATTTGGCACCGAGCTAAGATATGTGTCGCTTGATCTGACTCGATCCGACCTGTTCATCTGTGTCCAACTCATAACCCGAAAATCCTACGCTTGAACCAAAAAATACAACCTAACTCATACCAGCGAACCAAACCATTGACCTGCAACTACACCTAACCTATAACGTGTGATACGCGCACGTGGTGTCATGCGTAATAACCCCAAACACGCATGACAAGCATGTGACCATGGTGTAAGTTCCCCTTTCTTGCTCATTCGTCCTCCGTTCAACTATTTTTTGTCCCAATTTTTAATACTAACCTTCTTTTAATAAAATTTATGTATCACTTACGAATTTCTGGCTATTTTGGAGTCAAATTCCATAGGTGTTAACATTGAATCTTTTTTCCCCTTTGAGACAGGGTCGTTAACTCGTTCAGAAAAGTTGTTTTCTCGTTTTAGTATGATACTATATCCACTAAAGATTGTCCTAACCTTAAAATAAGGAAGAAAAAAAACATGTACTAGTATATATAAGACCTCACAGCAGGAACTCGAGCTCGAGAAGGCATACACACCAACTATGTGAGTAATCATTTCGATTCCCCTTGAGCAGTACCTATAGATAGATTTTTATGTTTAGAGCATAAAACGAATATATAATAATGAGGATAATTATGCTTAATGTCTATCAATTGCATGCTACTTTCAAGTCTTATTCTAAGTTAGAAAGGCGAAAGAGAAATTTGTGGTCTACGCTTTTGATGATTGATGAATGTTATCTCCTAATTGAACATGTTTGTTCATTTGCATGCTTTATTCTATGATTGTGTGTTCTTCCTCTACCACGTAGGTAGCAACAATGAGATAAGTGAAGGGAATGAACTCTTCATCTACGTAACGGAAGTATTGGGAACCGTTTTGATTTTATTATGAATTAAAAGAAAAGCAATAAATACGAGAGTAAGAACTCTACTTTTGTAGAAACCCTAGCTTGCAATACTCCTCGGAGTATTCCAATCATGCTAAAGTTCTTCAACATTCCACAAGATCTTCCTTACTATGACTCGAACACAAGGTCAAGACTTGTGGGAGCCTCTTGAAAGAAAATCCCAAAAGGATTGGAGAAGGAGAGTTTCGAGAATTCTCTGGAGATGTAATTTCAATCTCCAGAGAAAGTGGGAGAGATCGTGTCTTTTGGCTCAACCCGAGGGTCTTATTTATAATAAGAACTCTTGGAAAATCTTTGCCAAATAATATATTTGCCTATTTAATATATTAAGATATAATACCTTATACAAATCATATTTAGATATTATAAGATATACTAATATATATTTAATAAATTTGAATCTCATTCAAATTTCAAATATATTAAATATATTTTTATTTAATGTATCAACGGATTTAATATTTAATGGTATCAATTATAATAAATATTTTTTTTAATATATTTAATATATTAAATATTAATTTAAACTTTTAAATTAATATATTTTTCTCCATTTATATTTGAGAGGTTGAATATTAATACTTCAAATTAAATATATTTTATTTATTTATTTAATATATATAATATATTAAATATTAATTTGATATTTTAAATCAAATTTGTTTTCTTCCTTATATTTAATATATCTAATATATTGAATATCAATTTGAACCTTTCAAAATTTCTTTTAAATAAATTGAACCTTTTAGCAGCGAGGGGATCTACATATTATAAGCTCCAATGATACAAAATTAATTAATTAAACTCTTTAATTAATCAATTTTCATTCATTAACTCTAGATCACTCCACTATAGACTTAGAGTTGCACTCTTATGCACGGTAGGACAAGTTATGTCCATTGATATAATCATTACAAGCAAGTCGATCATTCACGAATTGTTCATAATTACAACTAGGTCAACAGTCTATTTTACCCCTGTAATTACATCTTTCACCTTAAGTACCACTAATTCTGTAATGAACAATTTGTCTATGATCCAATCATAAACCAAGTCGCTCTTGGGCCAATGAGAGGGTGGGACCCCATTGTTCAAGTCCCGAAATCAGTACTTAAGAGAACAACTCATCTACTTTCCTTTGGTGGAAAGGAGTGAATTCCATGTCATGATATTATGTTCCAAACTCCCTATTTGGTCAAGTCCCCAAAATAGTAGCATATTGGATCGACTGAAAGAGTCATTCTCACCCATGTAAATTAAAGGACAAGCCCTCACATGCACGAGTTCATAACTCACTCAGGATTAAGATCGAGTCGTATATGATCATCATGTGAAATATTAATCTTCTCAATTAACGGATTTATAAAGAGAGATTAAATATTTCTTGGTTCAGTTTTATACAAACTCATTGTATACCCCCACTTACATGTCTCCACATGAATGATTTGGATCAAATCATTTGTAACGATTACAAAGTGGGCCGTATCAATAGTGTTACCAAGATAAGGCACCCAACCTTATCCATATACTATAAACTCTTTAGGTTATTACTTGAACACGATTCTCTTGTATGTCAACCACATACTCTTCAAGATTACATTAATAACTTTGGATTTTCCATACAATGGATAACAATTAAATTACAAATAAAATAATATAAATTATTGTTAAAAACTAAATAATAATTACGAGCCTTTAGGGCATAAATTCCAACAATAAGACTAGAGTGTTAGAGATAGGTTAACTAGACACAATGACCTAGGTCAAGATGCCTCTAGTAGATTGTGTACCTTTGGATCGTAAGCAGTGGTCAGTGAGTCTAGACCCTAGGGCTCCCAAACTAAGCCGAACTCAAAGAGCCAGCACAGAGTACCCAAGAGTCAAGAGTACATGTTAAGCAGCCTAACCGCCCTAAGAACTTAGTAAACCACCATGACACACAAAAAATGATTAAGATATCTCTCTAGGTCGTTAGCAATTGGACGGTGTCACTAGAGTCTATGCTTCCTATCTTCTCTGATTTACCCTTAGTACTAGTTGCACTCGCCTAGCGATGGGTGTACCATAACCATTGAGTTATTTGACGAGATAGCTTGTAACGACCCTAAATTTTCACATATCTAGAGTCGCCACTAACGTCCCATACTCATCTCTAATGCAGAATATATCTCTAAAAATGCTCATCTTTATTAGCAGAAAAATTTAAAACTTTAGAATATGTTAAAACACTAGAAAACACTGCCAGACTTACGTGTTTCAAACATCATGCTGGAGTTCAAAATAAGATAAAAACAATTACAAATTAAATAATTTAAATGAATGAAATGCAAATGCCTTATCCTAACAAAGACTAGGAATTTTAAATATGCAACTATTTTATGCACGCACCACAATCTCTGATCACGATGCCGCCGTCAACCGTACATGGGCGCCTTGCCTTTACCTGAAAAAAAAAAATAATATGGCACACGGCAAGAAATACTCAGTAAGTGACCCCACTATAGGGGCCATGCTAATGCAAACACATGAAATCATGAATTAGGAACCTATCTCTAATCATCTTAAGGGTGGTCTCCAATGTCGGACAAATTGGATGTGTAGTACTTCCTTACACACGACTCACACGTGCGAGTGTGAATCCCTAGGGCGCTCGCACACCCCTTAGATCCTCTGGTCAAGCTAACTGTAGAAACGTTCGGAGGTCAGCAGAACCCCATAGTGTCATGCACCTCATGAACACCCTCATCTGTGTGCATTCGCACCTGTGCGCATTCGCGCTCATCATACGGTGTGCGTCCGCACTCATCATCTCTAGGGGAAGTAGCCCTATGCTTATGAACATACAATATGCATGAGGCCCCTCTATGTCCAATCATACATCTCTTCTGACACAACCCTCTAGTCTCATCTCTTGGTTACACTATGTAACACGTGCTCGTGGATATTTACATTAATATCAGTTTCATACTCTTAGGGTTGTGTCCTATGTCGATCTAACGACATGATGAAATATGGCGAACAACATCATAAGGCATGTTCAACATGGAAAACATCATCATGTTAATAACATTGTCATGCATACATCATACTCATCATAGAAGCCATTAAGTGCATCAAATAAAACATGTACGTCATGCATCGAGACATAAATAACGTGCATTTCACATACACCACAACACAACATCATACATCATCATAATTCAAACAATCTTTAGCCTATCCTATAGTAAGGCCACATACTTGGTTGACCTTGGCCGAAGAACTCCCTAAATAGCTAAACGTAAGCTCCCGTTCCGTGAGAGCTGCTTCTTACGTTGCTGGAGTTTGTTTCCTATCACGCCGTTCGCCATCTTCCTTTAGTATTTCACAATTAATTAACCAATAATTCAATAAATGTGAAATACGATTCTAAAACGGCCTCGGATACCTTAATCGGGGCCGAAAATAGGTTTGGGAGGGTCGAAACAGTAGAAACGGGGTTGAAAACAGGTGAGTCGATCCGAACAGCCATTGGGAGCCGTCGGAGCATCACTAGAGGGAGCCTGAGCTGTTTGCGCTGAGCCGAGCCAAGGGGACCGCCTGCGCCGCTGTGTGACACGTGGCATTAGTAGAGCGAGCCATGTCGTGCGGTAGCGTCGGGTCGAAGCGCAGGTCACAGTCCAGCTCGGGTCGCGGTTTAGGTCGCGGGCTGTAGAAGGCTACTGGGCCAAGACTAATTGTTGGACCTCGGCTTACTGGGCTGGGCCGCAAATGTTTGGGTTGCAGGCTAGTTCGATTGGACCATGGGTCTAGTCTCGGGTTGGTTCAAATGAACCGTAGCTTCTGAGCTGGTTTGAGGTTTGGGCCGTTGTAGTTGGGCTGGGCCGAAAGTAGAGGCCGAGGGAAAGAATCGGGCTGGCTCTCTCGAGTTTTGGGTTCGGGTTGACCCGGATCCGTGGATCTCGTCTTCCTTACCCGACTTTGGTCGATTTTTTGGCGAGTTTTCTCTCTCCTTCCCATGGCGTTTTCTGTTGCCGATTTTGATCCTCTTTCTTCCTTTTCCTCTTTGTTTGTCGTCCTTTTTTCTTTTCTAGGAGTTTCGCGGCCTAAAAGTTCCTAAAACCACAGATCTAAGAATGTTTAGGAAAACCCAATTTTTTGACCTCAGTTACCGACGATAGCACTTACGAAAAGGCACAAAATGTTCCTTGAGTTATTGTGCTTTCGTTAGGGATCCTTTTTGTGGTGGTAACTGAGCGTTTGATGTCAGTTTTTGGGTGGTTTGGGGCTCATCGAAGAAATTGGAAACTCGCTGACGTTAATCCGAAATCTCTCTCTCTCTCTCTCTCTTTCTCTATTTGCAGGTACTCTGATGGGTTCTAGGAGTCGTGGGCTAAAGGCTGAGCGAGGTGTGGCTGTTGTTTTGCATGGGGTCCGCGAAACTCGGCGGTTGCCAGAAACTCGCGAGTTTTTCGGCGACTGAGTTTTTTTTTTCGGGTCGTTACATTATCTTACCCTAAAAAGTCTCAAACTCTTGTACTAACTCGAGGTATTCTTCTCTTACCCTAATGATGTGCATAGATGACACGAACAGCACTATCGAGCTTTCTTCTACCTCTAAAATCTAGAGGTGAAAGTACTTCGGAACAACTTCATGACTAAAATACGAAAACGTTATGGATGTGCATACTTATTGGAGCACCAGTGGTCTAGTGGTAGAATAGTACCCTGCCACGGTACAGACCCGGGTTCGATTCCCGGCTCGTGCATCTTGTTACGAGATAACTTACTTTGGTTAGTCAATAACATCATCTATAATGTGCATAGATGACACGAATAGCACTATCGAACTTTCTACTTTTTCTAAAATCTAGAGGTGAAAGTACTTTGGAACAACTGGAGGACTAAAATACGAAAACGTTATGGATGTGCATACTTGTTGATGCACCAGTGGTCTAGTCGCAGAATAGTACCCTGCCATGGTACAGACCCGGGTTTGATTCCCGACTGGTGCATCTTGTAACGAAGAGTAGCATTGATGAAACTAGTGCGTAATGTGATAAGTTAGTCATAACATAATCTATAAATGTGCATAGATGACACGAACAACACTATCTAGCTTTCTTCTATTTCTAAAATCTAGAGGTGACAGCACTTCGGAACAACTCCATGACTAAAATACGAAAACGTTATGGATGTGCATATTTATTAAAGCATCAGTGGTCTAGTGGTAGAATAGTACCCTACCACGGTACAGACCCGGGTTTGATTCCCTGCTGGTGCATCTTGTTACGAAGAATTGTAGTGATGAAACTAGTGCGTTTTGTGGCAACTTGGGTTAGTCATAAAATCATCTATAATGTGCATAGATGACACGAATAACACTATCGACCTTTCTTCTATTTCTTAAATCTCGAGGTGAAAGCACTTCGGAACAACTCCATGACTAAAATACGAAAACGTTATGGATGTGTATACTTATTGAAGCACCAGTGGTAGAATGGTACCCTGCCACGGTACAGACCCGTGTTCGATTCTTGATTGGTGCATCTTGTTACGTAGAATAGCAGTGATGAAACTAGTGCGTAATGTGTGGCAACTTGGGTTATTCATAAAATCATCTATAATGTGCTTAGATGATGACACGAATAGCACTATCGAGCTTTCTTCTATTTCTAAAATCTAGAGGTGAGAGTACTTCGGAACAACCGCATGACTAAAATACGAAAACGTTATGGATGTGCATACTTATTGAAGCACCAGTGGTCTAGTGGTAGAATAGTACCCTGCCACGGTACAGACCCGGGTTTGATTCCCGGCTGGTGCATCTTGTTACGAAGAATTGCAGTGATGAAACTAGTGCGTAATGTGACAACTTGGGTTAGTCATATAACATCATCTATAATGTGCATAGATGACACGAACAGCACTATCGAGCTTTATTATATTTCTAAAATCTAGAGGTGAAAGCATTTTGGAAAGACTCCATGACTAAAATACGAAAACGTTATGGATGTGCATATTTATTAAAGCACCAGTGGTCTAGTGGTAGAATAGTACCCTGCCACGGTACAGACCCGGGTTCAATTCCTGGCTGGTGCATCTTGTTACGAAGAATAGCAGTGATGAAAAGAGTGCGTAATGTGACAACTTGGGTTAAGTCATAACATCATCACTAATGTGCATAGATGACACGAACAATCGAGCTTTTTTCTAGATCTAAAGGTGAAAGCACTTCGTAACAAATGCATGACTAAAATACGAAAACGTTATGGATGTGCATACTTATTGAAGCCCCAGTGGTCTAGTGGTAGAATAGTACCCTGCCACGGTACAGACTTGGGTTTGATTCCCGTTGGGGTTACCATTATCCTTTTTGCAATGACGAATCTTGTATGTGTTCCGAAGAAAAGTTGTTCATTTTCGGGGTCTCGAAGGGGCGTGGAAACACATAAAAACTCTGGAATGGAAATAGAAAAGAGATGTAACTCGAGTTCCTTCGGAAATGGTAAGATCTTTGGCACAAGAAGAAGGGGTTGATCCGTATCATCTTGACTGGGTTCTGATTTCTCTATTTTGTTTAATAATACCGAGTTGGGTTCTTTTCCTACCCGTATAGAACATGCTGAGCCAAATCTTCTTCATGTAAAACCTGCTTTATTTAGATCAGGAAAATCGTACGGTTTTATGAAACCGTGTGCTATGGCTCGAATCCGTAGTCAATCCTATTTACGATAGGAGCAGTTGACAATTGAATCCAATTTTGCCCATTATTTTCATTTTCGTATCCATAATAGTGCGAAAAGAAGGAAGGCCCAATTCCAAGTTTGGTGCATCTTGTGATGAAGAATAGCAGTGATGAAACTAGTGCGTAATGTGACAAGAGCTTTTTTCTATATCTAGAGGTGAAAGCACTTCGTAACAACTCCATGACTAAAATACGAGAACGTTATGGATGTGCATACTTATTGAAGCACCAGTGGTCTAGTGGTAGAATAGTACCCTACCACGGTACAGACCCGGGTTTGATTCCCGGCTGGTGCATCTTGTTACGAAGAATTGCAGTGATGAAACTAGTGCGTAATGTGACAACTTGGGTTAGTCATATAACATCATCTATAATGTGCATAGATGACACGAACAGCACTATCGAATTCTCTTTGTACTCTTACTTCCCTCGTAATGAGGACCAATGAGTGGACCGTTTTTCTACTCAAAGCATCCGCGACCACGTTTGCTTTTCCAGGGTGGTACTGGATATCTACATCATAATCCTTCACCAACTCTAACCACCTTCTCTGCCTCATGTTTAACTCTTTCTAGGTGAAGAAGTATTTTAAACTTTTGTGGTCGGTAAACACCTTCTCTGCCTCATGTTTAACTCTTTCTAGGTGAAGAAGTATTTTAAACTTTTGTGGTCGGTAAAAATTTGAGTTTTCTCTCCATACAGGTAATGTCACCAGATTTTCAGCGCGAACACTACCGCGGCCAACTCTAGGTTGTGGGTAGGGTAGTTCTTTTCGTATTCCTTAAGTTGACGAGACGTGTATGCAACAACCTTGCCGTGTTGCATTAATACACATCGGAGTCCTTTCATGGAGGCATCACTATAAATCACATACCCTTCTTAGCTATCGGGTACTGAGAGTACCGGAGCAGTTACCAATCTCTCTTTTAAGTTATGGAAGCTTGCCTCACAAGCATCATTCCATCTAAATGGTACCCCTTTTTTTGTTAACTTTGTTAAAGGCGAGGCTATTCTAGCGAAGTTCTGCACGAACTCGTAAACACAGCTTGACATCACTACGAACTCGTAGTGACCATACCTTGTCCTAAACGGTGTTTTTGGTACGTCTTTTTCATTGATCCTAATTTGGTGGTAACCGGACCGAAGGTCTATCTTGGAGAATACAGTTGTCTCTCTAAGTTGATCAAACAAGTCTTCTATTCTAGGTAGAGGATATTTGTTCTTTATTGTTCTCTTATTTAGCTCTCTGTAAGCGATGCATAGACGCATCGATCCATCTTTCTTCTTAACAAACAACACTGGCGCACCCCAGGGGGACACGCTAGGTCGAATGAATCCTTTATCTAGTAGGTCTTGCAATTTCACCTTGAGTTCCTTCAACTCTGCTGGCGCCATGCGATAAGGTGCTTTAGAAATAGGCCCAGTTCCTGGAAGGGGGTATTCCAGGTAAGTCATCGCGAAATACATCCGGAAACTCGTTTGCTATTGGCACATTTTCTTTCCTCTTATGTCTACAACACATACTAAGATAGCCCATCTGCCTTGTTGGACTAACCTCTTTGCTTTCATCATCGAGACTACCTTGGGGGTGATCCCGGTACTTGTGCCTTTAAATTTAAAGGTAGGTCCTGTCGATGGTGAAAATTTTACTTCCTTTTTATGACAGTCTATACTAGCTTGGTTTTCAGCTAGCCAATCCATGCCTAGTATGACGTCGAAATTCGTCATGTTTACTACCATCAGGTCAACGCTCAAAGTTTGGTTCCCTATGATTACTTGGTCATCCTTTACTCTATCCCTAGATACTAAGTCTACTCCCGCAGGGGTGCTACCGACATTTCATGCAATAAGGGTTCTAATTCGAACTCTGCTTGTACAACAAAAGGCATAGAAATAAAGAAATGCGTGGAACTAGAATCAAATAAGGTAAAAGCGAAATGACCTAAAATGGATAGTGTACCTGTCACCACGGCGTCGGACCTCCCGAGGTCCTTGCTCGTTGACGTGTAGGCCCTAGGTTGAGCTTGCGGTGGTGCTGGTCGTTCCGTTTGCTCAACTACTCTAGGCGAGTTTGCTTGTGCTTTAGTGTTTCTGACCGTGCAGTTCACGGTGATGTGGCCCTCTTGACCACATCTATAACACGGTCAGTTGCCAGCCAAGCACCTCCCACCGTGTAGTCTTCCACAGATAGTGCACCCTTCCTCTCTCCTCCCTCTGGCCCCATCTTGCTTCCTGGGGTTCCTGTCGGTACGTCGAGGAGGGTGTCACTCATTCCATGTAGGAGCGGGTCTGTTATTGGAACGGTGTCTACGTGCCAGTGGCAGACGGTTAGAGCCTCTTAATTCATGTGGACGCTTCTGCCCAATCGCTACTGGCTCCTCACGTCGTTTCTCATCCTTTGGTTTCTGCAAAGCCTTGGCAGTTCTCAAGGCTTCCTCATAGGTCTTTGGGTTGAAAGCCTCCAGCATGCGGCGAATTCTTGGTTCAAGACCCAATACAAACTTCTCTGTCATCTTTTCCTCAGTGTCCACCATGCACGACGCAAATCTCTTGAGTCTCTTAAACTCTCAGTTGTACCTCTCCACTGTGAGTCCGCCCTGTACTAGGAGCGCAAACTCCTACTGTCTTTTAAGTCGCTCTACCTTAGGATAATATTCTTTAAGGAAGGCCTCCTTAAACCGTTCCCAGTTCATAGGTCCCCCTTCTTGGTTAAGAAGAGTTTTGTTATCTCTCCACCATATCTCTGCGTTCTTTTGTAGGACGAATGTTGCACAGGCGACCTTTTGGTTCTCAAGGCACTCTATAGTCTCAAAGGTGGTTTCTATCGCTGCAATCCACATTTGAGCTTCTATGGGGTCTACTAAGAACCAGTGAATGGTCGAGGGGCATATCTCTTGAAATCCCTTATCCAGTTTGAACATCTAACATATTGTAGAGGATTTACTAGGGCGTTGGCCAGAGCATTGGCCTGTGTCTGTGCCTGCGCCAGCGCCTGTGCTTGGGCCTGTTCCTGGGCCTGTTGTAGATTGGCTTGCTGAGTGGTTACCAAAGTTTGAATTAGAGCCTGGATGGAATCACACATTAACTTAGTATTAGCATCTATTCCGGCCACTGGGGGTGCAACTTCAGGTGTGGCTTGGAGTGGTAGGGCAGGCTTGAGTGGAGGTTCTACTTGTGGTGGAGGCTCAACTTGTAGTGAAGTTAGAGGAGGTAGCTCAACTGGTGGTAAGACTGGGGGCGGCGTAACTGTTACTGACCCAGTCTCTAATCTTTCTTAAGGTGGGCCCTCTACTGCCACACCTCGTCCTATTTCTCTACGACGGGGTCGCCCCCATCCTCATCTTCTTCTTCCCCTTCCTCTTCCTTGTACTATGCATATATAAATAACAATATACACACTATACAATACATCGTAACGCCATAGAACTAAACATTCATCATGCTATACATCATATCATACTCTCAACAAAATTACTCAGCATGCAACACGTCACATCATACTCTTAAATAAATACGTGAATTATCACAATCATTTAAGTAATGTTAACATAAAAATGCATACGAGTTTTAAGACATTTCTCTTTTCTTATCTTATGCAAGGCGTACCTGACGGTGACGGCACATCGATGTTGGGACCATGGAGCATGCCAAACCTACATCGTAGGCTAGTCTACATAATCTAAAACCTAGAGCTCTGATCCCAACTTTAACGACTCTAAATTTCTAAAATTGAGAGATGAAAGCACTTCGGAACAACTGCATGACTAAAGTACAAGAACGTTATGGATATGCATACTTATTGAATCACCAGTGGTCTAGTGGTAGAATAGTACCTTGCCACGGTACAGACCTGGGTTCAATTCTCGGCTGGTTCATCTTGTGATGAAGAATAGCAATGATGAAACTAGTGCATAATGTGACACTTGGGTTAGTCACAATATCATCTATAATGTGCATAAGAAGACATAAAAATAGTACCCTGCCACGGGTTAGTCACAATATCATCTATAATGTGCATAAGAAGACATAAAAATAGTACCTTGCCATGATAAACACACGGGTTCGATTCCCGATAGTAATGATGAAACTAGTGCGTAATGTGACAACTTGGGTTGGACACAATATCATTTATAATATGCAGGGATGACACGAATAGAACTACCGAGCTTCCTTCTTTTTCTAAAATCGCGAGGTGAAAGCACTTCAGAACAACTACATGACTAAAATACTAGAACGTTATGGATATGCATACTTATTGAAGCACCAGTGGTAGAATAGTACCCTGCCAATGTACAGACCCGGGTTTGATTCTCGGCTGGGGCATCTTGTGATGAAGAATAGCAGTGATGAAACTAGTGCGTAATGTGACAACTTGGGTTAGTCAATAAAATCATCTATAATGTTGACATGAATAGCACTATAGAGCTTTCTTCTTTTTCTAAAATCTATAGTGCGTAATGTGACAACTTGGGTTAGTCATAAAATCATCTATAATGTGCATAGATGACACGAATAACACTATCGACCTTTCTTCTATTTCTTAAATCTAGAGGTGAAAGCACTTATTGAAGCACCAGTGGTCTAGTGGTAAAATAGTACCCTGCCACGGTACAGACCCGGGTTTGATTCCCGGCTGGTGCATCTTGTTACGAAGAATAGCAGTGATGAAACTAGTGCGTAATGTGACAACTTGGGTTAGTCATATAACATCGAACAGCACTATCGAGCTTTATTATATTTCTAAAATCTAGAGGTGAAAGCATTTTGGAAAGACTCCATGACTAAAATACGAAAACGTTATGGATGTGCATATTTATTAAAGCACCAGTGGTCTAGTGGTAGAATAGTACCCTGCCACGGTACAGACCCGGGTTCAATTCCCGGCTGGTGCAAGAGTCTAGTGGTAGAATAGTACCCTGCCACGGTACAGACCTGGGTTCAATTCCCGGCTGGTGCATCTTGTTACGAAGAATAGCAGTGATGAAAAGAGTGCGTAATGTGACAACTTGGGTTAAGTCATAACATCATCTATAATGTGCATAGATGACACGAAAGCACTTCAGAACAACTCCATGACTAAAATACAAAAACGTTATGGATGTGCATACTTATTAAAGCACCAGTGGTCTAGTGGTAGAATAGTACCCTAATGTGAGTCAGCACTATCAAATTTTCTTCTTTTTCTAAAATCTAGAGGTGAAAGTACTTCGTTTCTAAAATCTAGAGGTGAAAGTACTTCGGAACAACTTCATGACTAAAATACGAAAACGTTATGGATGTGCATACTTATTGGAGCACCAGTGGTCTAGTGGTAGAATAGTACCCTGCCACGGTACAGACCCGGGTTTGATTCCCGGCTGGTGCATCTTGTTACGAAGAATAGCAGTGATGAAACTAGTGCGGGTTAGTCATATATAACATCATCTATAATGTGCATAGATGACACGAACAGCACTATCGAGCTTTATTATATTTCTAAAATCTAGAGGTGAAAGCATTTTGGAAAGACTCCATGACTAAAATACGAAAACGTTATGGATGTGCATATTTATTAAAGCACCAGTGGTCTAGTGGTAGAATAGTACCCTGCCACGGTACTAACACTATCGACCTTTCTTCTATTTCTTAAATCTAGAGGTGAAAGCACTTCGGAACAACTCCATCACTAAAATACGAAAACGTTATGGATGTGCATACTTATTGAAGCACCAGTGGTCTAGTGGTAGAATAGTACCCTGCCACGGTACAGACCCGGGTTTGATTCCCGGTTGGTGCATCTTGTTACGAAGAATTGCAGTGATGAAACTAGTGCGTAATGTGACAACTTGGGTTAGTCATATAACATCATCTATAATGTGCATAGATGACACGAACAGCACTATCGAGCTTTATTATATTTCTAAAATCTAGAGGTGAAAGCATTTTGGAAAGACTCCATGACTAAAATACGAAAACGTTATGGATGTGCATATTTATTAAAGCACCAGTGGTTTAGTGGTAGAATAGTACCCTGCCACGGTACAGACCCGGGTTCGATTCCCGGCTGGTGCATCTTGTTACGAAGAATAGCAGTGATGAAAAGAGTGCGTAATGTGACAACTTGGGTTAAGTCATAACATCATCACTAATGTGCATAGATGACACGAATAATCGAGCTTTTTTCTATATCTAAAGGTGAAAGCACTTCGTAACAAATGCATGACTAAAATACAAGAACGTTATGGATGTGCATACTTATTGAAGCACCAGTGGTCTAGTGGTAGAATAGTACCCTACCACGGTACAGACCCGGGTTCAATTCCCGGCGTGTGCATCTTGCATCTTGTGATGAAGAATAGCAGTGATGAAACTAGTGCGTTAATGTGACAACTTGGGTTAGTCATAACATCATCTAACTCTGGAATGGAAATAGAAAAGAGATGTAACTCGAGTTCCTTCGGAAATGGTAAGATCTTTGGCACAAGAAGAGGAACTACAGACTTGGTTTGATGTACTCGAGTTCCTTCGGAAATGGTAAGATCTTTGGCACAAGAAGAAGGGGTTGATCCGTATCATCTTGACTGGGTTCTGATTTCTCTATTTTGTTTAATAATACCGAGTTGGGTTCTTTTCCTACAATAGTACCCTGCCACGGTACAGACTTGGGTTTGATTCCCGTTGGGGTTACCATTATCCTTTTTGCAATGACGAATCTTGTATGTGTTCCGAAGAAAAGTTGTTCATTTTTCGGGGTCTCGAAGGGGCGTGGAAACACATAAAAACTCTGGAATGGAAATAGAAAAGAGATGTAACTCGAGTTCCTTCGGAAATGGTAAGATCTTTGGCACAAGAAGAAGGGGTTGATCCGTATCATCTTGACTGGGTTCTGATTTCTCTATTTTGTTTAATAATACCGAGTTGGGTTCTTTTCCTACCCGTATAGAACATGCTGAGCCAAATCTTCTTCATGTAAAACCTGCTTTATTTAGATCGGGAAAATCGTACGGTTTTATGAAACCGTGTGCTATGGCTCGAATCCGTAGTCAATCCTATTTACGATAGGAGCAGTTGACAATTGAATCCAATTTTGCCCATTATTTTCATTTTCGTATCCGTAATAGTGCGAAAAGAAGGAAGGCCCGACAATTGAATCCAATTTTGCCCATTATTTTCATTTTCGTATCCGTAATAGTGCGAAAAGAAGGAAGGCCCAATTCCAAGTTTGGTGCATCTTGTGATGAAGAATAGCAGTGATGAAACTAGTGCGTAATGTGACAAGAGCTTTTTTCTATATCTAGAGGTGAAAGCACTTCGTAACAACTCCATGACTAAAATACGAGAACGTTATGGATGTGCATACTTATTGAAGCACCAGTGGTCTAGTGGTAGAATAGTACCCTACCACGGTACAGACCCGGGTTCGATTCCTGGCGTGTGCATCTTGCATCTTCTGATGAAGAATAGTAGTGATGAAACTAGTGCGTTAATGTGACAACTTGGGTTAGTCATAACATCATCTATAATGATGTGCATAAAATGACACGAACAACACTATCGAGCTTTCTTCTATTTCTAAAATCTAGAGGTGAGTGAAAGCACTTGTACAAACCCGGGTTCAATTCCCGGCTGGTGCATCTTTGTTAATGTGTTCTGAATGACTAAAATACAAAAACGTTATGGATGTGCATAGTTATTGAAGCACTAGTGGTCTAGTGGTAGAATAGTACCCTGCCACGGTACAGACACGGGTTCGATTCTCGGCTGGTGCATCTTGTTATTCATCACTGTGTAATGTGACAACTTGGGTTAGTCATAACATCATCTCTATAATGATGTGCATAGATGACACAGCACTATCGAGCTTTCTTCTACCTCTAAAATCTAGAGGTGAAAGCACTTCGGAACAACTCCATGACTAAAATACGAAAACGTTATGGATGTGCATACGTATTAAAGCACCTGGTCTAGTGATAGAATAGTACCCTAATGTGAGTCAGCACTATTAAATTTTCTTCTTTTTCTAAAATCTAGAGGTGAAAGTACTTCGGAACAACTTCATGACTAAAATAGGAAAACGTTATGGATGTGCATACTTATTGGAGCACCAGTGGTCTAGTGGTAGAATAGTACCCTGCCACGGTACAGACCCGGGTTCGATTCCCGGCTGGTGCATCTTGTTACGAAGAAAAGCAGTGATGAAACTAGTGCGTAATGTGACAACTTACTTTGGTTAGTCAATAACATCATCTATAATGTGCATAGATGACACGAATAGCACTATCGAACTTTCTACTTTTTCTAAAATCTAGAGGTGAAAGTACTTTGGAACAACTGCAGGACTAAAATACGAAAACGTTATGGATGTGCATACTTGTTGATGCACCAGTGGTCTAGTCGCAGAATAGTACCCTGCCATGGTACAGACCCGGGTTTGATTCCCGACTGGTGCATCTTGTTACGATGAATTGCAGTGATGAAACTAGTGCGTTTTGTGGCAACTTGGGTTAGTCATAAAATCATCTATATTGTGCATAGATGACACGAATAACACTATCGACCTTTCTTCTATTTCTTAAATCTAGAGGTGAAAGCACTTCGGAACAACTCCATGACTAAAATACGAAAACGTTATGGATGTGTATACTTATTGAAGCACCAGTGGTAGAATGGTACCCTGCCACGGTACAGACCCGGGTTTGATTCTTGATTGGTGCATCTTGTTACGAAGAATAACAGTGATGAAACTAGTGCGTAATGTGTGGCAACTTGGGTTATTCATAAAATCATCTATAATGTGCTTAGATGATGACACGAATAGCACTATCGAGCTTTCTTCTATTTCTAAAATCTAGAGGTGAGAGTACTTCGGAACAACCGCATGACTAAAATACGAAAACGTTATGGATGTGCATACTTATTGAAGCACCAGTTGCCTACTGGTAGAATAGTACCCTGCCACGGTACAGACTTGGGTTCGATTCTCGGCTGGTGCATCTAGTGATGAAACTAGTGCGTAATGTGACAACTTGGGTTAGTCATAACATCATCTATAATGTGCATAGATGACACGAATAACACTATCGAGCTTTCTAAAATCTAGAGGTGAGTGAAAGCACTTTAGAACAACTCCATGACTAAAATACGAAAACGTTATGGGTGTGCATACTTATTGAAGCACCAGTTGCCTACTGGTAGAATAGTACCCTGCCACGGTACAAACCCGGGTTCAATTTCTGGCTGGTGCATCTTGTTACGAAGAATAGCAGTGATGAAACTAGTGCATAATGTGACAACTTGGGTTAGTCATAACATCATCTATAATGTGCATAGATGACACGAACAACACTATTGAGCTTTCTTCTATTTCTAAAATCTAGAGGTGAAAGCACTTCAGAACAACTCCATGACTAAAATACAAAAACGTTATGGATGTGCATACTTATTGAAGCACCAATGGTCTAGTGGTAGAATAGTACCCTGCCACGGTACAGACTCGGGTTCGATTCCCGGCTGGTGCATCTTGTGATGAAGAATAGCAGTGATGAAACTAGTGCGTTAATGTGACAACTTGGGTTAGTCATAACATCATCTATAATGATGTGCATAGATGACACGAACAGCACTATTGAGCTTTCTTATATTTCTAAAATCTAGAAGTGAAAGCACTTCGGAACAACTCCATGTCTAAAATACAAAAACGTTATGGATGTGCATACTTATTGAAGCACCAGTGGTCTAGTGGTAGAATAGTACCCTGCCACGGTACAGACCCGGGTTCGATTCCCGGCTGGTGCATCTTGTTACGAAGAATAGCAGTGATGAAATTAGTGCGTAATGTGACAACTTGGGTTAGTCATAACATCATTATCATTAGTGCGTAATGTGACAACTTGGGTTAGTCATAACATCATTATCATTAGTGCGTAATGTGACAACTTGGGTTAGTCATAACATCATCTATAATGATGTGCATAGATGACAGGAATAACACTATTAAATTTTCTAAAAATCTAGAGGTGAAAGTACTTCGGAACAACTCCATGACTAAAATACGAAAACGTTATGGATGTGCATACTTATTGGAGCACTAGTGGTCCAGTGGTAGAATAGTACCCTGCCACGATACAGACCCGGGTTCGATTCCCGGCTGGTGCATCTTGTTACGAAGAAAAGCAGTGATGAAACTAGTGCGTAATGTGATAATTTTTTGTTAGTCATAACATCATCTATAAATGTGCATAGATCACACCAACAACACTATCTAGCTTTCTTCTATTTCTAAAATCTAGAGGTGAAAGCACTTCGGAACAACTGTATGACTAAAATATGAGAACGTTATGGATGTGCATACTTATTGAAGCACTAATGGTCTAGTGGTAGAATAGTACCCTGCCACGGTACATACCTGTGTTCGATTCTCGGCTGGTGCATCTTGTGATGAAGAATAGCAGTGATGAAACTAGTGTGTAATGTGACAACTTGGGTTAGTCACAACATCATCTATAATATTGTGCTGTGCATAGATGACATGAATACCATTATCGAGCTTTTTCTTCTTTTTCTAAAATCGAGAGGTAAAAGCACTTCGGAACATGACTAAAATACGAGAACGTTATGGATATGCTCCTCACAAGACTTACATCTATGTTGTCTACATATCCATCGGTTAAAATATCATCTATTTTGTATTTCCATTCCATCCCCTCTTTTATAAACAACTTGAACAATTATACTATATAAACGTTTTGCTTCGATTTTAGTAATGATGTTGATTGACTTTAAATTGCCTAAAATTTTATCATAATTTACCTTGTTTTCATTTTAGATGTTTTCTTAACTACTTGCCCTTCTTCACAAACTTAGTTTGCTTTGTGTAGTCATCGTCTGCTATAAGCAAGAATTGAGGACCTATGACACCATTGGATTATGTGAAGCATCATCCAATAGGGGCAATTCAATTCTAAGAGGAAAACTAAAACAAAGGCCAATTATGTTTATTTCATAATTTGTAAAGTTTGTTGTTTTAGTGCTGAAGCGTAAAAAAAGACTCCAAATGTCCCAAGTATTAGAAGGTAAATTTCAATTGAAGCTAGAAAATGTGCAATACGCATAATATTATGGTCGTACTTCTTCAACCGTGCGGCCTCATGATATTGACATGTTCACAACACGCCTTAAGAAAAACTCAAGCCTCATATTTATCTTTTTCTGAGCTTTGCGGTTTCGTTGGATCTTAGGCGAGGTTTGTCTTCACCAACCGAACATCACTTATGTCGCCTGTGTGTGAGGTTCATTGGACCTTGGGCGAGATTCGACCACATATGTCGCCTGTGTGTGCATGTTCATTCATCTGTGACACAACAACGTGGCATCTTATTGTCATCTTAGTTCTCAACAACACGATCCATGCATCGTGATGTCATCCCATGTCTATCTTAATGCTTTTTTTTTTTTTTTTTTTTTTTGTTGTTGTGTTATAAAGGAGGATGAGATGTTGTGATATGTACTCTTGGTGATTGATGGATGTTATCCCCTGCTGAGTTTGAATGAATGTTTAAATTATGTTTTTCACACTTTAAGTGATTGATAGAAATAACTCCTTGTTAAGCAAGCATGCATGAATGTTCTATATTAAGATTAGGGTGCTAGAGCTAAAAGAGTCTTACCACGACCTAAGTCAGAACATTTCTAGTAGACTGGGCACTTCAAGATCGTGAGCGAGGATTAGAGATTTACATCTAAGTGTACCCAGAGATTGGATTAGCCCTAAGGAGCTCATCCTGAGTGTCCTTTAATATGGATTTAAATTGCCTGACGCCCCTAAGAACCTAGTAAACCTCTATTCACCTAAAAAAATTTAAGAGAGCGTACGAGACTGCTAGCAGCGTGAACCGTATTTACTTGAAAAATCACTATTGTTTGTAGAAGCGGGCCAAGAGCCCATAAGCTAGCATTGAAAAGGAATGAGGAACTACATAAGTAGTTGACTTGAGGAGCTGCTATTATGTGTATAAGTGGGTCGAGAACTCGTAAACCACATAGAATTGTAAATAAACTTAACCATTGGCTTAAAGAAAACACAAATGCTCTTTTACTTCATTTATCAAATCTACTTTAGAGAGACAACACAACACAGATGACTTGAAGGATTTTGTTTTGAGCCTAACATTTCAAGAATTCAATACTTAATAACCATAATTAACCATGATGTGATCTAACCTTAAAAGTAAATAAATTGTCTTAAAATACATTAATAAAACACCATAGCTTTATTATCATCCACCCAAAATTTGTAAGCATCCAAGAAGTAATGAAGCTTGATTATTCTACCATGTGATATGAATTGCACTTGAATTTATCTGGTAGTAATTTGAATAACATTTTTCACATATTTCTTGAACTTTATGTTGTATGATTGAGGTGTCTTGGTTCATATTAAATTCTCTTAGCGTTGCGTAAATCAAATAGGTGAAGGAAGACTCATCGTTGGAACAGGTCATCACGGTAAGTCGATATACAAACCTCTATTTTTACATCAATTTGTCCCAATTTTGCTATTCTCTCAATTTGACATTAGAAAAAGAAAATACCAAAATTGGTTGTGTTCTAGAAATTGCATGAATTCTTCGTTAAAGGGATTGAGGAACAACCCAATCACACCTTCGGCTCACGTAGATGCCCAACTCACAAGCCTAGTGCACATGCCCAACCCACGTCTAGACATCAGGCTAGCCTGCACGTGTTAGCCTATTTCATGCCTCAGCCCAACCTAGTTTTTGGGTTAAGACACTCCAACCCACGTCACGATCCAGCCTGCTTTAGTCGACCCGCCCTACTTCTACGAACCCACGACTCGACCCGCGACCCAACTCTGCGCTTCTCAACTTTTCATCTAGGCTTACCTTGGCATCTTCACCTAGTCTTAGGTAATTTAGTTGACTTGGATTGGAAATTTGGACCCTTCCTACCATTTTTGTCCCTTTTAGAGCCTTTTTTATACTTTTGCATATGAGATGAGCAAGGCTGTTATTTTGCCAATTTAAAATGTTTTGAGATAAAATTGAAGTTAGGAGAATTATCTTCTTAGTAATTTCTTAAATATGATGTCATGGGATTCCATAGGTGAATTTGGACTTTGAGAAGCAAGATCAAGCTAACACCAAGAGTATTTAGTGACAAGTGGATTTACGGTTGGATTACTTCTAATATGTTATCTCATGTATGTTATGATACCATATTCATGTTATGTCTATGAGACATTGATGAACCATGTATGATAATGATGAAAGATATGCTATGCACACATGCATGTCTCATAGAGAAGTTATGTCATGACAAGAATGGAAATATGATCTGCATTATAACTATGTACTATGTTTTTGAACTATGGAACCTCATGTATGTCGTATGTCATGAGCATGAGATACTTTCCTAATACGTTTTATATGGACACATATACTATGATACACGAACCTTTCCTTCTTTTGATTTCTGATAGCATAAGCATGCGTTTGCCTATAGTTAGGCCTAGGAGGTACGTATTGAGGATTATTGGGAGGGAGTCCCACCTTGGCTAATTTAGATGATGATCATGGGTTAATAAGCAAGGAATACATCTCCATTGGTACGAGGCCTTTTGAGGAAACCAAAAGCAAAATTACGAGAGCTTATTCTCAAAGTGGACAATATCATACTATTGTAGAGGTTTATGATTCCTAACATTGGTATGAGGTCTTTTGGGAAAACGAAAAGCAAAATCGGAAATAAAGTTAGGGTAGTTGAATTTCTGCACCTAAGTAGTAGCCCTTAGGTTAGGCCTAGAAAAGAAAGCAGAGTTCGTAACTACACATCGAACCATCCAACCCTACCTAGAAAAGAAAGTAGAACCATCCAACCCTACCTAGAAAAGAAAGTAGAGTTCGTGACAATTTTTTTTCAGGTAAAGGTAAGACACTTATGTACGAATGATGACGTGAACTATGGAGGCCATGAAAATAAAGTCAGGGTAGTTGAATTTCTGCACCTAAGTTGTAGCCCTTAGGGTAGGAGAAGGCAATTGCATCTCTTTTAAATGCATGATAGGAAAGATTAGGACACCGTTCACACAACTTGTAGCCTTAGGGTAGGAGAAGGCAATTGCATCTCTATGACACCGTTCACACAACTTGTAGCCTAAGGGTACTCCTAAGGTGGTTCATATGCCTTGGTGGCCTGTTAGGCTCCTAAGGGAAAGATTAGGTCTATACGTAGTGACTAGTTACTCTAACCACAAATCCCTAGCCTTAACATAATACTGAATCATGGACATTAACTGAGCATGCACATAATCGTCATCTAGCATCATCATACATACTTCATGCAAAATAGACATACATGTTTAACGGGGTGATAACAACCATCAAGGTCTCAGAGCGTAGAGCTCACAAATTCTCATCCTCCTTTCAGCATGAATTAAACACATACATATATAACGGAAGCTTAAAGCATAATTGCAACACTTAGATAATTCTCATAATGCTTCACATATTACATCCTTACTCATAATAATCAAATTACCTATATTCAATCATGGAAAGCTATCACCTCATTCCAAGCGAATCCTACGAGCATTTTTTTCTAAATACCGTGTGGTGACTTACTTGGTTGATGCATGCCCTTTCGCTAAGCGTTTCTGCGCAAATAGGGTATTAGAAAACATTGATTTTCTTCAATTGTGTCTAAAATCACATAAAAATATGCTTATAATTGGAATCAGGATGAAAATCGGGCAAACAAAAGTCGAACGGGTAAAAAGAAGCCTTTCGCGTGCCTGCTGCGCGCTAGCTATGCATCGGGAGTGTTCACTCGCAGGTTTCACATGTGAGTGCCAAGCGCGGAGAATAATTTTGCAGTCGCGTGTCGCAGATCAGATTTCGAGTTGGATGGTGGGTAGTAGCTCGGGTGGACCGTAGGTCGGCTGATTCAGTTGCGATTCGGTTTGGGTCAAAATTGGTGGGTCGCAGTTTGGGCAGAAGCTGCGTGTCTCGATTTGGCTGGGGCCGTGTTACTTAGCTCAATGTTTGACACGTGCTCGCTGCCTACCCAGACGCGTTACCCTTCCGTCGGTCGACACCTGGCTTGCCAAAAAATTTCTCTCATCTGGTAGACGAAGAAAACTCGTATGTGATTAGATTTTCCCTCTGTTTTAATTTTCATATATTTTCATCTAGGATTCCAATTAACATGGTTTATTAGGGGAAGTGGTAGATTGTAATTCCATCTACCTCCTAGTATTTTTTTTTCTTGAATTTTACTTCATTACAAATTGACTTATGAGTATTTGAAAGAGGTTCGACACTCATCCTTACGTTCTTGACAATCCCTTGAAATACAAATTTTCGGTCACGTTTTCAACCAAGTTCCTTCAAGAGATCTTGGAGAATCTTTATTAGATGAACATATCAAAATCTTAGGCCTTAACTCTTAAGAAACCGCTCCGATATGAAGAAAAATGGTTGAAGGTTACCTTGCAGGTTTTCTCGTTTCTTAGCGAAAGATAGAGCTTCGAGCACCCAAATCCTCTTCTCCCTTCCAAGAAAGACACCTCGCATCTAGATCTTGACTGGAATGGACTCCAACGATAGTTTTTGACGAGTTTTCCGCAGCCCCTTCTTTCTTCTCTCTTCACTTCTATCAACTTTCTCTCTCATTTTTTTCCTTTCTTTTGCAAGTATTCTGTCAAGGTTACTCAAGATTCCAATAATGAGGTGAGGGGCAAAATGACCCATTTGTTCTTCGGTTGACATGTTGCGGCTATGTATAATTGACTTTTTAAGCAACTGGGACGAGCATATGCATCTCAAAGAGTTATACTACAATAATAAGTAGGCGATCATCTAGATGGCACTATTTCAAGTAGGTGTAATAGTCCAAAAAACAATTAAAAAAATATATACGCAAAATAATAGTAATAATAATAATTCATAAATAAATAACTAAAAAATTACTTAAAAATAATAAAATAAAATAAAACTTATCCACCTCTCTCTCCACCGACCTTTCATTTTAAAAATGTCAGATTTGAGAAAAAGTAAAATGGCTTTAACCCATATGGTAGATTTAGAGATTTTGGTCGGTAAAATTCTATCTCAGCTTTCCTTTTCCTCTACGATTATGGTTATAAGAAATTAATTTAGGATCAGATCTTCTTTCCTTTATCCAATATTTTACGTGATCATGTAATAATCAAATCTCATTTTCATATATCCAATTAATTAGATTTTTGTTGGCAGTTCTCCAAATCTGTAACATTAGGCAAACAAGAATTAAAATTGGCATCTTTTTAGAAAATAAATATTGAGCAGGAGTAGTGTCTGTTTAGAGAATGAAAATCTATTTACACAATTAAAAATAAAAATAAAATCAGAAATATTAGAGGACAAGAAACTCCATTAAATTTTGTCCAGTAACAAAATAAACTCCCTTAGATTTTGTAAGTAACAATATATTCCCTACCACAGTAATAATAGAAAATAAGATATGTAGTGAAAATAACATTATATATACAACATTTTAAGACTTTTAACAATGGACCAATGTAGATTAGAGATAATTTATAGAGTTCAAACTTAAACTTATGTCATGAGCTCACATAGGTTGACTTGGATTTCAAAGGATGGAATCAAACTTTCATTAAGGATATATTCGTGACAACGACTTAAGCTAACCAGGTAAGTGGCTCACCTGTCGTAGGTTACGCGTTGTATGTTGTATGTTGGCACGTGCCTGTGGATTTGCACGTGTCATTAAATTGTATGCTAGCCTGTTATACTCGATTAAGTACGCTTGTGAAATGTGAATGTATGTTGTTTAATGTGATATGATGTGTTATGTTTATGACGTTTATAATGTGTCTAGCGTGAATGGTACTATAATTCTGAATGTAAACAACATGCGATATATGTCATGAAATCACGAGAAACGACATGAAATATAACCCCGTTAGGATTATGTGTGATACATAGACTGAAAAATGAGAAATGACATGTTAAGCATGAAAGATGATAGCGGGGTTATATTCATTAATGATAAAAGTAGAAATATTGGAGACCTCATGCATTATGTGTGTTCATGCATTGGGGGGATACCCCTATTCCATCACGAGGGTACGGACGCGTACATCCAATGGCAAAACAACGATCGTTATGTTTTGCATGGTGCTGCCGTGACGGTTACTAGTTCTAACGGGTGTCCGGCCTAGGGAGCGTCCTAGTGTATGCTCGCCTGACTAGTAAGGTGGCCCAGCAGTGTGTGAACTGACTGGTGAGCCCATACCCGCACGTATGGGCTGTGTTTAGAGTATATGGTACACGTCCAAATTACCCGTTATGACAGCACCGTAAGAAAATAGATTGAAAGATAGGTCCCATAATCTCATTGCATGTGATGTTGCATAACCCCGATAGGGGGTCACTTACTGGGTATTCTAGAAATACTCAAGTTTCGTGCTACTATATTTTTTAGGTTAAGGCAAGGCATTCCTGTACGGCTGACGATGGCATCGCAACTCGAGACCATGACACATGCATAGGATAGTGGTATTTATTTTCTTAGACTTAGGCTAGAATAGGATGTTTTTAGCTTAAACGCTTATTAATTTTATTTCGGGTCTTTTGTTGTGTCGTTTTAAAGATGTTTTCGAAACACGTAAGTCCATGGCTGTGTTTTAAGATAAAGAATATGTTTGATTGAATTTAAATGAAGTCTTCTGCATTCAATGTTTAGGATATGTATACAGTAGCGACCTTAAATTAAGTAGAAAATTTCGGGTCGTTACAGTATGAATAGAGAAGGTTCTCTTTTTTCTGGGAGGAAGTGGAAAAGTAGTAGCTATTAGGATAATAATTTGTCCAATAGATAAACTTAGAGGTATAGAAGTTTAGATCGAGGATTCATACTGCACAGAGCCGACAGAAGTGCTATGTAGATTCTTGTTGGACGGAATTGGAGTTCACTGTGATCGATCATATCTTCTTGAAAGTTGCACCTATGAGAGAGGTGTTGAGATTTGGGAAGGACAAAATGCTTTTGAGATACATAGTCCTTTTCGAGATCCTAAAATTGATATGACCTGTAGTGTACCTATGGCATTACCACCCACGACTAACCTTTGACATGTGCTTGATAATGAGACCTTTCGCTTAACCGAGGGCATGAGGATTTGTAACGTCTAAATATTTGAGTGAATTTGAGATATTGTAGAAGGAAAAGGAAAAGATAATAAAAATTTTAATTTGGAAAAATAGCACTAATGTTTGATAATTTAAAAATAGCCCCAAAGGTTAGAATCCTAGAAAGAGCCTCAAAAGTTAGAAAATTTGAAAAATAACCTTAATTGAATAGAAACTCTGGAAGAATAGTGCCTGAGAGGACATTGTTGTAGAACGTCCACTTGTAGGCCACCTCAAAAGTCTAGGGCCTACACAAGTGACACAGGGCAAATGGGTGGACTAATTGGCTGATTGAAGTCTTAATTGTCAAGGGCAATTGGGTTTCTTGAGCTCCCAAAATTTGAATTGATACCCAAAAGTACTTCAAATATTGTGTCGTCCCTCACAATGCATAATAAGCTAGGATCTTTTTAGGAATTTGAACAACAAACTTATCCTCTTCGTCACTATTTAAGAAATTTGGAACATGAGATAAAAAACTCACGAACTCGTCGATAACTATGTAGGTAAAAAGCTCACTATTTTCCCAAAATTTTTCTTGTTTGAGCGGGAAAAAGGGCTCTACCCAAAAGGTTGACTTTTCTGTCAATTTTGAGCCCGTTTAATTATAAATTTGTCCAAAAAATTTAAGCTCTCTAATTAATATCGTGACTCACTAGAATCATAAGAAGTTTACACAATTTTAGAAGATATTGAGAGTAGATAAGCTTGGAAAGACCTTGAACGGAGAGGAAGAAGCTTCAAATTTGTGGAAAATTCGAATGGGTAGGATGTCTTCCTCGATTTATAACGCATATAATTTGTGAAAACTAAACCTAGAGCTTCATGGATATCAAATCTACAAGTTTAAAGAAGACACCAACTCGAGATAGCAATTGCATTGTGTGGATGAACTCGAGTTCTAGAGGCATTTGACCACACGCGTGCATCATCCTCCTTGGATGGAGGCTAAGGATGATGAAGTGGTCGATTCAAGTGAACCGACCACTCCTTTGGTTTTCTCGACCATATTGAGTTTTTGACTTATTTAGACCCCTTTCGATCGACACAAAATTCATTTTGGTTCTAGACTCTTAACCTTTGTTTTTCCTTATTTAGATTCACACGTTTACATTTAATTCTCCGTTTGACCATTTGACAAACACGTTGAATGGATTAGCCAATTCTTAGACGACAATTTTCTAGGAAGTGGCACAGATTCAGTTGGCCACTCTCCACCCATTTTTAGGATAGGTTATATTTAAATAGGAAATCTGTTTAGAAGATCATACAACCTGATTTTGAAAAGCAGTCAAACTTTCAGTCCTTCTCTCCGTTATTTTACGCACTTTATCTTTCTTCCAACAACCTCCTGTCGACAATTTCCTCTCACCGAAAAGAAAGGATTTCCCTGGCCGATTATCGAAATTCAACAGTTTTAGGGCCTCTTAGATAAATTTCAAGTGATTTGGAGTTTGGAAATCCTAGGAACCAAGCCCCCAAACATGTCGATGCAGGTAAGTTGTAACGATCCTAAATTTCCACATTCTCAGAGTCGCTACTAACGTCTCATGCTCAAATTTCCAAACATGTCGATGCAGGTAATCTACGACGGCATAACTGCTCTGGTGAGCGTCGAACCCGAGGAAGAGCTCCAACTGTACCGGAACATGGAAGACCTATTAGGGAGAGGTGAACCACCTGGACTGGCGGTGCGCCAACTCGAAGAAGAGGCGGCCGAACAAGACGTGGAGTCTGGAGGACATGCCGCCAGGGACACCGAGCCATAGGGCTCAAAACGGAGTTCAAACGAAACGAAAGAAGGCAGATATAACACAGGTTTTAGGAGGAGATTGTTAGATAAAACCTTTGTTTTTCCTTATTTAGATTCACACGTCGAATGGATTAGCGAATTCTTAGACGGCAATTTTGTAGGAAGTGGCACAGATTCAGTTGGCCACTCTCCACCCATTTTTAGGATAGGTTATATTTAAATACCCGAGGAAGAGCTCCCAAAATCCACAGAGGTAATCGACGACGGCATAACTGCTCTGGTGAGCGTCGAACCCGAGGAAGAGCTCCAACTGTACCGGAACATGGAAGACCTATTAGGGAGAGGTGAACCACCTGGACTGGCGGCGCGCCAACTCGAAGAAGAGGCGGCCGAACAAGACGTGGAGTCTGGAGGACATGCCGCCAGGGACACCGAGCCATAGGGCTCAAAACGGAGTTCAAACGAAACGAAAAAAGGCAGATATAACACAGGTTTTAGGAGGAGATTGTTAGATAAAACCTTTGTTTTTCCTTATTTAGATTCACACGTTTACATTTAATTCTCCGTTTGACCATTTGACAAACACGTCGAATGGATTAGCGAATTCTTAGACGGCAATTTTGTAGGAAGTGGCACAGATTCAGTTGGCCACTCTCCACCCATTTTTAGGATAGGTTATATTTAAATAGTAAATCTGTTTAGAAGATCATACAACCTGATTTTGAAGAGCAGTCAAACTTTCAGCCTTCTCTGTTATTTTACGCACTTCATCTTTCTTCCAACAACCTCCTGTCGACAATTTCCTCTCACCGAAAAGAAAGGATTTCCCTGGCCGATTATCGAAATTCAACAGTTTTAGGGCCTCTTAGATAAATTTCAAGTGATTTGGAGTTTGGAAATCCTAGGAACCAAGCCCCCAAACATGTCGATGCAGGTAAGTTGTAACGATCCTAAATTTCCACATTCTCAGAGTCGCTACTAACGTCTCATGCTCATCTATAATGCGGAAACATATAACTCTTACATTAACATTATTTATAACGTAAACTTCAAAAAGCTCTTAAAACAACTTGTTCTCTGGAAAACACCGTCATGGTCTTGCATGTTTAAATACGAAATACTGAAATTTAGAGAAAATAAAAACAAACACAAAATAATTTAAAACAATGAAATGCAAATCAACGTATTCTAACCAAAGACTAGGAATTTAAATATGAGTTTACCCTATGTACGTGCCACAGTCTCTTCTCGCGATGCCGCCGCCCTCCGTACAAGTGCACCATGTCTTTACCTGAAAAATGATGTGGCACACGACCTGAGTATTTTGAAGAATACTTAGTAAGTGGCCCCACTATAGGGGCCATGCAAATGCAAATACATGCAATCATGATTTAGGGACCTATCTCTAACATCATAAGGGTGGCCTCCAGTCTCGGACAAATTGGATGTGTAGTACTTCCCTACACACGACTCATGCATGCGAGTGTGAATCCCCAGGGCGCTCGCATACCCCCTGGACCCTCTGGTCAAACTAATCTATAGCGACGTTTAGAGGTCAGCGGAACTCCATAGTGTCATGCGCCTCATGAACACCCTCATTTGTGTGCATTCGCACTCATCATCATACTGTGCGCGTCCGCACTCACCATCTCTAGGGGAAGTAGCCCTATGCTTATGAACATACAATATGCATGATGTCCCTCTAAATCCATCATAATGTCTCTTCTGACACAACCCTCTAGTCTCATCTCTTTGTTATTCTAGGTAACACATACTCGTGGATATTTGTATTAATATCGTTTTCACGCTCTTAGGGTTGTATCCTATGTCGATTTAACGACATGATACAATATGAAACTCATCATCATATAGCATGCTCAATATGGAAAACATCATCATATTAAGGTAAACGTCACACAATCATCATACTCATCATATTGCCATAAAGTGCATCAAGCATACCAAGTACGTCATTCATCGAAATATATATACTACGCACATCATCAAGCATCATAACTCATTACATCATAATAACTCATACATCATCATATACTCATACATCATCGTATACTCATATGGCATCATACGATACAACTCATACATCATCATAACTCATACAATTTTTAGCCTATCCTATAGTAAGGTCACTTACTTGATTAGTTTATATTGGTGTCATCAATTTATTCTCAATTTATCCTTAACGAAAGTTCAATTTTATCCTTTGTATCCAAGTCAACCTATATGAACCCATGACATCAATTTCACGTGATTAGTTTATATTGGTGTCATCAATTTATTCTCAATTTATCCTTAATGAAAGTTCAATGTTATCCTTTGTATCCAAGTCAACCTATATGAACCCATGACATCAATTTTACGTTCAACTCTCTAACTCTTACAATCATTCATGTGGTAGAGTTCATGTGAGAATTAAAGACTTTGCATGGATAAAGTCTTGGAACGTTATAATATATATCTAAATATATATACATATTATATATATATTCTATTTACATTAAGATTTCATTTTCTATTTTTTATTTTGAGGGATTCCTCTCTTGTCTTCTGGTATTATTTCTATACTCTACTTTATCTCTTAATTTTTGTTCCAGCTAATTTTTAATCAATTCTTAGTCAATCATATTATTGGTCAATTCCAATCCATTCTACTCCCAACTCTTCCTTTCATTTTTCTCTTCCTATATATTTTTTTCTTTTCTTTTGATTCTGTATTTTGGCCTTCTTTGTATTTCCTCTTTTTGGTTGTGCTCTCTTTATTTATTTGTTTGTATTCTCTTTTTTCCTTTTTTTCATTTTGATTTTGTTTACTGAATTTGTTGTATTTCCTCTTTTTGATTGTGCTCTCTTTATTACTGAATTTGGCCTACTGGTCTGTTTTTTTTTTCCTTTTAATTTTGTTAACAGTATTCTAGTCTCTCTCTAGTTTTCTCTTTCTATTTTTTTCTATTTAGGCTACATATTCTAATTAATTCTTCCTTCTAAAACTTTCCTAACAACTTGACTAATTCCATCTCAAATAAGTAATAAATTGCACTAATTTTGACAACTATCACAATATCTCTCGCTCAAAGTGAATAATTATGAAATTATTATTAATCAAGGAGGATAATACAGAGACAACGGAAATAATGAAGGCTTGTGTTTTAATAAGCGGAGGGCTCTTATTTAAAAAAAAATAAATAGCTCCTACAAAAACTCTACTGAAATAAACTATTCCTTAACAACTTGACTAATTCCATCTCAAATAAGTAATAAATGGCACTAATTTTGACAACTATCACAATATCTCACGCTCAAAAGGTGTGAATAATTATGAAATTATTATTACTAAGGAGGATAATACAGAGAGCTAAAATAATGAACTGTTTACTGTGTGTCGTGTGTTTTACTGAGCTGAGGCTCCTATTTAAACAAAAATAAATCCTATAAATAGCTCCTACAACAACTCAAATAAACTATTCATCCTACCCTACTAAAATAAACTATTTCTACTAAGAAGGATGAATAGCTTAACAACTTCACTAATTCCCTCTAAAAATAAGTTGCACTAATTTTGATAGCCTCTTTAGTGCAAGCTTATTTCTTAATAACTCCGAGAGAAAAGCTTCAAACTTCACTTTGGCAAGTGCCTTAGTGAATATGTATGCAACTTGCTCATTAGTATGTATTTTCTGCAATTCAACATCCTGCGATAATACTTTCTCTCGAACAAAATGATAATGAGTTTCAATATGTTTCGAACGAGCATGAAACACCGGATTTCCAGCGAGTTTTTATTGCACTTTCATTATCACAATTGATTTGAATTGGCTGATTGAGAGTAGTCATCATTTCTTGAATAAGCCTTCTGACCCACAAGCATTCTTAAGTAACCATTGTAGCAGCTACATATTCTGCTTCACAACTTGACAAAGCAACGGTACTTTGCTTTTTACTGCACCATGAAATTGCGGCAGAGCTTGCTGTAAAACAAAAACCTGTTGTAGAGCGTCTGTCATTCACGTCACCAGCCCAATTAGCATCTACAAAACCACTCAATGAAAATGACTTTGATTTCTCATACATTAATCCATGATTTAGAGTGCACTTGATGTAACAAAGAATCCTTTTTGCTGCAATTAAATGAGTCTCACGTGGTTGATCAATAAATTGAGACACAACTCCCACAGAAAAGGCAATGTCTAGCCTTGTGATAGTTAAATAGAATAAACTACCAACAAGTTGACGAAAGAATGTCGCATACTTCCCTTCATTTCTAGCTAATTTTAGATTTGGTTCCATAGGAGTAGTTTTTTCTCTTGAATTCTCCCTAAGAAACCTCTGCAATAAACTTGATGCATATTCTTTTTGAGACAGAAAATAACCATCCTCACATTTCTTAATTTCTAAACCCAGAAAACAATCAGCTTCACCTAATCTTTTCATTTCAAAACGAACAGACAAGACATCTTGAAGACTACTGATTTCAACACTATCATCACTAGTAATAATCATGTCATCAACATAAAGTAACAACAAGGTGCATCCAGTTGTTGTTTTCTTAACAAATAAGCTCGAATCAGCACATGAAAACTTAAAACCACAAAAATTAAGATATTGAGCAATCTTACCAAACCAAGCACGAGGAGCTTGTTTGAGTCCGTATAATGCCTTCTTAAGTCTGCACACGTAATCAGGATACTCCTTAGAGGTAAATCCTTGCGGCTGCTGCATAAAAATATCACGATCCAACTCTTCGTAAAGGAAAGCATTTTTCACATCAAGCTGCCATAATTTCCAGCCTTCACTAGCAGCTAAAGAGATGATTGTCCGTAATGTTATCATCCTTGCGACCGGACTAAAAGTCTCGTCATTAGTCTCGACCATATTGCTAAGAGAACCCACGAGCAACAAGGCGAGCTTTGTATCTATCAACTCTACCATCAGCTTTTTTCTTCACCTTGTAAACCCACTTACAAGTAATTAGATCGGCATCATGAGACTTTGGTACAAGCTCTCAGGTATCATTTTTTCGAAGTGCTGAAATTTCTTTCATCATTGCATTTTCCCATTCTTAAATTCCTTTAGCTTCACTGTACAACCTCGGCTCATTTTCACTTGTATCTCCCATAAAAACAGAAAATTGATTAATGTCAACTACAAAATCAGACAAATGACCTAGTAACTTTTTCTTGAGGATTTTTTCTTAGGGCAACTTTAATATTTGTAGTGGTTTCTCTATTCTCTTTAGCTTGAATGTCTGTCGCAATTGGAAATTCTTTTCTCCCTTATGTAGAATCGTCAAGAAAAAGTGTAACAGTAGTTGTACTTTTGTTGTTATCTGCATCATCTCTGTAACTTGAAATTTCATCAAACACCACATCACGAGACACAATAACCCAGAATGAATCAATTCTAATATTGTTGAAGCTCTACTCCTTGAGCTTATGAAAGGAAGACGATGAGACTTGCCATATTGGCAGCCTGGACAAATCTCATCATGCTGAATATTTTTAAACACAGGAACACCATCAAGAAGTTGTTATGTGGATATTTTCTACAATAACTGGAAACCCACATGACCCAACCGAGCATGCCAAAGAGTTGAGCTTGCATTATGACCAACTTTCTTGATATATTCATCACTAGCTGATAAAACATACAAAGATTCTTTTCTTTTTCCACAGAACATGATATCAGCAGCAACATGTTTCACATTAGATAATATTTGAACATCTTTAGGACCAAAAAGAACATACCTTCCTGAATCTGTTATTTGTGATACAGAAGCAAGGTCTTTTTTCAAACCTGGAACATGATAAACGTTCTTGAGTAGAACACTCCCATCATTCAAATGTTCTTCTTTCATCACAGGATGCATTGAATTATCGGCTGTCATAATGACCTTTTGAAAATGTGGACGAACATCCGATAGAAGAGTTTCGTTTCCAGTTGCATGATGAGAACAACCGGAATCAACGATCCATTCTTCATCGTAGTCTATAAAGGCATGAGCACTTGCAGAACCACCATCTTGATGTACAACCAAGGTCACACTTGTTGGCTGGTCAAGAACCTCAGTAGTTAAGCAGTATTCCCAAATTGGATCTGAAGAATTTTTTCTTACGTGTACAGCATTTGCTTCTAACATTTTGACTCGGCAATTTGGCTTAATATGGCCTGGCTTTCCACAACGATGACACACCACTTTCACCTGACAATCTCGTTTAAAATGTCCAGGTTTTCCACACCTGTAGCAAGCTTTAAATGGCTACTTTGACAACTGCTCACTTTTGAATTGATTCGCATTACTTGATGAAGGCTTTGAATGAAAATTTTGTCTCCTTTGATCTTTGACATACAACACATCTTCTGACTTTGGGGAAAACTCGTGCTGCTGGTCATTTGCTTAACCAAGGCTTCCTGATTTGAAAGAAGATTCTCTAGTTCAATTACCGTAGGCTGATTTGCCCACCCTTGTATTGAGGAAACAAAAGGTATAAATTCTTTTCGCAATCTACGAATAAGATAATGTCGTAATCGAGCATCACTCACTAGCTCCTCAGCATCTAATTCTGAAATTTTAGAACATAGATTTTTTGCTTTTAAGAAATAAGAAATATCAGAACATAGATTTTTCACTTTTAAGAAATATTCTTCAATAGAAAAATTACCATGAGTTACCACTACCAATTCATTCTCTAGAAATGCAATTGAGCTGTATTTTTCTTGATGAACAACTTTTGAAGGGTTTCCCATACTTGCTTTGGTGACTTTAAATCACAAACATGATCAATATATTCCTTGCTAATAAGAGTTCGCAAGGGAAATAAGGCTTTTCCACATTTGATCTTCCATTGTCGGCGTAATAAAGCATTTTGTTGAGTGTCGGCTGGAATTTCTGTCTCATCACCTTCGATTAAATCCCACAGATCTTGTCCCTGTAGATAAATTCCATACATAACTTCCAATAATTGTAATTATTGCCAACAAGCTTTTCCATAGCTACACCCATAGAAGCACTTCCACCATTCATCTCGTTGAGTAATAATTTCAACCGTATCAACTTGGCTCTAATACTACTGTCACAATATCTCACACTCAAAGGTGTGAATACTTATGAAATTATTATTACTCAAGGAGGGTAATATAGAGATAACTGAAATAATGAACTGTTTACTATGGCTTTGTTTTACTACGTTGAGGGCTCCTACCTAAACAAAAATAAATCAGCTCCTACCAAAACACTAAAATAAACTATTCATCGTACGCTACTCAAATAAACTATTCCTAATGAATGGCTTAACAACTTGACTTATTCCATCTCAAATAAGTTGCACTAATTTTAGCATGATGAGATTGTACAGGCTGCCATAAACTTAACCATGTCAATAGAATCCTCAAATATCGAACAAAGAATTGTGAGCCTTGAAGGTGTAGTCAAAAGTGACTAAAGTGTCAAACAAAGGGTGTACTTTGTTCGAGGGCTCCAGAGAAAGGAGTTGGGCCTCGATTAAGGGGAGGCTATTCGAGAGCTCCATAAGCCTCAAGGGAGGCTTATAGTGTACTTTGTTCGAGGGGAGGATTGTTGAGGATTATTGGGAGTGAGTCCTACATTGGTTAATTTAGTGGAAGATCATGGGTTTATAAGCGAGGAATACTATCTCCATTGGGATGAGACCTTTTGGGAAAGCCCAAAGCAAAGCCATGAGAGCTTATGCTCAAAGTGGACAATATCATACCATTGTGGAGAGTCGTGTTCGTTTTTCTTTTTATTTTTTATTTATTTTTTCCTAATCATTCTACCGTTGTAGGAGGTGTTGGGGAGAGATACTTGGGGAAGGTGGGGAGAGAGTTATCTCTTTCTCCTCGGATATTTTTCTTTTTGTTTTGTTTTGTTTTTTATTTATTTATTTTTTTCCTGATCATTCTACGGTTGTAGGAGGTGTTGGGGAGAGATACTTGGGGAAGGTGGGGGAGAGAGTTAAATATTTAATTATTATTATTATTTATTTATTTATTTATTTAAAATGTTCCCATCCTTACATAAGTAATCGTTTGGACATAAAAAAAAAATACTTGTATGAATTGACACGGACTGATCTAGCTAAGAAATTTTAGATCTAAATTTGGTAAAATGAAAATTTGACCCATTGATTAAGGCCTTCATCAACTGATTTTGATTATTTTAATTTAATGGTTGGAACTCTAGCAAAGTAGAAATAATTCTATCAGGTTGATATGCATGTTATTAAGAGAATACTTTCTATATTCTCAAGATTTTCTTATAACATGCATATTTAGATTTT